>CAWUFW010000028.1:3470000-3485000 GCA_963921515.1 Calotriton arnoldi
GCACTTTCAATAGCGTTTTTATTTTAATGTGCTTCTCTTTTAATGTTATATGTTGAATTGTTTTAAACAGATTATTTGTCTTTCACAATAAAATGCGTGAACTATGTGCACGTTTATTTATTTTTTCCTGTGATCCTTTACATTACCTTTACAGCCTTTTTCTCGACCTGACAAGGGTCCATTTTATAGCTGGCGTGCAACATTCACCAGTGCATGTTTTATGCCTACTTCTCCTCGTTTATTAATGCAATGTTGATACAGAGACAAACCACAAAATCTGGGCACCTCCTAAAACAGGGCAGGAAAGGGTCATTTGTCAGACAATCGGAGCACTTGGGCACCGGAAGTGGCGGCTGGCCACGACCCGTCGTCTTCCTGTGCAGGTTAGCCCAGAACCTTCTCTAGTGCTTACTGAGGGGACAGCCCGAGGGGGGCTGGGAGGCCTTCGTTTTAATACAAGAAGCAAAAACGTTTATGATAAAAAATTGCCGACACATGACATTAATGCAATTAAACAGACTGAGTGGAGGTCCTGTTTAGAGATGGAGGTGCTTCTGGGAGGGGGTGGAGCTGGGGGTAATTTAATGCCTGGGATAGCCTCCTTTGGTCACGATCTATGTTACATGCAGACTTTCTCTGGACGAGGGCAGAAAACGGGTGCATCTCTCACACCACAGCCACATGTGCACACACCGACCAGGCAACACATTTTTGGCGACTTCCTTCACAAGTCAGGGAGCCAGCGAAACAACAATCTGTAAAATAGGGTGTTCCTTTAGTGGCACCAGCTATGCCCCGTTTTTGTCTCCGGCTGCCTTCTTTACCTGTAATTATAGCACTTGGCTTAAATGTCAAGGTGGTCACAACCCCCAAAACTTACTCTCTCTTTCTCTATCTCTGTTCATCTATTTTTCTTTCTCTCTCGCTCTCTCCCTCTCTTCCTCCCTCCCTTTTTACTGTCTCTTGCCCTCTCTCGGGGTGTTCACCCTCCTAACAAAAACAAAATAACAATGAAATTCACAAGCTAAAGGGCTACTTTGACTATTTCCCCAACCTCGCCCGACTCACCTATCCACAACTTCCATTATATAGTATATAGCCAGAGACAGTCAGAATAGTTTGGTTTTAGAGTGTGAGGGGCCGTGTTTATCAAGAGGCAGAGCCTCTCAAGGGATGGTCAAGGAATGCTGTTGTCTGTGTGAGTTGTGAAGGTGTTTCACGGAGCACAAGGGGTTAAGCCTGTGTGGAGAGACCAGACCTCACCTCATTAGATAGGCCTTGTGATCATGGGATCCCTCAAGATCTTTTGTCCATTGGTTGTAACATGGAATCTGGAAGCAGCCCTTTTCAAGTTAGTTCTTCTTTGCTATGGAAAGAACTCAGGCTTGCTGTTGCCACTTCCACATCACTGCACTGTAAATATCTGGCTACAAGAAGTGCCGTCTTTTCCAGGGGGTATAAATAGTTTTTGGCGCAGATTTCAGTGTTGGGAGTTGCAGCGCAGTGTGTGGCCAATTGGTTAGAATTCTTTGCTTCATAATGTGAGGTTACCTTACTATACCTTCTGACACTGTGCACTGCTTCACCTCTTCCATCCCCACTCCCTCCATGTCCCCCTCCACTTCTCCATCTATCTCTCTCTGTTGTACTCTCTCTCACCCATCTATCTCTCTCTTATGCACTATTCCTGCCTCACTAATAAAATTAACCTCAGGTCTTCACCCACAGTTTAATTTACGTGACTTTTCAATGTTTACTTCCCTCAAACACATGCTATCCTCCTCTTCTTAGGATGTCAAATGCATACACAAAAGCTCCGTCTTTATGCGTCTGTGGCCTGCTCACCCCTTCTTTCTCTCGTTCTCACACACTGTTTATGTTCCTCTGTCTCAGTATCAATAATCACTACCTGCACAAGCTACCTATCCCTGTAATTCTTCCTTTCTACCTATTCTCTACAGCTCTCACCACTATCTATTTACCATGCCACATAATTCTACAACACAAATACACTAAAAAACACACATTTCCACACCACACAAAAGATCAACTAACAATTCCAATACAACATACATAATAACTACACACCACATGCATTCACTACACTACAAAACACATATGTAAAAAACATTATCATTTACAAGGCCAATAACTCTAAATCTCACAAATGCGAGACCTATTGCATTGCAAATGCTTGTTATAGTTGGTGTAAGACTACATCCCTGACATTTCATGGTATCAATGATCCCATGGGGTTCAAGGGTGGTACACAGATTTCTTACCTAAAACATTGTACTTCAGCCGTTTTTAGGTCGAGCCTGGGCAGCACATGCGCTGCTCTGCGAGGCATGCTGTATTTGAGTGTAGACTTGAAGCTCCGTCCACTCTCCGCCCATATTTGCCATTGGCTTGTGTCATTGTCCTTCGTAAATGCTGGCTTCTGATTCGTTACTAGGCTTGTTAGTCCCTCTTTAGTACTGCCTTGTCTTAATTTGTAACCTACCATGAGGATTGGCCCTTTTACTTCAGTTGTTACACCAGTAGGTCTTATTTAGTCTGTAAGCTCTATTTTCTTTAATGAGTTTCTCCTACTGCAGACACGACATGCTTTCCTGCAACATTCAGCGTGCCATGTGCGCTTTCACTTTCCAAGCAGCCCGGGATAATTGTGGCCGCTCCTTTGAAATGAAATAGGTCTCGCATTTACAAGAGTTTGAGCTAATGCGAGACCTATTGCATTGCATATGCTTGTTTAGGTCGAGCCTGGGCAGTGCATGCGCTGCTCTGTGAGCCATGCTGTATTGGAGTATGGACTTGAAGCCCCGCCCACTATCCACCCATATTTGTCATTGGCTTGTATCATTGTCCTTTGTAAATGCTGGCTTCTGATTCGTTAATAGGCTTGTTAGTCCCTCCTTAGTAACGCCTTGTCTTCACTTGTAACCTCTAATAAGGACTGGGTCTTTTGCTTCTGTTACACGGTATGTCTTATTTACTCTGTAAGCACTATTTTCTTCAATTGTTTCTCCTACGGGGGGCACTACATGCTTTCCTGCAACATTCAGCACATTCAGCGCGCCGTGTGCGCTTTCACGGGGCGCTTTTACAAAAAAAAAAAAAGCATTTTTGTCAACTTGACAAACAAATGTTTTTTGGGTAAAAGCGCCCCATACCGCTCTTTTACTTTAATAGAGGCCACGGACCTTTCTTTAGACAAGGCTCGTCTGAAGAAAGGGGCGTGGCCTCTATTAACGTGAAAGCTCAGCATGGGGCGCTTGTAAACAATAAGCATTTGCAATCCAGTAGGTCTCGCATTTTAAAAACTTTGACCTATTGCTATTGTAAATGACGATGCCTTTTATTATTGCAGGTTTTTTTTTAACACAAATAAAAGGCATTGTCATTTACAATGCCAATAGCTCAAATTCTCGCAATTGAGAGACCTATTGCATTGCAAATGCTTGTTCTCTCATGTATCTAAGCGTAGTTAGTACTGGAAACGGACAGGGGGGCTAGTGCTGGACGCTGTCTGGGTGCATACGGGCTTGCCTATGGCGCGCAACCAGCACGCCCGCTGCGTGGGCGCACTGTGAAGATTCCTTTGTAGCCTGCATCCAGGGGGCCGTGGCAAATCGGTGCTTCTCGGCGTGAGTTCAAACCGGTGTGAAAAAAGAAAATACAAACAAGGGTCCAGCAACCCCTTCACAAGCTCCCTTGTGGAGTATATAGCTACTGGTAACAGAAGCAGAACTAAATAAAAGGTGAAAAATCTAAAAAGCATAAAACAAATTGTTGCACAAGCCTTTTGCATACGGCGCCTGGCCTGAGTAGCGATGTAGGAGCCAGGCACCGCCTGAAAACAGCACGTTAGTGCTTACAATGAAAAGGGAAGCCAGAAGTAACTACCTTCTGTAGAGGCTGACTGCACCTTACCGCTGAGACGGGAAAGAAGCCCCAAAAACATTAGTGTCTGGGAAAGGCCTGAAAGCTACTATTTGTGTGGCATGAGGAACCTCAGATTTCCTTAACATATTTAGTGTCGTATGGAACTGCTGCAGTTAAGGGAGGGGCTGTCTCTATTTAGGGTGTCTCTGGTTGGATTGTCTTTTGCATAATTATGTCCAAATTGTCACTTGTCCCCACAAAGGTAGCTCCGTAATGGGTAAGACTTTCAAGAGCAATACCTTTTGCTCAGATTTCCTATTTGGGATATTTAAAGCAACTATGAGACACCTTAACACTTCTGTAAGTTGTCCTGGTTAATGTTTTTTAAAAAAACTTTTCCTGCAGTTCGCACTGCTTGCTTTTCAGTTCAAATTATATTAATCCTTAGAAGAACCCAGACTGAAGCCAGCGAATCTGCTTGATTCGAGGTACATTAGCAGATAGCTTTTTCCATTTTGCCGTTTCTTGACATGATTTGGTCTCCAAATGGATCATTACATGTTTCTTACTATGTTTCTGCACTTCAGGTGGGAACATGTACATACAAATGTATAAAACTAAGTGATTTAGGACTCCCCACCTTACATTAGGGATTATTAAAGTTTGTTGATTTTAAAAGCGAAATACTGGGCGGCATATTTTTGGGGAAATTAATGTAGATGGCATCCTTAGCTTTCTTGCTTAGAAATTGTGAGAATATATGGATGGATGCCATCACACAAGTTTAAACTTTAAACATATTTGGTGAGGTGGGGGCATAGAAGGATTTGGGACTGCTTTTAACAAGAACGTTGCAGTGTTATTTTTCAAGGTATTAATATCCGCAATCTCCCATTAGGTGCATAGTGGTCACCCGTGGAAAATTTACTTTGCCTTTTTAGTTCTTTTTACGAATATGGTCTGGTGTTGCTAAAATAGAAAATAGTTAATTGTGAGCTGTATATATTTTCTGTGGAAAAAAAAATCACTACATTGCTATTTTTCTGTCTGAGCATTGGGTTTGTCGCCAGGAAGACAACTGTCTTATCTGAGACCAAGGCTATCATTTACAAAGGACACACTGCAAACATAATTCTGTTTATAGCCTTAAACATATGTATCCGATAGACTTCTAGCTGCAGATTCCTTACCTCAGAATAATCCCCAGGGTCAGACTGGATCCAGAAATGTTTCGAGCAGTACCTCTGTGTACCGGTATGTTGCATTGGCGGCGTCCGTGCCGGTGGCGACATGCATGGTGCCTATAAAGGCGCTACCCCAGCCCGTTGACATCAGATCTTTTCATTCCGAGCTAGTCAGCACAGAACCACAGAGAGCTACCGCCAGTCAATCTTTCCGACATTTTGTCAAGCCCTTTTAGGTCGAGCCTAGCAGGCATGGAGTATTCAGTACATGGGGTTCAAGCCAGCCCATCGCTTGTCATTGGCTCTTCTGGGTGCCTTTTTAAAATCCTTACTTTTGAATGTGAAATTGTGCCCATTTGTCCCTCCTTCTGGTCTGTTTTTTCTCATAGCGACTAGCCCTGTTACAGGGCTCATTTTGCTTCTGTCCTTTTTAGTTCGTTTCGTGCACTATTTTTTCCGATTGCTTGCCTAGAGTTCTGGGAATGTTGCAAACACAAGAAGCTGACCAGTGTTACTGCTGTTTCCTTCCACCCACAGTTTCTCCGTGTATTTTGTAATTCGCACCTTAGCTTTCACTTATGATTTACAGAATCTGGGTCACTGAAGATCGAGTTGAGCAGTCACAAAGTTAGAATGTTAGAAATTTGACTTTACTAGCTAGTTCCCTTTCACCCAATCTTTTGTTTTTGGCATTAATTATGTTTCACTCGCTTTTTCTGTAAACAGGGCTGTAAATATTGCTCTTTAGCTGTTCACAAATGTGGCAGCTGTGTCTCTGTTCCCAGTGATAATTACTAGGGGTGGGCGGAATTTGCGTAGTCTCGCTACGCGAAACGGTAAAAAATCTCCGCGAGCACGCAAAAGTTCCGCGAACACGCGGAATTGCTTATTCCTCCCGTTCGCGATGCTTTTTTCCTGTTCGCGAACGCTGTTTGCGTGCTCGGGGAGAAATATCTCGCGAACACGCATTTTGAAAGCGCGAACAAGCAAAAAATTCCGAAATCGCGGAATTGTTGGTAATTCCGCGTTCTCCGCGGAACGCGAAATTACCCAAATTACCCAAATTCCGCGAGCGGAACGGAATTTACCGCCCAGGCCTAATAATTACCTTTTCTTAGTCCTCTAGGCAGTGCTGCAGCTCTGTTCCAAGTGGTAATTCCTCATTCTTAGTCCTGTAGCCAGTGCTGATAGCTGCCTCTCTGGTCCCAGTGGTAATTCCTCATTCTTAGTCCTTCAGGCAGTGCTGCCAGCTGTTTCTCTGGTCTTGTCCGTAACGCCCCCATTTTAAGTCCTCCAGGCAGTGCTGTAGCTGTGTCTCTGTTCCCAGTGGTAATTCCTCATTCTAGGTCCTCTAGACAGTGCTGCAGCTGCTTCTCTGGTCCCGTCGGTAACTCCTCCATTCGAAGTCCTCTAGGCAGTGCTGCAGCTGCTTCTCTGGTCCCAGTGGGAATTCCCCATTGTCAGCCATCTAGGCAGTGCTACAACTGTCTCTCTGTTCATACATCTACTACACTCCAAACCAAAACACATAGATAAGACATTGCAATTTTCAACGTCAATAGCTCTAACTCTGACAAATGCAAGACCTATTGCATTGCAAATGCTTGTTTTGAAACTGTCCCCTCCTCCCCCATCTAGTTTGTCTTTGGTGCTTGGAGCTGGACCACTGCTCCAAGACTTGGGGACTGCCGCATCATGAAACCCAAGGCGTTAAGGCAGCACTCCTTGAAGCACCTTGTCATGACACTCCAGTTCCTGGTCGCTAGTAAAGACCGGGGCCCGTTCGCAGAGCCATTCCAGGCATTCACCATCACACTCAAAGTTGTCAGGTAAGTTCCACAAAAAGTCCAAAAAATCAAAGAAGTCCAAGCGCTCTCAGACTTCACTGCGCTGGTCCAAATCTTCGGGCGAGGCGTGGGAACATCACTCTAGGCTCTGCTTCCACATGGCGCCTGCCTGTGGGTCCTACCAGAGTTTCCTGAAGCCTGAACAATCTGGCACAACTCTGAGAATTTTGAGCCCATGCACCTCGTTTTTGGAGCGGGCCAATTCCTCTAGAGCACCATTGGCCCCATGAGTTTGGTGGGCGCCCCCACTACATTTCACTGGTCCAGGTGCTGTAGACACTGTCCCCATAATCTCACCTGACTGTGATACAGAGCTGGATCGGTGTTGCCAGATGTCGACTCTGGCACCGGCTGGAACTCGACACCGAATCACTGCCTTCATTTTTCGACAGCCTTGGAGAAGAGTATGATTGGGGAGGATCTGAGGATCTCTATGGTTACAACAAACCCCCTAGATGATACGAGCAACTGGTGGATACCAGTGGTATGGGCACCTCCCCAGACACTGTCCTGGTCTCTCCTCCTAGAGTGGCTACGGAGGAAGGGGCATCATTAACTATGGTTGTCAGAAGTGCGGCTGAGGACCTGAACCTTATGCTGCCCTCGGTGGCAGTGAAGACTTGGGTCTTGACAAATGTGCTTCAACCGGGTGTCATCCCCTTGGAACCTCTCCTCCCTTTTAACGAAAACCCTCTCTGATGTCCTGCTTGGGGCTTGGTCCAAGCATTGCACTGGAGCTCCTGTGCAGAGGACAATTGCCCACCGCCATACTCAGGGGGACCCAGCTTTCCTTACACAGCATCCAACCCCAGAGTCTGGTTGTCCAGGCCTACAGTTTCAAGGTCAACCCTAGCATGTTCCCTACCACACGACTGGATAGGGAATCCAATCAAGAGGATGGTCATTTCTGTCAGCCTTGTGGTCGGTGAACACTACATGCCTTTTGGGCTGATACAACCACACTGTTTTGGATTCGGTTGTGTGCTGATGGCAGAGATGCAGCAAAGTTCATCATTTGCTGCAGACTGGATAAGACTGATTCGCTAGGTAGAGGGATTGAGACACTCAAACGCCACGCCTGGCTGAGATCGGCTTTTTGGAAGATGTCCAGGCATCCCATATGGCCATGCCCTTAAATGGCACCTGTCTCAAGGCAGATTTGGCACAGGAGCACTTTAAGAGCAGCCACGACACTGCCAGGTCCCTGTGCTTCTCAATGGCCCCATGGCAACCCCATTCTGCCCGTCGCCCCTTCTGTTACTACAGTAGGACTACCAACCGCATCCATTCCTGCCCAACCTCCATGGCCAACAGACTTTCCAGTCCTTTTGTGGCTGTGGTTCCCACATGTCTTGTGCAACACACAGCCAGAGGTCCTCCCCCCGGCCTCACAACCAATTTAGCTTGTCCTCATACCATCACAGGCACCCAGTTGGTGGCAGTCCAACATTGGACAAGTGGGTACTGCAAATTGTTCTGCGGGGTTACTCCATCCCGCTGCTAGAAACCCATGCCACCACCCACAGATTGACTTGCAGAGGACCACCTCTCCCTCCGTCAGTAAGTTCAGGCTCTTTTGGCCAATGGAGACATTGAGAGGTGGCGGCATCAGCAGTAGGTTGTGGTTGGTACCCCCTCTTATTTCTGGTGCCCTATTTCAGAGAAGCTCCCTTTTAATTTGTTCCTGAAGGGCAACTTGAAGATGCTCATGTTCGCTCCGGTTCCGTCTGCCCTAGAACCTGGAGACTGGATGGTAGCATTGGCCTTGCAGGACTCCTGCTTCCACATTCCCGTCCTGTCTGCCCACAGATGCTACCTGCTGTAAACTGTAGGCCACAAGCATTATCAGTTAGCTTTGCTCCATTTTGACCTCACCAGCCCCCTGCTGATGTTCACCAAGGTGATAGCAGGGGGTTGCAGTAGACCTGCGGATGTAGAAGGTTCCAGTCTTCCCCTACCTTGGCAAGTGACTGAAGGTGGGCTCGCCCCAGGCAGACGTCTCCGACGTGCAGACTAGAATGGACCACCTGCATTCGCTGAGGTAATCTATAAATGTTCCAAGGTCACACTTGACAGTGAAGTTACAGGTCTGTCCTCTGTAATGTTGAGTCCAAGATATTCAGGCTATGATTCTGATGTTTCAGCCTCTCTCATGGATTTCAGTGAGACTGAATCTGAGGTTGCTGAGCCTCATGACCTCCTGCATCCTGCTGGTGACTTATTTTAAACATCTTTTTATCGAGGTTTTTGTCATAAAGTCATACAACTCAGTAATGACATAACATTGCATGCATACAGTGTCAGTGGTTGTATACAGCTCAAACAATCTCGAGGGGTATTGCCCTCCCATACACGCTGAGATAACACATGCGTGGGCCAGTGGTCATACAGGCTATGGGGAGGGGGCGGTGGGGTAGGGTAGGGACTGGGCTAAACTGGGAATGTAAGGGGGGAGAGTACGAGAGGGGCAAATGTTGCAGCTGCGGAATCTGGGGCAGTCACATGGTAGGCAGAAAGGTGATTGGTGCTATAAGAGGGGAAGTGGGAGTGGCAACATAAATAAACATCAGACCTCAACTGGCTAATGTGTCAGATTCTGAGGAGGACCCCGCAATATAAGAGCTAAATCGAGGAAACGGGTGGCAGCCTTATATTTCCGCAGTCTGGGATAAATGCCCAAAATGCCCTCCTCCCAGGTGTAAGGAATCGGATGCCAGTGAGTTGCTCTAGTTGCGTGAGGACAGAAGGCCAGTAAGTGTGTAAGTGTATGCTTTCCTCGGGTTTTGTGTTCCAGATCGGCTGCCTGGGTGCTATATCTAGGGCACTCATTGGAGATGCCGGGAAATATCTGTATGATTCGCTTAGGTGAAAGATATGCACGATGCAGGATGTAAAACTGGATGAGTTTGAGGTGGGCATTACGAGACACCCTCCTTGGATATGCCAGTGCTCTCCTGTTTCCCATCCCAAAGTGGTCTGCCAAACTCTTTCTCCCAAACCCCCCTCAATGGCTGGAGTGAAATCTGCATGTGCCCAAGGATGGCCCTAATAGGCCAGGTAATTAACCTATGGCCCTTGCACATAGTGTGAAGTGTTTGTAGGAGTTGATGCGTGTTTGGTTCGAGGTACTGTGCTCCCGATGTGTCCGCCAGCACCCCTTGGAGGAAAGGATAAAGGAGAAGCTGGGCCTCTGAGAGGGCATTTTGATTAACCAGAGCCTCGAACGGCTGTAGTTGCCCGTTGGCACGAAGGTCTTCCATACAAGTAAAGCCAGCCGCCTCGCAGCTCCGGAGGTGGCTACCAGCAAAACGGTCCCCTCCGGCATAGTAAAACCAAGCAACAGGATGGCCAGTGTATACAGGAGAATGTGTTTAGTAAGACGAAGTGTGCCTTTTAGGCATGCTATGGCAACCCTCGGGAGAAGAGGACAGTCGGTGGCGGGTGGCTTGCACCCAGGGGTGGAGGAGGTGAAGGAGGAGCACCTTCGAGAGGGGCGGTGGGGCAAACGTCCTGGTGTTTGCCAAATAGCGTCCCACCAGCAAGCACAAAGCCATTGTAACTGGGCTGCTAGGTAATAGTGTTCAAAGTTGGGCACCCGAGGCTGCCCGCTCGGGTGGGAGCTGGAGTTTCGCAAGAGCTCTCCCAACAGGGCATGTAATTCCGAAACAAGAAATGGGGGAGGGAAAGGGAAAGGGAAAGGGGGAGATTTACAAAATAATGGAATCCGAGGAGGATGATCATCTTGGTGATTGGCCCTCGGCCTGACACTGATAAGGGGAGCGACACCCAGAAGGGGATGGATGTGCAAATTGGGGTGATAACTGCCTTCACATTGCCCTCCAGAAGATCTGAGCTTGTGTGGAACACCCTAATCTCCAGGTACCGAACCACGGTGGGCTCTCATTGGATTGGCCTCCCTCCCAGATCAATGACCATCTGTTCCAAACCCTACGCCAGCAGGAACAAACCGGACTTATCCTAACTGACTGATAATCCTGACACCCGGCCAAACTCTGCTAGCAACTAAGCGACTGCTGAGAGGTCCGAGTCTGCATCCTGCAGATATAGCAAGACATCGTCCACATATAGGAAGGCAACATGGGTTCCGTTGTGCAGAGGAACACACCAGCCCAGTCCCTCCACTTGCTCCCGGGAGGCCAGAGGTGCCATGGCAAATAACAAGGGCGAGAAAGGACAACCCTGCAGATTGCCGCCTGACTGCGATAGGCCCCGATATGGCACACCCCAAAGCGGGTCCTTTCCGTGGGAGAGGTATAGAGAAGCCGGATAAGCCTGGTGATGTAAGGACCAAGATTGAATTACTGCAGGACCGCAAAGAGGTAATCCCAGTTGAGGGAATCGAAAGCCTTACGGATGTCCAGTACTAGTGCCGCTGATCTGCCAATAGCCATGTACCCCCACCATGACCCTAAACAGCCAGCGAACACACAGGGAAATGTTCCTCCCGGGAATAAATCTGTTTACTATGGATTTAACACAGCTGTACAGGCTGGACTTTGCGAGCCATCATCAGGCTTAAGATCGACGCTCAGGGCTGCGATAGGGCAGTAGAGTGCTAGGTTTAACGGGTCCTTACCTAGTTTGAGCAACGGACTATGGAGGCGTCCTGCATCGTGGCTGGAAGGGTCCAGGCAGCCAGTGCCTCCTCATAGACGCTAGGCTGAAAGGATTTGTAGAATTCAGACGGGAGGCAGTCAGTCCCAGGTGACCTCCCAGAGGTCTGGGCTGTGATGGCTACATGTACCGCCTGAGCGGTAAGGGGCGTCAAGGTCTGCCTGTTTAAATGAGGTAAGCTTGGGGAGCTGCACAGGGTCCCGAAACTGCCCCAGGACCTCTGATGAGGTTTTTAGTGTGGGTCGGTAGAAGTCTGTATAATAGCTGTAAAGGCATCATGAATCTCTTTTTGGGAGCGAAGGAAGTCACCATCCGAAGCGTGGAGCTTGAGCACTGGCTGCTGCTTAGTGTCCCTGTTAGCCAGCCATGTCAACAACTTGCCCGAACTGTTGCCCAATACATGCGTCTGGCGGTGTAGGGCACAAAGTCTAAACAGCTAAGGCATTCCAATAGTCCGGCTTCTGTCTCCTGTAGAGAGGCCAGGGTAGGCAGGCGGAGAGGGTCCTTCATCGCACGTCGCTCCGCATCTGTGTAAGTACACTTGGCTGCCTCTAACTCGCAAGCGATCACAGGGCAGACCCCAACCACTGCTTGTATACATTTGCCCTGTAACGCAAGCTTGAAGGCCTCCCACTCCACTAGTGGAGAGGAGGCTGTGCCCTCATTATGGTCAAAGAATACCAGAAGTTTGGTGGCGAGTGCATCTCAAAATGGGGGGGTCCTTAAGCACTCAGAGGGAGAGCCACCATGTTATCGGGGAGGACATTCGACCCTAGTGAAGGTCTGCCACTAGTGTGCTGT
This sequence comes from Calotriton arnoldi, assembly GCA_963921515.1. Taxonomy (NCBI): domain Eukaryota; kingdom Metazoa; phylum Chordata; class Amphibia; order Caudata; family Salamandridae; genus Calotriton; species Calotriton arnoldi. The sequence continues at coordinate 3,482,353 of CAWUFW010000028.1, forward strand.
GGAATATAGCAACAATGGGGCGACCCGGTGTCCCTCAGAACCTGGGTATGTGTACAATAAGCTACAATGGTTCTGTCGGGGAGAACCCAATTGCTTTGAAGAAAATGGAATTGAAAAGGTATAAGAAAACCTACTTGGTACCTATTAAATAGGTATGAAAGGTATAGCATTTACTTTGGTAGAATCATGAAATGCATATCAAATGACTTTTAGAACGCATATCAAATAACGTTGGAGCACAAATCAAAGTAAAAACAACTAGTAGTATATGCTTGCAAAAGACTTTTCTATTATATCAATTAAAGCTAGAATCAATATTTACAAGTAAACAGCGGGCTGTCAATACAGAAAATATTTGAAAAAGGTGACATGATACGGTGACATTAAGTGCTCAGTGATAGTGGTGCAGTGCATATATACATGGTGATATTATGTACAATTGTATTCACAAAGAACTGGAATGTGGTCAGAACGAAGGTAGGCAATAACTCTGGCAAACAGCGCGTTTGCTTCTTGATTTAAAACACAGAGCTTTGATACAGCAATGCTGTATCAAGTAGGTTTTCTTATACCTTTTCAATTCCATTTTCTTCAAAGCAATTGGGTTCTCCCCGACGGAACTAGTGGGCTGTGTTCAGATAACTCCCTACCCAGATAATCCAGAGCTGTGACAAAGGGAGCAAGAGCACACAATGCGTTCTAGCTGTGTGTAAACCCTTATGCCTAGTGGAATAAAGTTGGGTGCCCGGTTTATGGTGCCGACACACGTCCGAAAGCTCCCACTGCCGCAGCCAGGCCTGCAGGCTTGCTGCATTAGCAACCGTAGGGGTGGAGGGCAGCGGGGGATGAGAGCAGTCTAGTTCGGGATCCAAGTCTGCGTTGAAATCATCACCGATCAACCATGGCAGGTGGGCCCATCGAGACAAAACCAGAGAAAGGCGGTGCAGGAATCTAGGCTAGTCGGTGTTTGGGGCATATATACACCCCAACAGGACAAGGTCACCATTCAAGCGCGCCTCCAGGAGTCCATATCTGCCCTCTGGATCAATCTCCTGATGTAGCACCTCAGTGGGGTTCCTGCCTTCACCCAGACTTAGGTTCTCCTAGAGTAGGCTGAGAAATCAGTGGGGAAAACTTGTTCCCTCCATCGTTTTTGCAGTTTGACCCCCTCCAGTGATGAGACTCCTGCAGTATGCCCTTCCGCCTGAGAGAGGTGTGTACACAATAGCATTTGACCAGTGTATGCAGCCTCAGATGTTCCACGAAAGAACCGTATACTTTTGAAGTGACATGGGGTTCCCCGATGGACCGCCAACAGCAGCGAGGAGACATGTGAACAGATAAGTGCAATAGTCACCTCTCCCGGAAACTGGGTCAAGAGAATGCTTACAGCGAATCAGACCACCTGCACACCATTAATGATAAAACATAACAATACTGGGGGCCGCGAGGCAATGTTCAGCCGGCCAAACAAAAGTACCAAATCAACCTAGAGGAGAGGCAGGTTCGAAGGCATGACAGCACAGGGCCACTCGCGGGGAATGTTCAAGGACGAGCAAAATAAACAACAAGTGGAGGAGGCCGGGTGAGTTTAGGCAGCCAAACCCTCTAGTTCGTAGGATCAGTGGAAGATTAGTGTCAAGGGCAAAGGGGGCTAACACACTGAGCGGGAATCCTTCAAATTCAATGGATGATATCTGCCGTTGGGGGTGGGGTGGGAGTCACCCATGGAGGTGTGCCCCCATTAGAGATCGAAGGGGGGGTGGAGCCACCTGTGTCCGCAAGGACCAATAAAGTGGCTGAATGGACCATTGGAGGATCTCGGAAAGTTGCAGCAACCTCCAAGGCAGAAAGGCTCCTATTCTGTGCCTGTTCAGGAGAGGGAGCGATGACCCAGCCGCCTCCCAAGGTCAGTCTAACCGGGCCATCGGGGTAGGTGAAAATGCTTCAATCCAGTCCCATGCCTCCAAGGGTTTCTGGAAGAAATAGTATTGACCATCCTGCAACACCTTAAGTCGAGAGGGAAACAGTAATGCATATTCAAGGCCCAGATCACGTAGTCGGCGCTTAACCCCCAAGAAGGAGGCCCTCTGGTGTTGAACAGCTAAGGTAAAGTCTAGGAAAAGTAGGATGCAGTGATTGTCCCTTAAAAGCGGAGTGGCCAGGCAGGCTGCCTGGAGAACAGCATCCCTGTGTCTTTGAAACGCAGCATTATGGCAACAATGGGCCTGGATTGGGTGGGGGGCCCACGGGTTGGGACCCGATGGGCAACCTCATTATAAATAAGAGCAGGGTGAGTTCCACTGCGGGGACCGGTTCCTTAAACCACTCCTCCAGGTAGGTGACCATGTTCGTGCCCTCACTGTCCACTCTGAGTCAAATAATGCGGATATTACTGCGTCATGCTCCTCCATCTGCGTCCTCCATCCACTTCTTCAAGACATGTACACGCTCCCAGAGGTCCCATAACTGCTTCTGAAGGCTTGACGCCTGGGGTTGAAGGCCTACCAAGGAGCGCTCTGTAAGGGTTGTTGTGTAGTTCCTAAAAATACATGGGATCTGCGCGCTTAGACAACATACACTAAGGGATTGGTGTCCAGGCTGATTCCAGACACCCCCGAAGGATATGTTAGCCCTTAGACCAGCTA
>CAWUFW010000028.1:3490000-3777500 GCA_963921515.1 Calotriton arnoldi
ACTTTGCTCGGTCAGTCCTCCGGGACTTCTTGGGCTAAATTTGTTTGCAGACCCACCTCTGGAGAGGTATTGCTTGGGTATTTATTCTAAGGTAAGGAATATGCAGCTAGAAGTCTTTGTCAGATGAACAAGTTACTTCGATAACGTCTTATCTGGTAGAGATTATCTAGCCACAGATTGCTATCAATCCTCCAAGCTCTCTGAGCTGATTTCTACTTACAGGGTAACCCTTAGAAGATCCTTATTGTCTGCACACTGATGGATCAGTAACCTTTGAGGCTCCCTGCTTCTGGCGTGGAAAGGTAGTGAAAAGTAACTGATGTCAGCATGCTGGGTGGCGCCGATATAGCCATTGTGCATGTCACTTCTGGCATCGCCGACGTGGAGCCGAACGACGTCATCTACTGGCGTGCAGAGGTGCTGCTTAAAAGGTTTCCAGATCCACTCTGACGCCTGGGGGTTATTCTAAGGTAAGGAATCTGTGGCTAGATAGTCTCCACCAGAAAAGGCATTACTGAAGGTAAGTAACTTGTTCTTATTGTTACCAAAGTCAACTGTACTCTTTCCAGTCTTCAAAGGAAAATTAAACCCAATTGGATTTGGACCTTGCCCTTTGGATTCCATACATCTCCACAGGAGGTGTATTAACTCTTACCTGCTTAACCTGACCTGCTGTGTACTTTTATTTTTGTTCGATTTATGTTGTAATTTAAATATCTTTGTGAGCAGCTGTCAGGTTAGCAATTCACATAGATAAACTGTTTACACAATCCTTAGTGAATTCCCCACCATGAACTGCCTCCTCTTCTCTTATAGCGGGTCACCTATTGTACAGAAAAATAGTTGCTTTTACCCAGTCCCGCATTTTGAGCGATCACCAGTAACAAGCATTCTAGAATGTTGCATGGTTTAATTTCAGATGGGGGTTTGAGATATATTGTGACGTTATTTACTGGATGTCCCCTTTCACTGCCAACCCAGCGTTAGTGACACCCCCGCATTCGTGACACCCCCGCATTCCATGATCTCATAGCTAAGCAGATTAGGGAAGATGTTTGCTATGTGTTTTTTCTTTAATGGTTTACCTTGGCCAGATCTATACAAATTCAAAAGGATTTTTCTTAAAATATATTTTCTACGAATTTCCAGTCACCCCTGTATGCTACATTTAGATCATTACAGAATCTGTCAATAGCCCAATTTTAGTGTCCATTTACCCTTCTATATTTGATAATGTAGCTTAATAACGTTTCTGTGAATCAAACGTGGTGATACTCCATGACTGATGCAGCACAATGCCTTCCATTTGTCAATCTTTACAAACAAAAACCAAAGTAACTTGTTTTATAAATTAATTCTTGAGAAACTTTTAGCTTATATAGATATTTCATATCCTGCAATAACAAAAGAATCCTTTGTAATGGTTAGAAGGATTCTTAACCAGCATTAGCAAAGCCAATAGGTCTGACGTATAATTGAAAATGCATCTTCAGTCACTGCTAATTTTAGGCACTCAATAAATCATCACATTGTAATAAAAGTAAAAAAATATAGATGCTATAGCATAAATGCAGCATGCGTGTGCTTGCAATAGAAACACGCAAATTATAAACATAGCATAGTGTATAATTGCCGTCCCGATTGCTGACATTTTGCTTTTGAGTAGGGCAGCCATTGTAGAATAGTAAAACAACGATGCACTCTAGTAGACCAATCCAAGGGTGCCGCCCAGTTTTGAAGCAGTGGCTATGTGGGATCTGTTGCACTGAAGATGATGGGAGAGGCTAATAAGCGGCCCAGTATAATTGTCTGGGAAGTTGTTAGGTGAACAAAAAACAAAAAAGGAAAGAAAATGGGATTAGATATGTATGAATTTGGTATTTTTTTTAAAGATATTCCAAGAGTCCTCCAGACAGCTAATGTGGTCAGGGTAGAGCTCCAAAGTACTTAAAAACACAGACTGCTCATTAATGATTGAAAATAAAATGGCAAGTTATATTTGGCAAAATACAACTGTTCTACTTAAGGGAGACAAGCAAGGTATTCAAATAGGAGGCCTAGGTAGAACTGGGTGATATAAATGGACTATCTGGGTCACCACATTCATAAAATCTGTTAACATCAGAGGTTGGTTGGGCTGCTAGGCTGGCATGGAGACAAGATTGTCTTCTCTTGTGTGTTTCTTAAATAAAGATACCAGTGCTTGCCATTCAAGCAGAGAGTAGCTTCAATGCAATTTGACAAGCTCCACACGCGTCATCAAACTATTTTAAGGTGAGGGTAAAATGAAACTAAACAGAACCCAAAGTAATCCTGGTGTGTATTTTCAAAGTATATACAAGGAAAAGACTGGTTGACAGCATCAAAAATTATTTAGGTAATGTGCAGTGAATAGATGGTGGGCACATAGTGCTCGTAGATAAAATCGTGAACGGCACATGTAAAAACACGTAATACTAATGAAAAAAAAACACAGCGAGGGGGCATTAGTTTGGACTCCAATGAAACATGAAATGGAAGTCAGAAAAATCATTTAAATAATGGTCAAGAGCTGTAAATCCGCTGATTGGTGTCAATAGCGTTTTGACCTTCGTTAGTTCAGGTCATCATCAGGACAACATTTTCACATAAATGATCAATTGCTGTCTGAGAATAGAGAGGGGAAGTGTAGGAAACTGGGTTCTTGTTGCAGTACCCCCCACCTTTTTTGCCTGATATCTAATGCAGCTTTGGCTGACAATGTACTGGGTTCCTGCTAACCAAGTTCCCAGTACCAGTGTTCTTTCCCTTAAACTGTACAATTGTAACCCCAGTTGACAATACCTTTAGCACTCTCTGTACGTCCCTAGTAAATGGTACCCCTGGTACCTAGGATCTGAGGTACTAAAGAGGGTCTTTAAGGGCTTCAGCACAAATTGTGTCACCCTAAAGGACCCCTCACCAAACACAGACTGTGACTGCAGGCTGTCATGATGCAAACCATAGTGAAAACACGACATGGCACACAGCCCTGTGTGCCATGCCCACAGAAACGACATGGATTGTAACTCACCCCTACTGCAAGCCTGACAGCCTTAAGGCAGGGTGCACTATACTACATGTGAGGGCATAACTGCATAAGCAGATATACCCCTGTGCTGGCCAGCCCTATTGCTGCCAGTACAAGTGAACAGGGAAGCCATTTTGAGTATATGTGCTGGACACTGGTGAAAACGAGTTCCCCAGCTACATGATTGCTTCAATGAAAGTAGGGATGTTTGGTATCAAACATCTCGTATTAATGAACCCACACTGATGCCAGTGCTGGATTTATTAATACATGCACACGGAGGGCACCTTGGAGATTCCCCATGAAAACCTACCAGCCTCTGGTGTTCTGACAGACTGGTTCTTGCCAGCCTGCTGCCAGAAAGTAGGTTCTGACCCCCAAGGGGGAGAGTCTTTGCTCTCAGGAGGTGAGAAACAAAGCCTGCTCAGGAAGAGGGTGTTCACCCTCTCCCACAGGATGGCCTGCTGATTAGCATTCCAATGCAGGGAAGCTTGAAAGAAGCCACCACCTTTGAAATACGATTCTGGCTCCCCTCATGGGAGAGGAAGCCGACCCACTTTGTCCAGAGCCCTTTGGCACCTGGACAGACGGGAAAATTAGCTAGTCAGGTAGGCGTGCCCACCCACAGGCTAGTACCACCGCTAAGGTGGCCTAACCTGAAGTCGGCAGGACTTTTCAGAGTTAGCCATCCTTGTGATGGAAAACTTAGGAACTCTGGGACAGGGTTATGCCTACTTCTCACTGGAAGTTGTCATATAAGGGGGCGTAGTGACCCCAGGGGTAGGTAGCCCATTGGCTACTACACTTCCCTAAATTCAGTATTCAGGGCAGCCCCTGGCACCAGAAAATTAGATCCTACATACCTGCAAGAAGAAAAGCAAGAACAGAAGATCCAGCAGCTGACTTGGTTCCAACCCTGTCGGCCTGCCTGCTACTTTGACAATTGGTCCAAAAGCCGACTTGTCCTGCAGCTACTGTGTCTCCAAAGCCTGGGAGACCCTCCAGTACTTCACCCAGGAAGCGAGAGCTCTTGTGGGACATTGGACCTGTTCACCTGCATCCTGCAGGTACCAAAGACTGACCTGTGAGGACAGCACCACTGCACCGAGCCGCCTAGCCCGAGCTGAAGTGGGCCAACGATGCCAACAGACCCTCCAGACTCGAAGCCCACCTTGGGTTTCTTCACTGTGGACTGCTCAACGATGCCTGCAGCCTCTGTTCGCAGACCCCCTCTACCGCAACTGCTCCCAGTAAGCAAAACCCGACGTCAAAGGCCACCTCTGCACCCGTTGTTCCTGCCCCCGAGCATCATGAGGCGTGAGCCGCCCTGTTGGTTCAGCCCGACTGGCCTCCCTGCCAAAGTTGACAACCCCTTTTTACGAGGACCGATCCCCATTGACTTCCATTGGGCGTCCAATGCTGTTTTACACTCCTGCACCCGGTCACCCTAGTGCCGCTGGTGGTGTCTTACTGGTGCTGCCTTGGACCTTGTCCAGCACTCACCTTAAGTCCAGGAGATTGGTCCCGTAAATCGCTGTACTGTACATGAATGCCGTATTTGTTCTTCCTCCCACAGGATAACATTGCAGCTTCTGAAAAATACACTGTCTACTTTTTAAATACAAAAGTATTCCTATTGAAAAGCGTACTTACCTGATCGTATTGATTCTGGTGCCTTAATATATTTATAAAGATATGTTATTTTTATAAATCTGTGTGGATCTCTTTGAGTCGTGTGCATAATTTATTGACTATTGTGTGTATTTGCAGATGTCTAACGCTTCTTTCTGATAAGCTTAAGGCTGCTCGACCCCACTACCCCCTAGAAGAGCACCTTGGGGTTGCTATAGCATGCCCCTGTCCACTCATAAGGGAACCCGTTAACTTTTTGCACAATATCTCATTTTGATATATATCGTATAAAGAGCCAGCTTTCTACAGAAAGGAAAATAATTTAAAAGGACTGGTATGAAGGAGTAATTTAGGAGTCAAGGGTTAATGTCTACTTGTAAATACCTGCAAGGAGTCCTTGATCCTAGAAAGAAAGGACGAGGCTGCTGTTAGCCAGCGGCTTGTTGGCATCAGTATGGAGGAAAAAGTGTCAAGTGACCTGTATGAAAGCACTTACATCAATGGTAATTTGGTCAATCGTACCCAAGAGGTCCGGGAGGAGAGTTTAAAAAATCAAAATTGCTGTGGTCAAAAGAGGTGAGTTCCAATTGAGACTGAGGAGTGTGCCAGCCGGTTATACTAAAGATATGGCAAAATCTATAATGCAAATAGAGACTTAGGATATAAAAATAGAAAAAGCTGAACATGAGTAAAAGTTGCAATAAAGGCAGTACTCGCCACTTGATTAAAGGTAAAGATGTTGAAATTGCCTGGGGCCCGGCCGGGCTACTTGGGGTGTCATGAGGATCAGGAAGTGTGTGCGGCTGCTCGGCGGGAACCCAGGACATGGCTAGCCAATTAAGGGCTATACATGTTTGAAAACCGCTTGAGTATGATAAAACTAACAGGGAGGTTGAGGACATTAATTCCCCAGCTGCATCAGCGTGATTCCAGGGAACATGCTGGTGGCTGGAAAAGTCTTACCGTATGGTATAAGTTGAGCACCCTGGAGGAGCAATTTCATCAAGCGGGACACTCGCAGTGAATTTAGAGATGTACGGAGAGCAGGCAGCTGCCGGTATAAGACGATGACGCAAGGCATCTCTTGTACGTAAAGACTAAACCGTGACTAAGAAAAGGTGTATAAGGGGCTTGGAAGTGCCCCTGAGGTACTGAGGTTGCTGTGATTGGTAACCGGGAAGATAGCTTCTGATAAAGGCAGACAAAGTGGAAAAGAAAGAGGGAGAACCCTTAATGCACTTACACTATAAGGAGGGTGTACAATCTATATAGGCGACATGTATAATGGTGACTTTATTTAATAAAAAAATTGGGTACAATGTGGCATGATTAGAGCTAACCATATATACGTATGTACAATGGAGAAAATTGTTATAAATATATATCATCTTGATTAGTTTACAATAGAGTACTTCGGAGCGAAATCTCAAGGGATCACTATTATGACCTGTGCGAAGGAACGGATATAATTTTAAACTCCAGTTTCAAACTTCTTCACATTTATAAAATGTTTTTACATTTTATGTGTATCTGCTTCAGTATTATGCTAATTCTTGTTTTTCTAAACATTTGTAGACCCCCACAGTAGTCATGGCTGACCACAGGTTATGAATCGCTGCGTTAGGGTGTTGATGAAATGTTTTCCAAGAAAAGGCATTCTTAATGTTGGTTATAGTTAGACAATAGCTCACAACTTAAGTGTGACAAAATGAGGATTTTTTTTAAAGCAATCTGGAAATAAACATTGTAGAAATGGATTTGCTGTATTTGCCACATTATCTGTCATCTGCTGTATAATCTTTTGATTTTAACAAAAAAATGGTTTCTTGCTTAAATGGATCAAAAGTTACTAAAACGTGATAACACATGCTCCTGTGCAGTGAGCGGAAAGCCCTTCTCAAAAGGTGACTGGACATCTTTCAGTTACTTATTGCTGTATGTGGTTGTTAAACTGGTACTAATAAAGTGGAATCTTTGCCCAGACAGTTACCATGTGTAACAAGCATTTGCAATGCAATAGGTCTCGCATTTACGCGAGTTTAAGCTATTGGCATTGTAAATGACAATGCGTTTTATTTGTTTTAAAAACCAAAACATAAATAAAAGGCATTGTAATTTACAATGCCAATAGCTCAAACTTGCGTAAATGCGAGACCCATTGCATTGCAAGTGCAAGGCATCACGGACAACGGGAGGGCGGTGGGTGGGACGGGGAGGGAGAAGGCACGGGCGAGGGGTGTAAACAAGGCATGACAACGGGAGGGAGGGCAGGGTGGGGGGGTAAAGAAGGCACCAATGCATGTCGTGCCTGCAGTAATAGAAACTCAATCAATCAGGGAATTATAAGCGCACTAGGGTGCGGGTGAGGGTCTCAAGGTGCTTGGGGGGGGGGGGAGGGGGGACAGCAGTTCAGTTCAGTCGAAGAGCCAGGTCTTGAGCACCTTCCTGAAGGTGTTCAGGGAGAGGGCGCGTCTGATGTCGATAGGGAGCTCGTTCCAGGTCTTGGCTGCAATGTAGGAGAAGGCCCTTCCCCCTGTTCTGGCTCTGCAGGGGGGGGGGGGAGGGGGAGGATCCATTTGAAGGTCTTGCGGAGGGTGTTGACCTGCTTGTTCATGGAGAGGGATGTGTCGAGTACGATGCCAAGGTTTCTGGCGTGGTACGTGGGGGTAGGAGGGCTGCCGAGTGCGGTGGTCCACCAGGTGTTGTTCCATGCTGATGGGGTGGTTCCGAGTACGAGGACTTCGGTCTTCTACGAGTTGAGCTTCAGGCAGCTGTTGCTCATCCAGGATGCGACGTCCTGCATTCCTTCCTGGAAGTTGCGTCTGGCAGCGGTGGGGTCCTTGGTGAGGGAGAGGATGAGCTGGGTGTCGTCAACGTAGGATACTATGCTGAGGCCGTACTGTCTGACGATGGCGGCGAGGGGGGCCATGTAGATGTTGAAGAGGGTTGGGCTGAGTGATGATCCCTGGGGTACTCCGCAGTTGATTTTCGTGGGTTCGGAGAGGAAGGGTGGCAGTATTATTCTTTGGCTTCTGTCGGCGAGGAACGAGCGGATCCAGTCGAGGGTGGTTCCTTGTATGCCGGTGTCGTGTAGTCTGGCGACGAGTGTGCGGTGGGAGACAGTGTTGAAAGCCGCTGACAGGTCGAGTAGGATCAGGGCTGCTGTGTGGCCTTGTTCGAGGAGGGTGCGGATGTAGTCTGTGGCGGTGAGTAGGGCGGTCTCAGTGCTGTGTAATCCGGATTGGGAGGGGTCGAGGATGGAGTTGTCTTCGATAAACTTTGTTAGCTGTGCGTTGACTGTCTTCTCGACACTTGCCGTGAAGGGGAGAGAGATGGGCCAGTAGTTTTTGATGTCCGTGGGATCTGCTGAGGGTTTCTTAAGCAGGGGTCGGACTTCTGCGCGTTTCCAGTCGTCTGGGAAGGTGCTGGTCATGAAGGTGGCGTTGCTGGTGTCGTAATTCTGGTGCGGTGGCGGCTCTGTGGTAGATGTGTGGTGAGCAGGGGTCCGTGGGGGCCCCCCCGAGTGGATGTCTTTCATGGTGGAGGCGGTCTCTCCGGTCGTGACCGGTGTCCAGGAGGTGATGGTGGGCTGGCTGGTGTTGCTAGAGTGCGTGGTGGTTGCGGAGTCAGGTGTTTGGTCGTTGAAGTTGTCGAAGAGGTTCTTGATTTTCAGGTGGAAGTATGGTCCGAGCATGTCGCAGAGGTCCTGGGAGGGGGTGATGTCCGTGGTTTCGCTGGGGGGTTCTGTGAATTCCTGCATGACGCTGAAGAGCTCCTTGGAGTTGCTGGTGTTGGCGAGGATTTTGTTGTGGATGAAGGTTCTTTTGGTGGGTCTGATGTGTTAGTGGTATTCTGTCATGGCGTCTTTGTAGGTGGTGTGGTTTTTGGACGTCTTGTTGTTCCGCCAGTTCTTCTCGAGGCGCCTGCAAGTGCGTCTGGCTTCTTGGAGGTCGGCGGTGAACCAGGTGGCTTTCCTGTGGCGATGTCTGTCGGAGTTGCGTAGTGGGGCCAGCATGTCTGTGCAGCTGGAGATCCAAGTGTGGAGTCCCCTGGCTGCGAGGTTGGCGTCGGTAGTGGCGGTGGGGGTGTCGCGGTTGAGGATGGAGTTGAGCTGCTCCTCAGTGACTCTGCTCCAGTTTCTTCGCGGAGGGCACGGAACAGGCTTGGGCCTCTTGGGTTTGTTGATGAAGAAGTGTACGCAGTGGTGGTCAGTCCATGGGGGAATAAAGAAAATAGTGCTCTCAGTCTAAATAACAGGTACCGTGTAACAACTGAAGTAAAGGGGCCAGTCGCCATGGGAGGTGACAAATGAAGAGGAGGCGGTACTAAGGAGGGACTAACAAGCCTATTTTGGAATCGGAAGCCAGCATTTAGGACAGACAATGACACAAGCCAATGGCAAATATGGGCGGAGAGTGGGTGGGGCTTCTATTCGCTACTCCACCACAAGTCTCGCAGAGCAGCGCATGACCACTGGCTCTAGGCTCGACCTAAAAATGACAAAATAAATTAATGATACCACAAAATGTTGCATTATGGCGCATAATTTGCCTTTTCTTGCTGCATAATTTAGAGAGCAGTGCTGCATAAATTGGTCCTCCCCACCGCATAATTCCAGTGGTCCTGGTTATAATGTGAGGCCTAAGTGGAACTGGGTGACATCAATGGAATATCAGGGTCATCACATTGATGTCACCAGGTTCTAAAGGAGGTCCTTTGGGCCTCTTGGCTGGCATGAAGACAGGCCTTCACCCTCTGTAGTTTGATACTTAAATGAAAATAACAGTGCATGCTACGCAAGGATGCTCAAAGTGCACATATACCCCCAGGGCTTGTTTTAGGGGGATATCAAACCCCTACCTACCACAGTAATATGCGAGATTACATGTAATCAAATACCCGGTAAATTTACAGGCTTAGCTACAGTATAACAATCAGCGGTTACTTCATATCTGCTTTAACATGTGCCTTTCACAATAACAAAATGTTTGCCTATTGCTTTTGCCTATCATAATAATCTGAGTGCAATACACACACTGTTTTTCAGTGGAAGCGTGCAACTTCTGTTCAATCAAATGACGTACGTAAGATGTGCCCTCTTTCATAAGTGCGTCTTAAAGCCCGTTTTCGATTGATCACATGAGGTCTAGTGACAATTGTGCTCTCAAAGCCATACTTAGAAAGGTTCAGTGTTTGACCTCTCTGCATTTCGGAATATGCCGGTTCCTTCATCAGGAGTACTCTTCAGATCAGTCAAGGTCAATTGGAAAATATTTTCATCATCTTTCCAACGATGTTTTGCTCCTTACAAGCCTTTGAAAAACGAGCATTGGCAAAGCCAGTAGGTCTCACCTTTGTGATCTATTGACTTTCCCAATGGCTGCTAGCCTTGCTGCAAGCATCGCCAATGCTGCGCAGCATGGCTAAAGTAAAACAAAACAAAAGCTTTGACAAGCCTGTGTCATTTTGTAGGCACGCACCACTCATGGAAGGGAGAAGCACTTGGGGACATGCACCAACCAGCACGAGAGTGTAGAGAAGTACATGAGGGAGACAGCTCGAAAACAGATGCAGTCTCAGCCAGTTCTTACATAAGAAGAAAAAAACAGGTGCCTAACTTCGAGCGCAGACACCAGGCTAAAACGCACATGGTAAAGAGGCAATGCTTCAAGTGAGGGACAAGCAGAAGATTGTCAAGTTGGGACACGAATAAGAAGCAAGCAAATGAGTGATGAGGAAAGCCAACCACTCCAAGCCCATCTGTGTTCATGGTAAGCCACAATCTGCTTCGTAACATATGGTTCTGTGCTGTCTAGTTGACTCGATCTAATGACTGCCTTATCAGGTGTATTCTGCCTTGTAACATACACAATATATATTTTACTTAAGCAACATAAAATTATTTTTACACATATGTCCGTGCTGTCACCCATTAAGTTTTGCTTGTCATTCCATTGTGCTGTGGGCTGATCACAGCAGTATAAAACATCCAATTGAACAATACTCTGATGTAGCAGTTTTACAATTTGCACCAGTTTGCAAAATTTTGAAAGTGTGCACAGTTTTAATTTCTCGGTCTGCAGTACGACAAGACTCTAATTTGCACAAAAAAAACTTCACGGGTGAAATTTGAAGGGGAGTACAAGGTCCTTTCATAGAAAAGGCTGGGTGCTTGCCTGGCTGCTGGCCGTGTTCTTGCACAGTGAACACAGAGAGGCCTGTGTTCTCTGAGCAGTTGACAGTGATCTCCCTCCATGGTACGCTGCCATTCCCCACCCAAGAGAATGTGGCCGCAACCGGCGACGCACAGGCAAAAAAAAATAAGGTGTGCGTGAAGGACGAGCAGGTTTATCGTTTCTCTGAATTTGTCAGCCGAATTTCTGACGCTTCTGCGCTGGAAAATCTGGCCCATGGATTTACGTTATATTGTTTCTTTGATGGTAACCGGATCTGTAAATTAAATGTATTTCCTTTTTGGTCTTCCATAAATATTTGGACCATTTCAGAGAGTAGTTCCACTGTTGAGGTTTTGTTTTATAAAAATGGTCTGTATCCTGTCTGAGAATTGTGTTAAACTGGTACAGTGAGCAGCAGGGCTTTAAGTAGGATGAAAGAACTGGAGGGTCTCTCAAAGGGGTGTAGCCAATGTAATTAAGAGCGTGGCTTAAACACCTAAGCTAAAAATCTGTGCCTAGCATAGTCTGCCGCCCGACTTGTATTTTGCTGTTTCTGTCATTGCATCCAGATATATGATTCAACAAGTAGCATTACACCTACAACAAGTCAGGACTATTGGCCTTGTCAATGGTTGTTAGTTGCATAAGATAAATAAGCAGCAACTATGGCTTGTATATAATATTGAAAAGGCTTCCACTTAAAGCCCTGGTGACACCACCACAATGTTGCTGCTCCTGAGTTTCGAAAAGACGAGGGAAATCCTGAGAGAAAATGACTCTTTAAAGGATTTCCCTTCCCCTACAACGCTCACCTGGCATGCCGTCATGCCGTAACTTCTCCACTAGTGAGAAGTGAGCAGTGTGATCACGCGCACATCAATGTGCCTGCTGTCACTGCATTCTGGAAAAAAACGGACCGCCAGGGCACAAAACTGAGCCCGATAGAGACCCGTTTCGAGGCCCCCTTTAAAAAACTGCCGGTGCTCAGCACCGGTGAGACCCGGCCCACTTAAAGCCCTGGTGAGCAGTATGCTGCATTGACGAAAAACAGCAGAGCAAAATTCTGCCCAGGATCATTGTTTCTGCTTTTTGAAAATTCTGATTTGAAAGAATGGTCAAGTCAAAAATACTTTATTCGGCCGATAAAAGCAGACAGTAAAAAACATTTTAAAAACAGCCAATACATTAGAGGAAGAAAATTGCACATGACCATTGAAAGGGCCCCCATCATACAAATATTGTGTATACTAGAATTAATCACTTGACAAGTAGAATTAAAACTCATTAGAGGGAATCAGACGGCAGGTATCAGAATGGACATAAAATAAAGCAAGTAAAATACAGCAGTAACGAATGCATAGTAGAAGACCACTTAATTACACATTAAAAAGTGCTCAGTAATACATATAATGCTGTGCCCATGTTTAGATGAACGTCACGTAACTACTGCTGGGACATCTTCTTCCTAAATCTTAAGGCCCCTAGCAGGAAACTCACAACCCCGAAGCACACGGTAGCGGAGGAAAGCATTTGTAAAAATATTAATGCTGGCCTTATTTGGACAAAATTGGCATTTCTAAGTAACAGCAGTATAAATCTTTTGCTCAGGGGGGGTGTAAAATTAGCAAAAAAGGATAAAATGCAAGGTATCCTGCTCAGAGAAATTGTCACATGGACAGGGCTTTAGAGCACCAGGCGGTGAGTAACCCTTGGGAAGGGCTAATAACCAGGGTACCTGGTTCAGACGAAATCTGGTTAAAACAAAGCAGTGTTGCGCATTGGAGACCAGTGACAAATAAGGCTGTCTCTGTGGGCACAAACTCAGGGTGACGTACCTGGTCACTGAAGGCTTGGCTATTTCAATGCCCTCCCTAATCGCCTGCTGCTTAGCCAGAAACTTCTGATTTATATCCCTGATGGCTGCCGGACCTAAGGGCCTAGGTTTGATATACATATCAGGGCAGCCCAGCCAGTTCATTTGCTCCTTGATATATTTTAGCCATGGAATACGTAGGGCCCCCTCATGGGCAGTACAGTCCGTTATAACCAACTGGTTCAAAGTAGTGATTGTGCTTGACCAGATTCTCAGCCAACGTATCAGTGGTGCAGCAGCGATAAGGTCAGAGATGTACCCCAAACCAAGCTCTTGATGCAAAATAAGTGCAGGGGTGCTAGAAGGGACAGCAAGGCGGCCACACATAAATTTATTTTCGACCCCCTGAATGTCCCTCACATCCTTGTAGCCCCAAACATCACACCCGTATGTGGCCATAGGAATACATTTTTCTTTATATACCTTGAGCAGGGCGGGTATTGGTTTGGACCCAAGCCTTTTGGCAAAGTCCCACACGGCCCCTACTGCTCTCGCCAGAACATTCTTTTTAAGCTGTCTTTGCGCAACCCAGGTCCCATGGTCGTCAAACAACACACCCGGATAGGGGAAGGTGGACACTTTCGTTAATTCTACCCCCCTACAGAAAAACTTGCACTTGGCAGCCTTTTTACTGCCCATCGTCATGGATTTTGGAGGCCTATAGCGGTCCTCGCAAACAGTACTGCATCATCCGCATACAATAGTGCGGGGGATCAGTTGGCCCCTGCTCTTGCGATGTCTTTAGTGCTGGCTGATAGGCGGTTCCCTAGCTTATTAATGTATAGTGTAAATAGCGGGGGTCCAGAATACACCCCTGCTGTACCCCTCGCTTGACCTCCCAGGGGTCTGTCATACTGCCATCCTCCTTAAACCTTACCGCCGCAGTGGTGTTATTGTGGGCAGAATGTAAAAAGGACACCAGACTTGGCTCCATGCCCAGCTCCCCCAGAATCTGCCACAGTTTAGGTCTGTTTACACGGTTGAAAGCCGATGTTAACTCCATAAATCCCATGTACAGGGTACCCCTCTTGACTATTGTATACTTCCCGACCATAAAGTTCAAATTAATACATTGAGTGTCCCTCTGCCTTGCCTAAAACCATAATGTAAGTCACTAATATTAAAATTTTCTAGCCACAATAATAAACGATTCAAAATCACCTTCCCCATGATTTTGGCAGCTGAGTCCAAGAGCGAAATGGGTCTGTAACAGGCAGGATCACCCCTTGAGCCCTTCTTAAAAATAGGGATATTGATAGCCCTTGCCCATGAGGGGGGAAAGCCGCATGTGCCAACCGCGTTAAAAACCCGTCCCAGTATTGTAGCCCAGACCTGAGGGTCTGCCTTATACAGGTCAGCTGGTACCCCAGCTGGGCCCGGCGCCTTCCCCCCAGATGTAGCAAGGATAGCTCTATAAACTTAATCTGCATTAAATTGGTGCTATAACTACGCTGGGGTCCCATTGTATCTCCGTCCCTTCCAGATAGTCACCACTGTACATACCACCAAAATGCTGGACCCAACGTTCTGAGGCTATAGTACAATATGTACTAGCATTTACTGTATCAGAGAAAAACGGGCTATAGACCACTGCCCAAAACTTGTTACTATCTGAGAGTGTACTTGCTTGTCCAAGATCCTCCCAGGCTTTTTCCCTGATGGATTTCTTCTCCTCCTGGACTGCATGCTTGTAAACCCTCCTGCAGGCCCTAACTTCATTCTCATCTCTGGATTTGTTTAAGTGCCAACAGTAACTTCCTATGAGCAGTGGAACACGTGCCATCAAACCACCTCTTGACCTTAGGGCCCTTGCCCCTGCACGGGATGGTTAGATTGATGGCTATCTGGTTAGTTAATATTCCAAAGGCATCCAGAACAACTCTATCCTGCGCATTGGTATCCATACATGCTGAGACCTCAACTGCACACTCCACATACAGGTTATCTAGGAACCTTTCCGGTACCACCTTCTCCCACTTCAGCCTACCTGATTGATCCTTGGTACTGATGTCGGAGTTGGGGATACCCCTACTCTCCTTCAGGAAAAGCAGATGTGTACAATAGATCAAGCATGAGGGGATTATGATCACGGTGATTGCTCCAGATGGCGCTCAGTTTATGAACTGCAGGGGCTAAAGATGCGGAGATCATTATAAAATCAATGATACTAGAGCATCCCCTGCCTGTGAAAGTGGGAATGGGGATGTTCTCTCCCGTTTGCTCTAGACAATACAAAATGTTTGCTGAAAGAAGCCTTTCTGTGAATAAACCTGACTCTGTATATACAAAATGTGTTCTTAGTGGTAAGAAGTCCCCATGACCCTTAGTAGAGATAGTTAAGATGGCACTGGTGGATATTAAAGTCGCCTAGAATTATGATCTCAAAATAGGAGTGTTTCCTCTTTCTGTATTGATCAAGGAAACCCTCGAGGGCAGCTAAGTGTTCTGTTGCGGAACATCTAGTAAAAGAATTATAAAAATTAACTACTAGTAACGGCTAGTGATTTTTAATAGACTACTCTACTGCTAACAATTGGGGAGACTGACACTCTATTCGGCTTGTCTTACATCCTAAATCAAGAGAAAACCAATAAAAAAAGCCCCACCTGGCTCGACCCGCTGTCGAGGGTAGTGCATGCTTAAAAAACGAGGTAAACCCATCCAAAAAGAAACTCACTGGTATCCCAGGTTTCTTGTAGGGCAATCAGATGGCAGCCCACAAGAGTCCTCTGCCAAAGGACATCTCTTTTTGACCACAAGCCTGCAATATTCCACGAGAGTAGCCTCAAACAAGCGGGGCCTACTCTAGAAGGTACTAATCTAAGAGGAAGAGCGGACTCTCGCTTCCACGATAAATAAGTATTATAGGCCCTAATAGGTGTGCTGGGCTGGATGGAAGGGCATTAATCAGTGCTGGACTAGCTGCTAGTCTAGATAGAGGGGCAGACTTTGGTTTCCTGGGTGAGGGAATAGGGTTGGCATCAAGGTCCTGAGATCTTATACCTTGCGGTTCAACCTCAGCTAATGATTGTCAATCGATGCCATCAAGCCCCTGTAAACTTCGCAAGGGTTCAAATCTATTAGCTAAAGGTAGGACTAGTCCAAAGTTACTATTCTGAATTGGCTTAAATGTTCTAGGTGCCTGAAGCCAGGCACTATTTAAAGAAAAATTGGCAGGGGGGTAAAAATACTGAAGGGGGACAATCCTAATCATTGTTTTAGAACTACTCCTAAACTCTCAATCTGTAAGCGCTTTGACTTGGGCAGACTGTCTCATATTAACTATAACACAGTCCCCCTCAATATTTTTCCCCAACATGCGTTATGTTATTATAATTTATATAGCGCAGCGTATACCCTTAGGTGTCTTGGCGCTTCCGGTTCTCCAACTGTAATTGCAGACCACTATTGCTAAAAGAGCCATGTCTTTAGTTGCTTTCTGAATTCGAGGAGAGAGGGAATCTTCCTAAGATATAATGGAAGGGAGCTCCATTCTTTTGTGGTATTGTAGCTAAAACTCCTCCCACCCCAATTCATTTTTTTGATCCTGACAGTCTGCATCAAATTGGTGTTGGCCGATCGTAGAGGTCTGTTAGGTAAGTACCATCTGAAAAGGTCACTTAAAAATTCCGGGCCTTCTTTGTGAAGCGCCTTGTGAGCAATGCAGAGCGCCTTGAATTTTACCCGCTGCCCAACAGGCAGCCAGTGCATCTATTGCGTCCCACCCAGCCCACTCTTCTAGCCATATTAATGTCCGGGTATAACTGGTAGTCGTTGACAATGTTAGTATCACACCAATGAGTGACCTTATGAATAAGATCCAATGTAGACTCCTTCCTACCCTGTGAAGTTGAGGGAACTCCTACTAAAATTACAGCCAAAGGTGCTGATTCCGGGGGCAGATCTATGATATCGTGGCTGCCAGCTTGAGACTTGGTAAGATTTGAGGCGGGTGTATCAGGTAAAAGCCCCTTTGGTAGTAATACCCCTCGAGGTGGGGCCGCCTGCACCGCCTGAGCCACATGAGGCGGGTTGCTGATCGCACTAGTGCCCCTTGCCCCTTCAGTTGCCCCTTGTCCCAGAAGCCCAATATTTTGAGTGTTTTGAGATTCAGGGGATGCCTGAGTTAGACTACCAATCACTGCTGACGAACACACTATGTCTGATGTCCCTCTATCAGACCGTTGCAAAGTAGTGGTACTAGCGAGGCCGATGAACCTGCCCCCCAAGGGCTTCCTGGAGATGGGAAGGCAGGATATTTTTGGAAGAATACCATCAAGCCTTGCTTCTAGACCCTCCAGCTTTTGCCGTATCGGCACTAAATGTTTATCAAACATGGACTCCAATTTTGGAAGAAGTGAGTCAGTAAAATGTTCTGAGTCCGTACTAGCTGGCGTTGTAGACCTTTTGGGCGGAGCATTCCGGGGGGCTCTTTTACAGCCTATTTTCTTCCTCGGGGGGGGGGGGAGGGGGAGCTAGCAGTCATCTCCCACCATTGTCAAAATCGTCTCGGCATTAGGGACCACTGGGGATGAAATAGCGGGAAGTGATAATGCCAGCCCTGGACTTGCCTCTTCCACTCCAAGGCTATCCGTTATGAATTGGGCCGAAGCGGATTTCCCTATCTCCAGGGAAAACCTCCTTTCTGTCAGGGCTATCTCCTCTGAGATAACGTTGGCCGCCCTGGTTAGAAACGAGTCAATGGTTGCTGTTACCCCCTGACCCTCTAGCAGTCGTTTTTCTTTTAACCATGATTAACTGCTCTAGGCACAAAAGAGGCCAGTGTCCAGCAATACAGTACCAGCTACTAAGGTAGTCCGCTGAAGTGGGGCACACTTCACTTGATTGTTAAAACCTCTCAATAGACTGCAAAAATAGGTTAAAGAGAGAATAACGTTAACTTGGCCTTTGTGTCAAATCAGAGAGCCAAGAGACCTGGCCCAGCCCAGCCTCTGCCGGCCGCGGACGGGCGCGCTCTTGGCCCGGGCGAGTCCTGCACTGCGGGAGCCTCCTGGCGCGGAAGAACTGGTGTTGGCTGCTGCTGCCGCAAGCTGTGCTGGGGCTTGTGGTCCTGCCCACCGGTCCTGCTCTCACGTGCGTGCCCTTAGTAATTTGGTGGGTGATTCTCTCCACCGCCCTCTCTGAACAATAACTGCATGCTCGCTGTTGCCTCAACAGCGTTTCTAGACTCTTAGAAAGGTGATCTTGTGATCCTTCTTCATTTATATTTAAATGTATTTCCTTCCTGAACTAGCCTTCCTCTGGAAGTCGATAAGTTTTCATGACCACGTACTAGTAAGCCCTGTTTTGTTTGATTAATGGCTTCTCTGTCCATCATCCTGAGATTATTTTTTTGCGACTACCATCCAATCCAGGTGTTTTTTTTTAATCACTGTGCTGGATGCTCTTCGTTTGGCAATTGTTATAATTTTGGAGTTTTGGTTGAATTGAGGTGTCAATTATGATATTGTCTTATTTTTTGCATCATCAAGTTGTTCGTTGGAATTGTTTTTGAATCGTTTGGCTAATGTACGTCTGTCTGATCTGATGACGTTCTAAGGCAAGATATGGAGGTTCCATTTATGCCTCATTTAAATATTGAGCCCTATCAATTTAAGTTTTCAAATTTATGTATTCTTTACACTGTTGCATTTCTCTCTGCCTGCCTCTGTTTTCTTTAATTATATTTGCGTTTTTTCAGATTCGAAAAGCGCGAGTCACTCCGTGTAACAGTTTAAATGAAAGGTCTGTAACAAGTATGCAGTTTGTGTCACGGGCATTAGTCAAAGCCAAGGCGTGTAATGGTGGGATCAAGCATGGTTGTACAAAGGGCCCTTGTAAGACTCGAGTAGACTGTGTATATTATTGTCTTAATTAATGATAAATGAATTGGTAAGAACCAAAATGTGCAGCTATTAACAGGTTTAGAATTGAAGTAGACGGTTGTGTTGCAAATACCTCAAATGGATTGGTCCTTGGAGTGGTGAAAATCCTTGCTTGTAGATCTAGAACCTTAAGAGGTTTGGAGCGGCTTTTTCAGTATGTTGCCTGTAAGTTGCTGAAGGATATAGAAATGTTTTTTTGAAGTTGGAGGTGGGGAATTGTAACCATGCGTCATTGCATGAAGTAGACCATATGAAGCTTGTAGAGTATTTTGTCTTCCTTATTGGACAATTTAGAAGATGAGAATGGTATTGCAGTATGTTGGAAGGGATGAAGCCTGATGTTACTTTGTGTGATAGTTCAGCGGTCCTCTAGAGTTTATAAAATTGCACTTTTGTTAGATGGGTAAAACCCCCCAGTATGCCAGGTGTAGTGTGCATTAACAATCAACCGTTTCGGGCCTCGGTCTTAAACTTGCTGCTTTTCGATTCCCTAGTGGCAGCACAATGACGACCAGTGGAATTTGCAGATTTCGATCATGGTCCTGGCTTGCTTCTAAAGGCTGTGTTCCATTTACTGTACCAACCGAAGCACGCTGTCAATGATTCTAAACAGATTGAATGTGAATTTTGCTGGCAGGCGATACAACCTCAGCAGCAGCCGGAAACAAGCTCTCGGGAAACGGAATCTTTCAAATACCAATTTATAATGAAGAAATTTGCTGTTGTGGGCATCTGTATCTGCCCGTGGGTTTCTGAGGGAATATTCAAAATGTGTTAACTTTTTATTGCGAAAAGCAGAGCCTCAAGTCAGTTTTGTTTGTGACGAGAAGTCCGCAGCTCAGTTTCAAACCTGCATATTGACACCTTATGATCGAAGCAACAACCTCTAGGCCACTCTATGAATATAATTTAACGCAACAATGCCAATCTATTGTATTTTCTCTTCACAAAGAAACTGCTTCCACTATGTAATGACCAATGTGGTTTATTCAGTTTCACCAGGCGTGGAAACGCCAACCGTAGCAATTGCATCTTAAATGTAATTTTACGACTTCTTCAACGCCTTTATTCACAATTTGCTGTGGTTGTAATGTTCACCAGGGCACAAACCTCAAATACTCTGACTATTATGAGTCTGACTGGTCACACTTAGAAATGCGCTATACGTTTTGGAGAGAGCGGTTCTAAAGCAACGCTGTTTTTCTAATTCACCCTCATAATGCAAGTAACCTTATAGCTGAAACTCTTGAATGAAGGTAGACAGCAGCAACACTTAACCCAACATTCAAAGTTAATTATTGGCCAAATAAAAAATTTGTTGTCAAAGCCAATAGGTCGTTCTTTTATAATGCAAGTGGCAAATATTTACCCACTGCGGTGTCCTGCGAAGCCGACTGCTGGGCAGACTTAGAACTTGGAGTCTGGGGGAGATGGCAACAGACTGGACGAAAAAAAGAACGCAACCTGAAAGAAATGTTAACCAAGCCTGTTGGAGCCCCGGCAGAGGATCGCCCATCGACGTCCAACCTGTGCCATCTCCAGGACGAAGACGGCGTGGAGGAACCTGTTACACGCTCCTTCCTTGAAGCCCTGTTCACATCTCTGCAGACAGTCAAATGAGATCTCTCAAGCGATATCAAAGAGATCCGGTGGAACCGTGACATGGTCGGGGATCAAATCGCAGCTCTTGAACCACGAAAATAACTGCGAAGAGGAAGTGGAACTCCTGCAACAAGAAATAATTTGCTTACAAGAACAGCAGATCGAATTGCAGGCCCATGCTGAACATTTAGAAAATAGGTCGCGGCGGAGTAACATTTGCATCAAAGGAGTGCCATCGAAAGCAGAAGGATCAGATCTTGCCCTTTATGTTAAAGATCTTTCTTCCTATCCTCAAGGCCCCACCGGACTTTAAGATTAAAATTGACCAAGCACAAAGAGTAGATCTACAGAGAGCAGAATCTGCTCCCCCAGCCGACATCCTAGTCTGTATTCATGACTTTCAGTTAAGAGACTATTTTGCGCGAAACCTGCGAGAAACATCCAGTGCACTTCAAGGGGCATACACCGATGCTTTATCAGGACCTAGCGGCGATCACTTCACAGAAACGTGATTTTCGCACAGGTACCTCATCTGCGGAACATAGGGATCGCCTACTCCTGGGGTCACCCGTTCCGGCTTATTTTTCATCTAGATGGCAAGTTGCACCAGTTGAGATCTTTAGAGGAGACCTGCCGGATCCTGGGCATTGATATCCATCATCAAAGAACAACAAATGAACTCCCAAGCTCGTTCGACCCGTCGACGTTCACGATGGCAAAGGCGGGAAACAACCTCTGGAGACATGCGGCCTTATCCAGCGACAATTGCACTGGAACAATAAGCGGTGCTGGAGTCGTTGCCAGGGTAGCTAGCCAAAACGGAGGTTCTGTGACATTGCTGGGCACACAACAATGAAAAACAGTCTTGAAGTGGTGGAATGGGCAGCGGGGGAGGGGGACCCGATGCCACAAAATGTTTATAAGAACTTATTTACTATTTACTTACCTCATGGTTCAGCCATTTGCTCCTCTGTAGTAGCCCAACAAGCAGATATTTGGGCCTCCAAGAGAAGTTCTCAATAGGTCTTTCACAACCAGACCACTTGACCTGTCTGGTTGCTCGACCAAAAAAGGGGGCCTCTGACGTACTTTCTCTAGACTATCCGAAGCAGTAGCTCACCATTGAGTCCTCTTGCAAGTAATCCGAGCACATAGTGATGCAGCTGTAGGATATGGTGCAATAGAAGGGTCCTGAGATGTACACTTTACATTTCTACCATTACAAGAACCTACTCTTTGGACTGTTCAGCTCTGAGTATTTGCAGAGATGACATACGGAGGGATAGACACATTCGTCTCAAATAGTACGTTCATACCTGTGCTGAGAAGAGTGGCTACCCAGATCCTGATCTCCAGAGGAAGCTTAATGAAGTCTTTGTTTTGGAACATGCGCTCCAGCCCTGGTTAATTCAAGAACGAAAAAGTCCCAGCTGATTCACTGCCAGTTGTAGCAGACTTGGTAAGCTCCTTTTTTGTGAGTCTTTTTTTCCACCTGTCTGCCTCACAACTAAAGAAAAGCTACCTCTAAAACAATTAGTCCACACCTTCAGTTGATGGTTCGAGAGAGTTCCGATTAATGGTCTCTTGCATACATGTAGATCCTCTTGCTTGCCACAAAATTGGGGTTCTCAACGATCATCTGGTCCTGCTTTTGGCCCAATCCTGGCAGCCTTGCTCTAAGAAAATGCATCTCTTCAGCAGTTCTGTTCTTGACTGTTTATGTGCTTAGGAACCATAGTTTTATGGGTAATTACATTTCAAGGCCTCTTTATTGAAATCATAATGACAATGGACCCCTCACAGAGCAATTGGGAAGCTCATCTACAAACTGAAAGCAGGAGTCTGCTCAAAATATAACTTAATGCATCATATATTTGGAGAACAAGGCAGTCTTCCCTGGGCTCAAATCATTTCTCTCTCTCCTCTAATGCAAAATTGTTAGGGGTAGAACTGTTCAGCGTGGTACTGAGGTTCCACCTGGAAAGGATTCACACTCTCACTTTACTTGGTTGTAGTCCTCTGAGGCAGGGGTCACCAGATTAGAAAAACAGTTTTCCTATGCATCCCATTTAAAGTGAAAAATTTGGAGGTGGACACTTGAACAAACTTTATTATGCTTTTGATGAACCATTCAGAAATTGTCTCAACAGTGTTCAAAGCCTAAGGATAGCCTAACCAAAGAGAGCAAAACCTAATTGCACTTGCTTGCCATTCACCCAGGAGGGGAAGGGGCAGTCTTACCTGAGAATTTCCTCCATGCTTCCACCCCACACTCTTGGTCCATTTAACTCCAGAAGTTCAGAAAACACAGGAATTTGGAAAGGATCCTGGTATCCGTTGATCTTTAATAGATTAGCTTTTTTGGTCCTTATTCAGCTGCGATGTTTCTACACCATCCTCAGGTCTCAGATGGCCTAGTTCACTAATGGAGGCTCATTCTTCTCCGTCCCATAAAGCTGCTGACTGTGGAGTCTTGACTCCTGAAAAACTAGCCTACACATTCTTGGGCTTTTCAGTTGACAATACTTGCTTTGTGTGGCAGTAATAAGTATCATGCAAGATTCTGTTACACAGCTCTTGACAGATAAACTGGTTACAAAGCTTTCCAAAATGATTTGTCTTATCTGACACATCTCCTTAGTCCTGGGTTTACAGGATTGTCATAACTACTCTCTTCGTAGGCCACAAGCTATATAGGTTTTGAAGAATGAGACTGGTAAAAGACCTTTTGAAGGATTGCTGCTTTTGCTTTTCTACACATCAAAAAGATCGAGTTTCCAGAGTATTTTTTCTTTAACAAGGTCTTAGTCTTTTATGCACAGACCGTACAGACCTATGACTTCACACAACTTTGGTTTTGTAACTTGGACGAAGCCTTTCTAGTGCCATGCCTTTCTCTATGAGGGCTCAGAACTGCAGGCGCTATGTTCCATGGACTTTTACTTTGTATTCCATTAGATAACAAGCATTGGCATAGCCAATAGGTCTCGCCTTTGGGGCCTTATAAGTGTTTAGCCAGAGCTATTGACTTTGCCAATGTCTTCAAGCTGTGCTGTAGAGAAGTGTGGCTGCTGTGCAGCATGCTGAAAAGTTATAATAAAAAAGTGCCAGAAGCATTTTTGTTACTTTATATATGACCAAGAAGGCATTATGTAAAACTGAACGACCATATTAAAAAAAGTATTTACAATAAAACATTTCCTCAGTTTTCTTTTGTTCTTGCAATGCTGGCAACTTGTTTCTGCCTATTGCAATGGTTGTTTGTTAAAGCTTTTTTTTTGAGGGGGCATAAACAATCGCAGGGTGAAGGTTGGGAACTAGTACCTGTATTATAACACTAGCAGCGGCCAGACGCTAGGGGAGAATCAACAGATGCCAGATTTCGAGAGCAGGCTGAGGTGGTGCTGAGTGATGCTGAGGTGGTAGTGGTGGTGGTGGTGACTGTTGCAGAGACGATGCTGAGGTGATGCTGAATGATACTCGGGTCTTGCTGAGTGATACTGCTGTGGTGCTGAGTGATGCTGTGCTGGTGCTGAGTGATATTGTCTTGGCGCTGAGTGATGCTGTGGTGGTGCTGAGTGATATTGTCTTGGCGCTGAGTGATGCTGTGGTGAAATGAAATTTGTACTTGTAAAGCGCACTTATACCCCCAAAGGGGTGTCCTGGCGCTGTACGCATACCGCTGTGGAACCCTTCCTGGCTTTTCCCTGTGAAATGTCCACTCCTGGGCACCCCCAGGGTGAAGCCAGGCATCCCAGCGCTGTTGGGGCCGTTGTGGAGATTAAGCAAGCTATTGCCCAGAGTTGCAGAGTGGGACCCATGATTAGAATAGGCACCGAGGCGAGAATTATCCGGTCCGAGGAAATTGAGCCCAAGACCCGCCGAGGCGGGAATTGAACCCTGGTCCCGGGCCAGATCTCTGCATCAGGGTCTGCCGCTCTAACCATTGAGCCACACTTCTGGTGGCGCTGAGTGATGCTGTGGTGGCGCTGAGTGATGCTGTGGTGGCGCTGAGTGATGCTGTGGTGGCGCTGAGTGATGCTGTGGTGGCGCTGAGTGATGCTGTTGTGGCGCTGAGTGATGCTGTGGTGGCGCTGAGTGATGCTGTGGTGGCGCTGAGTGATGCTGTGGTGGCGCTGAGTGATGCTGTGGTGGCGCTGAGTGATGCTGTGGTGGCGCTGAGTGATGCTGTGGTGGCGCTGAGTGATGCTGTGGTGGCGCTGAGTGATGCTGTGGTGGCGCTGAGTGATGCTGTGGTGGCGCTGAGTGATGCTGTGGTGGCGCTGAGTGATGCTGTGGTGGCGCTGAGTGATGCTGTGGTGGCGCTGAGTGATGCTGTGGTGGCGCTGAGTGATGCTGTGGTGGCGCTGAGTGATGCTGTGGTGGCGCTGAGTGATGCTGTGGTGGCGCTGAGTGATGCTGTGGTGGCGCTGAGTGATGCTGTGGTGGCGCTGAGTGATGCTGTGGTGGCGCTGAGTGATGCTGTGGTGGCGCTGAGTGATGCTGTGGTGGCGCTGAGTGATGCTGTGGTGGCGCTGAGTGATGCTGTGGTGGCGCTGAGTGATGCTGTGGTGGCGCTGAGTGATGCTGTGGTGGCGCTGAGTGATGCTGTGGTGGCGCTGAGTGATGCTGTGGTGGCGCTGAGTGATGCTGTGGTGGCGCTGAGTGATGCTGTGGTGGCGCTGAGTGATGCTGTGGTGGCGCTGAGTGATGCTGTGGTGGCGCTGAGTGATGCTGTGGTGGCGCTGAGTGATGCTGTGGTGGCGCTGAGTGATGCTGTGGTGGCGCTGAGTGATGCTGTGGTGGCGCTGAGTGATGCTGTGGTGGCGCTGAGTGAAGCTGTGGTGGCGCTGAGTGATGCTGTGGTGGCGCTGAGTGACGCTGTGGTGGCGCTGAGTGACGCTGTGGTGGCGCTGAGTGACGCTGTGGTGGCGCTGAGTGATGCTGTGGTGGCGCTGAGTGATGCTGTGGTGGCGCTGAGTGATGCTGTGGTGGCGCTGAGTGATGCTGTGGTGGCGCTGAGTGATGCTGTGGTGGCGCTGAGTGATGCTGTGGTGGCGCTGAGTGATGCTGTGGTGGCGCTGAGTGATGCTGTGGTGGCGCTGAGTGATGCTGTGGTGGCGCTGAGTGATGCTGTGGTGGCCCTGAGTGATGCTGTGGTGGCCCTGAGGGATGCTGTGGTGGCCCTGAGGGATGCTGTGGTGGCCCTGAGGGATGCTGTGGTGGCCCTGAGGGATGCTGTGGTGGCCCTGAGGGATGCTGTGGTGGCCCTGAGGGATGCTGTGGTGGCGCTGAGGGATGCTGTGGTGGCGCTGAGGGATGCTGTGGTGGCGCTGAGGGATGCTGTGGTGGCGCTGAGGGATGCTGTGGTGGCGCTGAGGGATGCTGTGGTGGCGCTGAGGGATGCTGTGGCGGCGCCGAGCGATGCCGTGCGATGCTGTGGCGGCGCCGAGCGATGCCGTGGCGGCGCCGAGCGATGCCGTGGCGGCGCCGAGCGATGCCGTGGTCTTGCCGAGCGATGCCGTGGTCTTGCCGAGCGATGCCGTGGTCTTGCCGAGCGATGCTGTGATGGCGCCGAGCGATGCTGTGATGGCGCCGAGTGATGCTGTGATGGCGCCGAGTGATGCTGTGATGGCGCCGAGTGATGCTGTGATGGCGCCGAGTGATGCTGTGATGGCGTTGAGTGATGCTGTGATGGCTCTGATTGATGCTGTGATGGCTCTGAGTGATGCTGTGGTGTTGCCGAGTGAGAGATAGAGTGAAGATATAATGCCCAATTAGAGAGGGTGGTGAGAAAGGGTGTACATAGAATAAAGAGTGGAGCGGGATAGAGAGAGAGAAAGAAGGGGAGAGAGAGTGAATGAAGGAGTTTGAAAGAGAAACAGATAAAGGGGTGAGAGAATGAAAGGCTAAAAAAGATAGAGGGGAGAGTTAATTAAGTAGAGAGAATTAGAGAGGAGGAGAGAGACAATAAGAGTGGGGGGTGTGGAGTTTAAATAGAGTGAAGTGACGCGGAAAAAGTAACCTTAAATATAGCTTTGTGCAAATAAATATATTTTTAAAAAAACAGAGAGACAAAAATACTGGTAATTAGGCTGTGACTCCCAATATAAAACAAATAGCGATATAAGGTGAAATCAACCCACCGAAGCAATATTTCTAACTAGACAAAAAAAAGCTTGCATTTCAATGCTAATCGCTGTTGTTTTTCATGTGACTGTAGTCCAGGGCCCTCAGTTGGTAATGCTGTTGCTGCGATTGAAACATCAGAGTCCAGAGAGTTAATGAGCCATGACGAGGAAATGAGGAAGAGATAGGAAACCCAGATGGCAGCTGCGCGCGTGCACGCCTTTGTGAACGCAAGCTGGTCGCCAGCCGAAAGCCAGTGGGTTTGCACTTCCAAAACCCGCTTACTAAAACTCTCGGCCAGACCAGCAGGCCGAGACCTAAAAAGCTGTCCTTAGACGAGTCCATTATTTTATTTGAGCGGTTTTGAGCCAGTATGAATCAAGGGATTGTTCTTTTGGTTTCTTACCTAGATCAAATTTCCTGGGCTGAGCAAATGCTTCAAAATATTCATGCATCAATCCCGAGGTCTGACTTTTTACCTATAACAAATTTTTCCAGAATTACGGACCATTTAATCATTGCGTTTGGTGAACTTGCTACAGGCAACAAAACAATGAAAGTTCCAGTCATTAGTTGGATACTCTCTTGAATATCCCAATTCAACGAGATGAAAGGAGTTCAGCTATGGCTTCATACTTATTTCACCGGATCAAAGAGTATTGGTGGCTTTTGTGACATTTTAGGGCTGTAACTTCAGATTCCTAACTATTTGGAAGAAAGGAGAACAGGACCGTAAAGTAAGAAAAAATAACCTTCATGATGATTTCCTGACTCTTTGTCCTTGCTCACAATCTTTCACAGCTCCTGCTCAGCCATCCCCGTAGTAAAGTTGATGCACAACAACAAAGGATGCCTGAAAAAGCACGACAAATCTGAGAAAACCATTCTGGACAAATGGCGTCTAGTTCTAGCCTGCTCACAGCATATTAATCATGAGAAAGATCCAGTGGTGGAGAAAGGAAAAAAAACTTAACTAACTTTTGATGCACGTTCCTGATATCCATCATAGGATATATATGCAAAGAAGTGGTGCTCTCTTAGGTGTGTGGTCTGATATATCCCAAGTAACCCTTCACCCTTTAAAAATAGATCCGTAGTGATTGAAGAGAGCAAAGGTTCATACAAGAAAATGGAGCTACTTAAGTAAGAGGTAAGTTCTTTATTTCATGTTAGGCCACTAGGTTATAGCAACTGGAGGTAGGTCCTGTCATGGATCTATCCTCCCTTCAGCTGTTCCTATCTCCCGGTTTCCATTTTACACCATATACCAAAACTACTATCATGTACCCTGCATTCCACACACAAGCTTCGACATATAGGAAATAAGGACACATAAGCTACTTCCCACCTCAATTTCTTACTATCATCAAAACGAAGAACAATCATCCCCTTGAATATAAAATATACGGACAATCATTCACAATAACTCAATCTCTAATATGTCTAACTTACCAAGTCACCCAACAACAACCTGTTAAACTCTCTGGTACATATGCAGACACAAAAATACAGCAAATAGTTGTAACAAACTATGCAACAGGTAAAGTCACTTACCACCCCACCCCACACCTCACTTCAAACAAGGAAACTAGACAACATCTGGGTTGTAAGTACCGTTGCACAACAGTCCAAAATGTACAAGTCTTAGTACCTGCCTCGGACATGAGGGCCAACTACTACGTCTGCACGCTCGCAATGATGCCTTGCAACATTTGTGTATACAGTAGATGTAGTCATGGATGCAGAGCCAGGGCACGGAAAACTACTGCATCCTTCAACAAAGGGTTCCCCTGTCTTCAACCTTATGTATACACATTCACAAAGGGAAAGTTTAACCATACATTACATCAACTTCAAATACCCTTGACCAGACTCCAACACAAAACCTGTCCTTGCAACCACACTCCTACACAATGTCCCCAGGCATCTACCTCACTTTACTAAACTAAACAGCACAGTAAACTCTCACACAGTCTCCATCTTTCATAAGCATCTCAACACGGACAACATACGGCACAGCATACATAATTGTTGCCCAGCACTCCACTGTGCTCCACGCCCAGTCACATATGTGCTAAACTAACATGACCAAGTGTCAGGCCAAAGAAAGCACTTAATCTGCAGCGAGTACAGGCCCTCTAGATCTGCACCAGAAAGTCGGGACGTCTTCCAAACACGAGGACAGCCTTCAGTTGATGCATACTGAAAACTTGACATAACACAATATTCAAACAGAAGAGAAGTCCAGCAATACAACCATCGACAGCAGACCTCATCAGTAGGTAAAGAATTACTCAATTGCAACACACTAGAGCTACATCAAACACTACCATTCAACCTCAACACTGACCTGCATTATATACACACTGAATAAACGCACAACAAGACAATCACAAACGTACTCTGCCTCCTGTGCAGCACACTTGTTAAATCTTCCCATCTGTACAACGCATGACTGCTCTCAAATCGCACTCAAGTGAAACTTTTGGCCTTCATCCACACCATAAAATGCAAAGAGAGGGCCCCCACTCACCCAAGGGACAGGGTTCTGTACTAGACTTAACAGTCACAAATAATTTCCCTAGGAGGTCACTAATCATTCAACTCAACTTCCAAACCTCAACTCGCCCCACATTCATTCGCCCAGTCTTGAAAGAGCCAAGTACTATGTAAAGGATTTTATGTCTTCAAATTTAATACAGAATTATATCTCGAATCCGTTTATCAGTTAAAATTCAACATTTAAATATCGATGTAAAAACAGGTGCATAAGCTCACATAAGTACATAAATATAAAAAGGAGAGATAACACAAGACTTTCACATTTGTCTTAAAATTACGTAAATTTTTAGGAATCCATAAAAGCAACACATTGTAGAAACCAATTGCTTTTCAAAAACGTAATACTGTATTCCACAAATTTAACAAACACTAAGCGTCGACGCGTTTCGGTGGATAGAGCAGAATAAAACCACCTTCTTAAGGACAACAAGAATATTCCCCTCCTAACGATATTATACAATAAAAACCGGTGCGAGCACTTGGGTAAAAAGAAATAACTTCACTTGGATCGTTATTCAATATGGAAAGCAGAGACGAAGACCTCTTTTTATATTGAATAGCTAATCCAATAATAATGGAATTATTCAATGATATCCAATATTACTCAAACTCGTCATCTGTTCTCCATATACATATTAAGGGACCACGATAGTCTCACCGATCTCACTTCAATATAAATAAGATCAGTCTCCCTCAGTGTGTTGAAGGTAAATCAAGAAGCTAAAAAGCCTTCTTATAATAAACGTGCTGGGTAGAGAGCAAAATCATTGTGTTTGTCCCAGTACCTAGAGGCAAACAATGCTCTCTATCATTTGATTTTCCTCCCGTGGTCAGTGTCTCATGCACTGCGAAGTGAAACACCACAAGGTACTATACTTACTCACATTTTCTCTCCACAGGGTACTTCCCCTTGCAAAATTTCATGATATGGTACTTCTCTTCTCCTATATAGCTCACCATGGGTACTCGTCCTTGGAACTTCTCACGACAGGGTGCTACTATTCAACAACTAAGCACACCATGGGGTACTGTCCTTTTTAGCTTCTCATAACTGGTTACTACACGTACCCATGTTTTCCCTGCATTGGTTACTTCCCCATGCAGCCTCTTACAACAGGGTAATCTTCCCCAACTGTGCATACCACTGGGTACTCTCCACATACTACCTCTAGTGACTAGGTACTATCCACATCTTACAAATACGTACACATACTACAAATCCCAAACAGAATTCGAATGTATTCATGATCTTGATGGCCAATAAGATGTATATGATACATGTCAAAAGTCAATCACCAGCTAAACTTTTTCCAACCTAATAAACCTTACATTCAGCGGCTGCTCCTCCGCAATAGCGAGGAGCGTCGCCCCTCTACCTGGCTCAGAGCCAGCAAATGAAAAATAAAACTAAGTTCGAGCATCGTTTTATTTTTCATTTGCGGACTCTGAGCCAGCGAGTGCAAGGAGGAGTGGGCCCGAGGCAGGGAACTGGAGGAGGGAAGAGGAGTACTATGTGCACTTCCTAAGTGCGCATATGTTTTTGGCCTGCCATCTCAGGCTGACCAAAACACACTTGCGCACTTAGGTTTCTCCAGCCCGGCTGCATTGAACAGCCAGGCTGGTGAAACCCCCACAGACTCCCTGAGCGGAGCGTCTTTTCAGCCCGCTCAGGCCAATCCCCATGCTGCTCTCTAGCACGAGAGCAGCACAGGGTTTGGATGGGAGTCTGTGCCAGGGGCTGCCAGGACCAGGAAGAGCTCAGGAGGCGCTACACGATGTGGGAGGCAGTAGGCTTCGGGCAAGTTATTTTTTAAAATATATTATTACTACCCCCGCCGCATGCTCCTCTTACCCCCCCACAATCCCCCTGGGCTCCCCCACCCGCCTCACCAGCCTTTGTGGTGGCCGCCACTGCTTACATTGAGTGTGAAACAAGGCACATTTGTTAAGAGAAGTATGTAGAATAATAGATATTCCTTATTCAAATCTTAATGACAATGGACCCCTCACAGAGCAATTGGGCAGCTCATTTACAAACTGTAAGAACAAGTCTGTTCAACCTATAGCTTTCTGAATCATATATTTGGAGAACAAGGCAATCTTCCCAGGGCTCAAATGATTTCTCTCTCCTTTAATGAACAGTTTTTAGGGGTAGAACTAATCACCAGCCAAACAGTTCCCCATCCTAATGAACCTGACATTTAGTGGGAAACAGTCCACATTTGTTTAGAGAAGCATGTAGAATAATACAGAATCTATGGATGTGAAATAACAGCACTGATTAATTAATTGAATGTCATATTTTAACATCTAAGCGTGACAAATGCCAGGCTGGTGACGTTTCAGCCTCCCACGAGGAATACAGCATACTGTCGAACTGTCATTTATATCTTCACTGTCCTTGGAGATAGTCCTACTTTTATTTCTAAACTAACCCGGAGGCCCTGGATAGCCTTTCTACAAAGTATGCAGACCAATCAAACCACAGCTTACTACTTTGCTTCATGATGTCCAAGTCTACATAACCAGCACCTCCTCTCTGACACGCAGGTCCAGAATCCAAGACATTTGGGAGGCCCTCGCAAGCAAGTTGTGCTGCTATGCCCCGAGACATCAAACCCTTTTCTTCAAGCGCCAACTGACTCATCCCGGAGAGGAAAGTTCCCTTTGACCTGGTGCTGTACAATGTTAGAGGACCTCCATCTGTTTTCTTGATCACAGCACTAGCAGGAGCCCGACCATCTCTTCTGGTGACTGCACTGGGTCGCTATGGCACAGTCACTTTAAGAGCTCATTCTGTGCGCTCACCAATGCTTCGCCTTAAGCCACTGTCACAGTTGAATGTATTCTTGTCTGAAGCTCAGTGGGTCATTTCACAGTTATGCCTACTGTAAAGATATCCTACCTCTTCACACTGTCTCCACATCGCTGTCATTAAAATGCTGTCTCTGTAAGATTGTCGTTAAGCTTAGGACTAAACAGTGGGACACCTCACTTCAGTGACTCCCCTCAGCTGCCTCCTTGCCATTGCAAGACCTTTTCCCCCCACTTCCCCCTCTCACTGGATTGCTCCTGCCCAGTAGCTCGAGCTGTCACCACTTGGCAGTGGATTTGAAGGTGGGTGGGCCCAGAATAGTCTCAAGTGTAAACAGGGCCATCTTTCTGCCCACATAACCGCCTGCTCCAATGCTAGAAATGGCTTCCAACTGCCACAAGAATCTTGTATCTTCAAGCAGGTCCTTTTAACAACTCTTCACTAATAAATTGAAGTTAGGGGGCAGGCCTTGATTCAGGAGTCTATAGTCACTCAGGTAAGAGATAAGTTATTTATTTTTTATCTTATCTTACAGCAACAACAGGTAGTTCCCGACACGGCTCCACCCTCCCAACGATCACTATCTCGTAGCCTTCATTCAACACTACACATCAACATTCTATTACATGATTCACTCTCAGCATTACAGACACCAGCTATGGCATACAGGGAATGGGGCCACACAAGATAATACACAAGTGCTCCCTTTGATGTGAGCTGTAACCTCTCTCGGGTAACCCTCTACCCCTTTAAAACAGTAGTGGTGCAGGGCATATAATTCTAATTCCCCATATCGGATAGAGACATCTAGCCGCATATTCCTTAACTTAGAATATCTCCCCAGGCGTCAGACTGGATCCGGAAAATCTTTTTTTCCCCAGCAATACCTCTGCACGCCGGGAGGTGGCGTCGCCCGGCTCCGTCCTGACGTCATCCACGGAAGTGACGTCAATGGAGCCATATAAGCCCCCCCCCTCCCCGGCGTGCTGACGTCAGTTTTCTTCTTTTCCGCGTCCTAACGTGGATCCGGGAAAGTGATACCTCTGGCCTGTTTTTGTTATCTTCAGGCCTTCTCGACGCCTTTTGCGTCAAGGAAACAGTGTGTTCGATGCCTGCGGGCTTCAAGCCGTGCTGGTCCTGCTCGCGACAGATGTCAGCGACGGACCCTCATGCAATCTGTATGTGGTGCTTGGGCGAGCACCACGACTCCGTGGAGTGCGACGCCTGCCGCCAGCTGCGGCCGAAATCCCTGCGGGAGCGCCGCATGGAGTTGCTGTCTGCCCGGATGTCCCGAACAGACCTTTCGTGACACCGGTCTCCTTCAGCGGAGACGTCCACGCAGCGCCGGTCCTCACAGGAGGACGTTCCTGTTCGGGCAGGTCTCGGGACTGTCGCCGTCAATCGCCTACTTCAGGTAAGAACAAACGGAAGTCGCGGAAGTCATCGGCTTCGCGTCGACATCACGTCGGTAGGTCTTTGCCGAACTAGGGCCCCCAGGAGTCGGACCCCGCATATCCTCCGTTTCCGGGTGCTGGGGCGACTCGTCCTCAGATGGAGAACTACTGCAGGGCCTATCTGAAAGACACACGTAGTGATAGATTCCTTACCTTAGAATATCCCCAGGCGTCTGTCTGGATCCGGAAAGTTTTCGTCAGCAGTACCCCTGCGCGTCAGAAGGTGGCGTCGTGCGGCTCCGCGTCCGTCGTAGGCGTCGTGATCGCCGGGATGACGTCGCAGCAGCTACTTAGACACCGCCCTCGCGCGCTGACGTCAGTTCTTTCTTTTTCCGCGCCAGCAAGCGCAGATCCGGGGAGAGCGGTACCCCCAGTCTTTTTTGACTGAGTTTTTAGAGATTTTGTCTCAGCTTTTTGAGTCGATAGACTCCTGGTGCAGTTAGGGATGCCCGTGTTTAAGTCTTGCGAGGACTGTCATCGGATGATGTCGGTGACGGACCCGCACCGCGTGGCTCTTCTGCCTGGGGCGCGACCACGACCCCAAGTCGTGCCCCGACTGCCGGTCCATGGCACCGAAGTCTTTGCGGGAGCGGTCCCGAAAGCTGCTTGAAGCCCGGCAGTCGGCTCCGCACCGTGAAAGGTCCCGGTCCAGAGGGAGGTCGAGGGACCCAGTCGCGGAGCCACCACCATCGGAAATCGTCCGAATCGAAGTCTTCGCACTCGGGGTCAGGTAAGGCGAAGCGCCTAAAGAAGTCGAAGAAACGTCATCGTTCCCCGACTTCCAGTCGCGCGACTTGGCTGAGGGTGCCACCCCGCGGCTCCAGCGGAGCCTACGCAGTCGCTGGTGACCTACCCGCCCTTCCTGGGTTCGTCGGCGACTCCGGCCCAGGTACAGGACTTCCTGTCCGCTATGGCTCGCCTATTTGGGCCGTCGGGCCCCTCCGGAGCGCCTTCGGGCCCCGTGGGCCCGACTGGGAGTCCTCGCCCTTTGACGCCGGTGGCTCCGGCCCCGCCGTTGGCTCCGGCCCCGCCGTTGGCTCCGGCCTCGGCGCCACAGGACTCCCGTGGATCCCGGTCGACGCCGGTTGACTTCGTGACACCTCCACCGACATTGACCCCACCAGCACCACGTTTTGCGTCGCCCGGCACGCCGGACGTCTTCGTCCCCGGTTTCAGCCCCGAAGTGGAGACGGTGCTGGAACGGTGTCGACAGACGCCGATTCCGACGCAGTTTGGGAATCTGTTTCCCTATCTCCATCCTCCTCCTTTTCTGCCTGTACAACAGCATGAGGAGGAAGGGGAGGACTGGGAGGGGTCTGAGGACCCTCTCGCTGCTCAATGCGAGTATGACCCGCAGAGGAGTTGGGGGGGGGGGGGGGGGATGCCAGTGGTCTGGACACCTCTCCAGACCTTGACATGCTGTCTCCTCCTACCGTGGCTACGGAGGAGGGTGCTTCTTTTTATGTGGTGTTGCGTAGGTCAGCTGGGCCTCTCCACCTCGAGCTACCTTGAGCTACCTACTGTGGCCGTCAGGACTAACCTCCTGACGGAAGTGCTTCAGCCAGCAGTTACCTCTGCGGAACCACTGCTGCCCTTTAATGACGCACTTTCGGACGTTCTTTTGGGCTCCTGGTCCAGGCCCAACACGGGCTCCTGTGGACAGGAACGTGGCCCGACGCCATCGTCCGGCCCCGGGTGACCCCATCTTCCTTTTCCCAACACCCCACCCCTGAGAGCTTGGTTGTCCAAGCCTCCGCTTCCCCAAGCGCATTCCCTTCCGCACCCCCGGACAGGGAATCCAAGAGACTGGAAATGTTTGGGAAGAAGGTTTTTTCTTCCGCCATTCTAGGGCTGCGGTCTGTGAACACCGCATGCCTCTTGGCCCGTTATTCTCACTCTCTGTGGGATACGGTGGCGCAGGTGCTGCCTCAGTGTCCGGAGCAGGCTCGGACACTACTCTCCCAGGCTATTGCTGAGGGGAGAGATGCAGCCAAGTTCACGATCCGTTGTGGCCTTGACACCGCCGACTCGCTGGGCAGGGCGATTTCCACGACAGTGGCGCACCCGCCGCCACGCCTGGCTGAGAACAACTGGCTTCTCGGGGGATGTCCAAAACACTTTGATGGACATGCCCTTTGATGGCATTCGCCTCTTTGGCAACAAGGCAGACTGTGCTTAGGAGAGATTTAAGGACTCACGGGCTACGGCCAAGTCCTTGGGCCTTTCAGCCACACGGCCTCCTCAGCCTTCTGCCTTTCGCTCCTTTCGTGCTTGCGGAAGGGGCAACCCACCACGTTCGCAACGGAGCCACAAGCCTGCGCAACAGTCCACGTGCGGCAGCGGACGTGGGAACCGCCGCAGCGGTTCAGGGGGCCAGCGGATGGGTCAGTCCACCACCACCCCAGCCACCTCTGCCTCCAAACCTTCCTAATCCGACCTTTCAGGCCCACCAAACGCCAGTGGGTGGCAGGCTTCGCCATCACCTCCCCCACTGGCGCACCATCACGTTGGACAGGTGGGTTTTACAGATAGTCCGAAGGGGCTACTCCCTCCCCTTCAAGACTGCCCCTCCAGCCATGCCACCTCAATACCACTGCATGTCGGGGGATTACTTGGCACTTCTCCAGCAGGAAGTTGTGGCCCTCTTGGCCAAGGGGGCCATAGAGCGCGTTCCAACTCCAGAAGTAGTTCATGGTTGTTATTCCCACTACTTTCTGATTCCAAAGAAGGACAAAGGCCTGCGTCCTATCTTAGACTGTCGGAATGTCTATCTCTTTCTCCAGAAGGAGAAGTTCAAGATGCTCACACTTGCTCAGGTCTTGTCTGCCCTAGACCCACAAGACTGGATGGTAGCGATGGACTTGCAGGACGCTTACTTTCATATCCCCGTCCTGCCGGCCCACCGGCATTACCTGTGGTTCACGGTAGGCCATGAGCATTTTCAGTTCACCGTGCTTCCTTTTGGCCTTACCAGCGCCCCTCGGGTGTTCACGAAAGTGATGGCGGTGGTCGCAGCTCATCTGCGCAGATCAGGGGTTTCAGTCTTCCCTTATCTTGACGACTGGTTGTTGAAGGCGGGCTCGCCCCAGGCAGTCTTCTCCCACCTCCAGACTACGGCCGACCTCCTGCATTTGCTGGGGTTCTCCATCAACGTGCCGAAGTCGCACATGATTCCCTCGCAGAAGCTCCTCTTCATCGGAGCAGTTCTGGACGCAGCGCAATTTCGGGTCTATCCTCCCGAACAGCGAGTCCGGGATATTCGGGCTATTCGGGCTATGATTCCAATCTTTCAGCCCTTATCCTGGGTTTCGTTCAGGATGACCTTGAGGCTGCTGGGCCTCATGGCCTCCTGCATCCTGCTGATCAATCATGCCAGATGGCATATGCAGGCTCTGCAGTGGGACCTGAAGTTCCAGTGGGCGCAGCATCAGGGGAATCTGTCCGACTACGTCCAGATCTCTGAGGGCACTGCAAGACAGTTGAAGTGGTGGCTCACGAACCAGCATTGGGTCAGCGGCAGATCCCTCTCCCTTCCCCAACCAGAGCACACAGTGGTGACGGACGCGTCCCTCCTGGGATGGGGCGGCCACATGGGAGAGGCGGAGATCAGAGGCCTCTAGTCTCCGGGGGAGTCCAAGCTCCATATCAACATTTTGGAGCTTCGGGCGATCCGACTTGCACTCAAAGCATTCCTTCCCTCTGTCAAGGGGAGAGTAGTGCAGGTGTTCAGACTACACCACTGCCATGTGGTACTGTAACAAACAGGGCGGGGTGGGGTCGTGGACCCTATGTCAGGAGGCTCTGCGCCTCTGGACATGGCTGGAACATCAGGGCATTTCCCTAGTGGTTCAACACTTGGCGGCTTTCACTGAACGCCAGGGCGGACGAACTCAGCCGCAGGTGCATGATGGATCACGAATGGCGTCTTCACTCGGACGTGGCGCAAGGTCTCTTTCAACAGTGGGGAGAGCCTTGGTTAGATCTATTCTCCACCGAAGAGAACGCGCAATGTCAGCAGTTCTGCGCATTGGAATTTCCAAGGCGGCACTCGCCCAGCGACGCTTTTCGTCGCGAGTGGAGTTGCGGTCTATTGTACGCCTTTCCGCCTATACCACTTCTACCCAGAGTGCTGAAGATCAGACGTGACCGGGCCCAAGTCATTCTTGTGGCTCCGGACTAGGCTCGAAGAGTTTGGTATCCCGAGCTACTCAGTATGAGCGTGGATCCCCCGATCCGACTGCCTCTTCGGGAGGATCTTCTGTCGCAGCAGCAGGGGACGGTCCTCCACCCGAACCTGTCCAGCCTCCACCTCCTTGTGTGGAGATTGAGCGGCGACAGTTGATTCCATTTCACTTGCCTCCCGAAGTCTGTGATGTCATTCTGGCAGCCAGGCGTCCCTCCACTAAATCGGTATACGCCTGCAGGTGGAACAAATTTGTGGCATGGTGCACAGCAAAGGCTGTGGATCCACTTTCTGCCCCTTTTTCTGAGGTCCTCCTGTTCCTTCTTTCTTTAGCCCAGCAGGGCTCTGCTCTGGGCACTATCAAGGGCTACCTTTCTGCAATTTCAGCCTTTCTCAGGCTACCTGATCAGCCCTCTCTTTTCAAGTCCCCTGTTGTAAATAGATTTCTCAAAGGCATTATTCACCTTTTCCCTCCTATTCCGTTTGTGATGCCACAGTGGGACTTGAATCTGGTTCTTACTTATTTGATGTGCGCTCCCTTTGAGCCGCTTCACAACTGTCCTCTTCGTTTATTAACCTTGAAGACTGCTTTCCTGGTTGCCATCACCTCCGCTAGGCGCGTGAGTGCGCTCTAGGCTCTTTCATGTAAACCTCCTTTTCTGTCTGTTCATCCGGACAAGGTTGTGCTACGCTCACGTCCATCCTTTTTACCAAAGGTTGTTACTGCCTTCCATATCGGGCAAACTATCACCTTGCCCATCTTTCTTTCGGCCTCCGCACCCTTCCAGAGAGGAAGAGAGGCTCCACCGTCTGGACCCAAAAAGTACGATCTCATTCTACCTCAACCGCGCACAACGGTTCCGGGTGGATGACCAGCTCTTTGTTGGCTACGTAGGCGCCAAGAAAGGCCGGGCTGAACACAAGAGGACTATCTCCCGCTGGGTCGTCTTGTGTATAAAAGCCTGCTATTCTCTGGCTAAGAAGGAGCCTCCGGTGGGACTGCGCGCCCATTCTACCAGGGCAACAGCAGCTACTACTGCATTGGGACGTGGTGTCCCCCTGCAAGACATCTGTCAGGCAGCCACGTGGGACTCGCTGCACACTTTTACTAAGCATTATTGCCTTGACAGCCAAGTCCGGAGAG
The DNA here is from genome assembly GCA_963921515.1 of Calotriton arnoldi. Taxonomy (NCBI): domain Eukaryota; kingdom Metazoa; phylum Chordata; class Amphibia; order Caudata; family Salamandridae; genus Calotriton; species Calotriton arnoldi. The sequence continues at coordinate 3,528,505 of CAWUFW010000028.1, forward strand.
ACGGCTTCTTTGGCCGTTCTGTTCTCCGTGACTTTCTGGTGTGATCTTGGTTCTTGCTGGGGTATCTATTCTAAGGTAAGGAATCTATCACTACGTGTTACTTTCAGATGAACAAGTTACTTACCTTCGGTAACAGTATATCTGTAAAACAGTAGTGATAGATTCCTTACCGCCCCACCCATCCTCCCCGTTCTGCGAACTGATTTCTAGGGTTAAGGTCATCCCTTTCAGGGCCCTAGTTTCAATGCACCAGTGGTCAGTATCTTGCATGGCTCTGCGTTCCTGGCGCGGAAAGTCGTGTACAGAACTGACGTCGCGTGAGGGCATCATCTAAGTAGCTGCCGCGATGTCATCCTGGCGATCACGACGCCTACGACGGACGCGGTGCCGCACGACGCCACCTTCCGACGCACAGGGGTACTGCTGACGAAAACTTTCCGGATCCAGACTGACGCCTGGGGATATTCTAAGGTAAGGAATCTATCACTACTAATGTTTCTTACAGATATATTGTTACCGAAGGTAAGTAACTTGTTCTTCTTGCTTTGCCCCCCTCCCTGGTGCGCCTTCAGGCGCCACAGGGGGAGTAGGGACTCAGGTCGGGACTCCGCCTGCGGGTTTATCCTCGGCACCGACCGAGTGCCCTGACTCCGACTCTGGAGTCGCCGCGACGTCGGGACACGGACCGGAGGGGCATCCCGCGACGTCTAGCCTTCCCACAGCGCCGTCACACAGCCTTCCGAGGCTCCCTGTGGCGTCGCTGCAGGTCGCTGCGGCGCTTGACACCACCTCGACGCACTCTCTCCCCGCAGGTTTCCACCTCTGGGGATGTTGAGTCAATGCCGGTCCGACTCAGGCTGGTCGATGCCTTTTTGGAGGTCGCCGACGCTTACTCCACTCCACCTGTCGAGGCATTTTCGGAGTTCGTCGACGTCGCCTCGACGCCGTTCGACGCCGGTACCATCTCCGGCTTTATTGGTGGAGGATGTGGTCCCAGTGGATTCCCCACCCCCTGAGTCATTTCGACGCTCCCTGGAGCGGGCGCCAGTGAGGCATTGGCCTACTCATCCTTTTGCTGAGCCTCTGTTAGGTGGCCAGATTGGCTTGCGTCCGTCACCTACTGATAACTTGCTGTCACTGCCTCGCGGGGCCACGGAGGCTAGTGGGACGTTTGTCCGAGCTGTTTGCTGGGCTGCAGACATTTTGAGGATGCAGCCGCCCTCAGTCTCTAGACCTTCGGAGCCCTTGCTGGATCTTCTCCACCAGGGCGCGGGGGACATGGAGCCATTGTTGCCGTTTGCAGAGTCATTATTTGCCATCCTTCTCGGGACGTGGGCGAGGCCCTCTTCGGGGGACCCCGTGGATCGTGCTGTGGCACATCATCGTCCCGCTCCCGATGACCCCGCATGTTTGACCCTCCATCCTGGGGCTGGAGGACTTGTGATTCAGGCAGCTCTCTCTACCACTCCTCTACATTTGCCCTTTGGGACTCTGTCGAGCAGCTCCTCCCTTCCTTGTCGGAGAGCTCTCGTGTCGATCTGGGCCGCCTAATCCGTGATGGCCATGATATGGTGCAATTTTTGATTCGGTCTGCCATGGACGCCACTGACTCCGTGGGTCGGGCTATGGCCAGGTCGGTTATCTTGCGCCCCCATGCGTGGTTGCGTGAAGGCGTTTTCCCAGACCATGTTCAGGCGCGGCTTCGTGATCTACCATTTGATGGGGTCACTCTTTTTGACGCACATGCTGATTCGGCGGTCAGGCGCCTCCTGTCTGTTTGATTGTCTTCACAGGTTTTAATCCTCGTGGACAATTTTTTGGTTTGGTGACGGTGCCATTCCTATTTAGGTCTCGCCTGGCGTTAGCGCGCATGCGCTGCTGTCGCCATGCGAGGACCTTTTGGAATCGATACGGATTCCAGATGTGCACGCGGACGGACAGAAGATGTGCACGCAGGGGACTGGATGCTTTACTCGCGGCGTGAGACGGACGCACTATATTTTTCACACTGGCGACAGCTTGTCTTGGGTCTCGCCTGGCAGCTGCCTCAAACCCCCCCCCCTCCTCCTCCTCTTTTTCACTCTTCCTCCCTCTGTCTTGCTTCTCCTCAATTACTGGAAACCGTGACCTCAAACGGTTTCTTACCCTCTTTCCTCCTTTCGTTTATTTGTTCCTCCGTGAAATGGATCCAAAAAAGAACAAACATTGAAAATGCAATAGGTCTCGCCTTTGATTAAGTTAAAGCCATTTGCTTTGCCATACAATACCATTAGCAAAGCAAATGGCTTTAACTTAATCAAAGGCGAGACCTATTGCATTTTCAATGCTTGTTCTTTTCTGTTACTCCTTGTGGGTAGCAGATGTTCTGGGTTGTGCGGCTGTTCATCCGTGTTATTTCCTTATTCCGGTACAGCTAGTTAAGCTGTGTTTCCTTTTCTTTTGAGCCTCTGCCTACGAGCTAGTCTCAAGAGGGACCCTTCTTTGTAGGGTGGTGCCTTACCCTGTGTGGGGTATTTGTTGGCTGTTATATAGCTACTCTTCCTTCCCCAGGAAGTTTTGCCGCAAGTTGACTCTTCCTACTGTTGTAGGATGTCTCCTCTGGTGAGATCCATGGGGTCGGTTTCTCTCTGGGGGTTACGATTGGTTGTCTACGGTTGGTCCGTAGTCCGTCCCTGCCTCAGTAGGTGCGCCCTTGCCTGCTTTTTCCTTAGTGTTTTGTCACGCCTGTTTTTTCCTGGCGTGTTCGTGCAAGCCTGGCTATGCCTGTCTTGCCTGTCTACAAGTGGACATGCGCACCTGGGGGGCAGGTCCCTCTGTTCCGATCCGGAACAGTCTCTTCTGTATTCTCTGCATACTCGCCGTATTGGTGCACACAGGTTGTGCTCTACGTCTTTTTCTTGTGGCTTACGCACTATCGGGGTTCTTGCCTAGGGCAAGGGGAGTTTCCCCCGGCCCTGTCTCGGCTGTGCGTGGCCTCCTACCCCGCTTCCCTAGCAGGGTCTCCGGTCCCTGTGCATATTTCTTAGCTCTTCAAGGTGTGGCTCTTGTCTGAGTTTCTTCCACCGGTTCTGTGCTCCACCCCAACTGTTTCTCGGGGTGTGGGTTCTTACTCACATTTGTGGCACTGGTGTTGGGCTCTCCACCAGCTGTTTCTCTAAGTGTGAGTTCTTACTCCCATTTCTGGCACTGTTGCTTCTTTAGGTAGCATTACAGTGCATATAGCTCGACATTCTCCTTGTTAGTAGACGGTGCCGGTATGTGGCGGTGTATGCTTTTGGCGACAGGCTTCTGTCTGTCTTCTCTCAATCCTTTACTGGGAGTGTCTTGGTCTATGTTCCCACCTGCCTCACGGGAGTCCAGGTTTCTGTGTTCTGTGACTATTATGCCGCACACTGGTGCCGTGGTACCAATTGAGCGACTTCCCCTATTTAGGGTTACGTCACTTCAGGTATATGTGCTACATTCCTGTCTCTTTGTGTTATGTTGTGGGTTCTACACGCCACGGGGGTGCTCGCATACTAGGTTCTTTTTGCCCTAGGATCAGGACTTCTTGCTCGCTCTCTCCTTCGAGATAGAGTCCTCTATGTGTTCCTGGGTTTGCCGGTTATCCCCTCACAGTGGTACCTTTTGGTACATTTGGCTGCATGCCTACCTACTGAGCTTTTGCTCGATGGTAAATCTACTGTCTCTTTTGGCACTAGACACTGGGTTCGGCCCTGCCACTGTTGTCACATGTTATAAGAGGGTACACTTTTAAGTGTGTTTTTCCTTTACCCACACGGGCCTCCTGTTGCGGCTCCTGTTCTTGGCCGGACAGTCTTCGGACTGTACCCTGTTTCATTTTTGGCATCCACTGTGGTGTATGTTCAGGCGGTATACTCTACCGTTGTCATCCTGTTTTGCCCCTTTGGGGCTTCGTTTCTCATGGTTCCATGGGAACCGGTGCTGGGATCCTTCTTTTGAAGGAGTCCCTGCATTTTTTCTTATGTTTGGCACTGACCTTTCGTTTGTCTCTGGACGAGAGAGGTCTCACAACGTACCTTGCCGGATTGTGGTGTCTTTGCCATCCCTTGTTCATGTTCCTTATGGAGTTTCCTGGGTCTGATGTCAGTTGCCCTGGCATTGCGGTTCCCACCGTGTTTCGTCAGCCTTTTGACGAATATGTTCTCCTGGAACTTGGTGGTTGTCTCGCAGACCCTCCTCCTATGGGGTATGGCTTTGGTATCTATTCTAAGTTAAGGAATCTGCGGCTAGATGTCTCTATCAGATGGACGAGTTACTTACCTTCGGTAACGATGTATCTGGTAGAGACACAGTCTAGCCGCAGATTCCTTAACGCCCGCCCATCCTCCCCGCTCTGCGAAGACCTTTTCAGACGGTGTTTTTCAACCTAACCCACCCCCTTTCTGGTGGCCTTGGTCTTCCGGAGATGTGCTCTCGCACCTCACTCTGGGTAGGGTGTGTTGTTCGGCGTGGGGCCCTTCGGCCTCCTCCCCGTCCTAGTGTTTGGTTGGTGGCGTGTTCTCGCACCTTCCTTTGGCGCAGGGGGTGTTGTTCGGCTTTCGAGCCCTTTGATTCTCCACTCCGTCCACGTTTTTAGGTGGTTAAGGCCTATGCTTTTCACTGCCTTTTAATGTTGCTCCACCTGTGTTCCTCACGCGTGGAGTTCTTCTGTTTTTAGCTCCTTCCCACCACCCACGCCTGTGCCTCCTTCCTTCTATGACAGTCGGTTGGGTTCTCTTTGGTACTACAGTCCTTTGATCACTGGAGGGTGTGTGTAGTGAACATTCTTGTGGTCGTTCACTTCTAGTCACTTGTCTTGCAACATGTTGCTTCAATATTGTGATTCTTTTCACTTCCCTCCTGTGGTGACCAGCTGTGCCTTTCTTGTCATATCTTTTGTGCCGCAGCCGTTACCCCCCTCGAGGTGGGGCACGGCTTGGCGCTTGTTGGGCCCTTGCTTGCAGCAAGTGCTGTGAGCTTTCTTCAGTCCCTCCTGGTACTGGGTGCTTTTTCAATTTACTATTGTTTTTCATTCTCAATGATTTAACTCTCATTTTCATGTTACTTATCGTTGTTGTTTCAACAACTTTGCTCTTTAACACACACTGTTCCTGTGCTATCGCAGTTTTTGTCATAGCTCCGCTTTGTGGCGCGGAAAAGTTTCTTGTAGAAAACTGACGTCAGGGGGCCGGGGGGGGGCTTATATGGCTCCATTGACATCACTTCCGTGGACGACGTCAGGACGGAGCCGGGCGACGCCACCTCCCGGCGTGCAGAGGTATTGCTGGGGGAAAAAGATTTTCCGGATCCAGTCTGACGCCTGGGTAGATATTCTAAGTTAAGGAATCTGCGGCTAGACTGTGTCTCTACCAGATACATCGTTACCGAAGGTAAGTAACTCGTCCTTTAGTTTCATGCAGATAAGTTTCTTTGTAGTCGTTCCAGACTCATAAGGCTACATGAGTAGTTTAAATTATCAGTATATTAAATATATAAAGGTTACAAAGAGGAAAAGACGTTGCACATACATTATTTTCTTTCTGCTGTTGGTAATCATCTGATATTTTAATGTCTTTTCTAACTGAATCAGGTTTATGCAAGGACAAGTTAAACCACGCACTGTTTTTTTAAAAAGATTTCTCTGTTATTCCCAAGCAAACCTTCTTTATCCTATGCTCTCTGATCCCTTTTCTGACTACACAAAAGTGTCATACTTGATGTATGCAAGAAGAGGTGCTGCTGGGGCCCTAGCAGGGCCACTCTTAATCATTGAGGGAAATAACCTCCCTCAGCTAATAATGGGGAGGCTGCCTCTTTGGTGGCAGTGAACTATCATTTTTGTGACTTTTTGGTGTGTACACAGGTGATGTCAACTCCACCACAAGTCCGTGTCCTACCGGGGTCTGCTGTTTTGCCCGTAATCCACATATATGTTACTTTGTATAAAGCTAAGCATGCTCAACCACACAGTTCTGTACATGGACACACTAATGCCGTCTCACACATTTTGAGACTTAAGTCCATGATAGAAACGTTGCAGTGGTATGGAGAACCGCCGCCGACCACAAACGGCAGTGAGGCTACACTAATGATTAAATGTGTGCTTCACAAATCTGAATCTTAAAAAAATTGTTTCTGCAGCAGAGTAGGTTTGCAGTGTAGTAGCTTAGCTCTTGGGAACTAGTGTACTTTGCTCATGACTGTGCCCCGATCATCGTGACATCAAAGAGTACAAGTAAAGTTACTATTAGTGTCTCTCTACATGACTGATTAAAACTAACCTCTAGGGTCCTCTCCCTATATGCATCTTAAAAGGCGAGATCTCTCCATGCTCCATTTAGTCTAAATTGAGAGATGACTGTGTGAGCTTGAGTAATGTATGCTTTCTGTTTTATGTCTTTGTGTTGTCTCTTCCTTCATGTACAAGTGTAAATGGTGATTTTATGTAGTGATGATGGGATTCACTGTTTGTCAACTTCAACCCTACGACACTTATGGAATACTCCGCTCCATATCCCCTAGTGGAGGGTGTAGAGGTTTTTCCTGAACAGAGCCGGTCTAACTAAGATTCAAAATCCTGAGGCTGCTTTCTGCAGCAGGTACATTAGCAGCAATTGTACTAAACGTATTTAAAAGACCATCACTGCGTTATGCCCTACATATTGTTGATATGTTCCTCTGTTTTCTTTTGTATCTGAGACCAGCTAAAGGCATGGGAACAGGGGAGGAATGAAAATTGAGAAGTAGAAAGGGGAGACAGGAAGGGATTGGAGAAAGTGAGGAATGAAGGAAGAGGTGGAGGGATTGTGAAAGAAAGTATAAAGGAAGAACTGGATAATGGAGGTCTAGATAAAGGTATGAGAAAGGAAAGTGAAGAAGCAGTAAGGAATGAAGCGATGAAAGAAGAGCAAGTGAGAAAGGAGAGCAGGCAGGAAAGTATGAATGAATGAAGAGAAGGGATGAGAAATGCAGAGGTTCTTGTGCTGCTAAATAAGGGGGGATAGAAAAAGGAAGGCTCAAAGGAGAAAACGGTGTAACAATGAAAAGAAGCAGTGTATGGATAAATTGAGGGGGAAGATGTGATGAAAAGAATGTTGCTATTGAAGGAAGAAATCAATGATAAACATACCAAAGGGATAAAGGTAATTGTAATGAAGGTGCAGCAAACAAAGCAAGTTGGAAAAGAAAGAACAAAGAAAGGGCTATAAAAGCACACAAAACCTACTCTAGAATTGCATTGGATCAAGTCCCCGTCAGCTGTGTTGCTGGACTCGTTCTAATAGAGAACATTTTCCAAATAATTTCTTCTACTAATCTTATTTTTTCACATCAGTGATATATAAAGAATGGAAGGTGGCTTCATGGACGCTATAATAGTTGCACCAGACTCTAACCTTGTGTTTAGAAGAATTGATTTAGACTATTTCCACATACTATTGCCTCTGATCTTTTGTGTTGATACTGGTTGTGCTACTTAAATATAAAGACCACTCCAAGATATGTTGCTTCAGGCAGACTCTCAATTTGTGTATTGTCTATATACCAGATAAATAAGGGACTTCTGGCTTCTAGCAAGTACTTATAAAGATAATTTAGGCTTCTTTGAGTTCCTGCTGGAAGTAAGTCAATCAATACTATTGTGTGCCAACATTAATAAAGGTCAATTGGCAGCTCCTAATGTGGAGGAAAACAGGCAACAGATGCTTGATCTCAGTAGATCAGATATGTCAATTGAGAATGTTGAAGCCAGTACACAGTCTTGTCAAAGATAATGTTTCTTTTTTTAGATGTTTTGTTTTGAACTCATAAGGACTTTAGACCAAGTGTCAATATGTAGTCCAATATTTAAGGCCAATAGGCCGAATGGTGTTCCAACATTCACCAATTTTTACCATGGAATGTGGCAGTCAACACAATCAAATGCTGACTTGTAATCTAGAAGTGCTAAGCAAGCAATTTGTCATTTGGTTCTTACATGTTTATGGGCTATTAGGACTAACATAAAGACATTATCAGTCTTATTTTGAGGCTTTTAAAAACTGTTAGCTAACAAGGAATTGTTCACCTTAAGCCACTCTTGCAAAAGGATTAGCAGGTGTTTACAATAAAAGTTTACTAACTGGATCAAGCAATAGGGTGATATCGTCATCTCTGGAATATTTTTTTAAATGTGGACCTAAAACTATCCTTTGCCAATAATCAGTGGCAGGAAACCTAATAATATTCTAATTAAAAGGAGGTTTGAAAAGTTCGCACAACAATGTGATTGATTGTAGATGTTAGCTGCCCGAACCAAGTCCAGTAATCTCAAGATGCAGCTGTTAAATGAATTCTCGGATGCCAAGAAAGCTGGTATGAGTACGCATTGTTAGGGTAGAGTCTATAGAGTAGATCTTGTCTGGTAAGGGTTTTCATTGAATTGGGTATACGTCAACTCCACCAGGAGGACTCTGCAATATAAATTGTTTCTCTGATCATGCCTCATTTTATCCCCACTTGTATCAGAGATTTCATGATGGGGCACCAGATTCTGACTTCCGTTATATCTTTAAATGTAAGAATCTCCTTTTTTAATTCTTGCCTCTTTTTTTCTAATGAGTGTTGGAGTTGTTTTTTATGGAGTGTATGACTTTCTTAGGCAGTTTACTTTACTTTTTAGCTTTCTTTTAGAAGGAGGGGCAGGAGGCCAATACGGTTTCTAGTTGCCTTTTAAGTGACACATACTTATAGATATCAGGTTTTTTTAGGACATCAAAATACACCAAGCCATTTTATCCATCTGAGGCATTGGTTAAAGCAGTGATGATACCATACTGACCCATTGGTTTATCTGTATCAAGGTTGTGTGAGGTTCAGTAGGACCTCAATCAATCTGTATTTGATTTTCCATGCACAGCAATAGGTATAGTATTGCGTTATGGCGATAATCTGGTTGAACCTCCAATGATTTGCAAGTGTGAAAAAATAAGTTAACTTGATATAGTAGAGAATATTTGAAGGTTTAGATATGTGGGTGGGTTAAGAGTTAGTCCCATTGTAATGCCCCATTTAAAATGCAACAATGGATATTCAGAAGGGTGAAGGCCAACTCTCACCTCCTTTTGTCTGATGTTTTGTTGAAGATTTTTGATGAGGGATGATTCCAACAATGAAATGAAATGAAATGAAATGAATTTGTACTTGTAAAGCGCACTGCTACCCTGAGGCATCCTGGCGCTGAACGCATACCGCTGTGGAACCCTTCCTGGCTTTTCCCTGTGAAATGTCCACTCCTGGGCACCCCCAAGGTGAAGCCAGGCATCCCAGCGCTGGTGTGGCCGTTGTGGAGATTAAGCAAGCTATTGCCCAGAGTTGCAGAGTGGGACCCATGATTAGAATAGGCACCAAGGTGAGAATTATCAGGTCCGAGGAAGTTGAGCCCAAGACCCGCCGAGGCGGGAATTGAACCCTGGTCCCGGGCCAGATCTCTGCATCAGGGTCTGCCGCTCTAACCATTGAGCCACACTTCTCCACAACAATGGACTTGATCTTGGTCTAAAAAGTTTTTTTGACATCTCTATCGTATTTTTGTGTTAGATACCTGTTACTATGAGGTCTACTGACTGGGTTTGTGAAGAAATGAATTCCATAATCTCTAGTATTTCAACCTGTGGTCCGATTATATTCCTGATACATCATATATTGTTGTATTTATACATTATATATTATAATTGTTCAGATTCTGAGTTTAAAATCCATTTACTATTAATCATTTGAATTTTTAGACATTGTATTGTCATGAAAATAAACAGAATTTGTAAATATTTCTTAGCCTCCTCTTGCATGTTTAGAAGAAAAACCTTCAAACATCCACATCTCAGGGTGGCAAATAAAGTTCATCTAAATTTTGGTGAGCAGATCAATTGAGTAGAGTTAATTGAAGAGACCTGCAATGTTCGAACATATCAGGGTATTTAATGGGTTTAAAATCGTTTTTTCTTTGTTGTTAATCAGAAGTATACTTCAGCATTTCTTGCCAGCAACCCCAGTCTGTCATATCCTCATTTAGCTTGAAGTTTGATAAAGGGGCTATCATGCTAATCTCTACCACAGATCACATTTGGTCTGACATTCTTACTGTTGAACACTAACTCTTTTGGGATGACAAAAGAATTTAAAGGAAGATGACCCTTATGCTTCTTAGAGCCAATGTTTTCCCACTACTGTGTATGTTTTTGTTGTTGTTTTTTTTGTAAACTAGGCCTAACCTTGTTCTCTGAACCAATAACTGAGGCACATGTATTCCCCTTTTTAAAAGCAAATCTGAAGAGTCCAGAATGATTTGCCTTGCATTTACTGAACATAGTGTTATCTGGACATTAGAGGTAAAGCTTTGTGTTGAGTGGTCTTCAATAAATTGGACAACGGAAATATTGTCTGATCTCACAATATGGAAGGATTTCTGTCAAACACAATTGTATTCTTGACCTATTTAGAGGTACTGGATTGCAGTTAATATGAAATATATAATTCGGGGTTAAAGCATATTGTTCTGTAGTGAATATTTTCTGGGATGGTTATGTTGATCTTTTTTGGGAAGAAGCTATGTATTCAATAGTGACAAAACAAGAGCTTCTCTGTTTATTGGTGGGATACTCAAGAGTCAGTCCTTGTATAATGAAGTACATTGTTCCAGGATCTCTGAAGATTTTATTTCTGGTTCTAATATCAAGATTTTTGTTTTAGATGCTCATTTGTGAGTTATCCTTTTGTCCTTTTTAGGTCTCGCCTAGCGTTGCAGCGCGCATGGGCTGCTCGCTCTGCGAGGCTTCTTGTAATCGAGGAGATTTCAGAAGTGGTGATTAAGGCCCGCCCCTTCTTTTAATTGGTGTGCGTCATTGTGCATGCTAAACGCTGTCTTTCTATTGTAAAGGAGGCTTCTTAGTCCCTCCTTGTTACCACCCTGTCTCCTTTTGGCCCCGCCCACCCGGACTGGATCTTTTACTTGCGGCGTTAGACGGTGTCTCTTAATTCCTGGGTAAGCACTTTTTTTTCCCCATTTGTGTCTAGTCATTTAACATAGCGGTAGCTTCAATAGTTGTAATAGCTATGATGTTATTTTGTAACTTGCGCCCGCGCTTGTTTTTCTAATTATTTTTCACGTTAGCGGCACCCACGCTTTACCTTTAGCCATGTTAAGCTAAAGCGTGGGTGCCGCGATTGTTGAAAAAGTAAAGAAATAGTTTTTTTTCTATTTCTTTATTTTTGCAGCAATCGCGCTTTACTTTAACATGGTTAAAGGTAAAGCTCGGGTGCCGCGATTGCTGCAAAGTAAAGAAATAGAAAAAAAGAGTTGTCCGTCTTTTTTTAAATTTGTTTGTGTCGTTGGAGGGTCTGCTGCTAGCTCGGGCAGAGCGCGGACAGGCTCCCCTGCAAGCCGCCGGTTATTTATTTTTATGTTTTAAGCCCTTGTTTAAGCACCTGTCTCTTCTCTCGCTCTCTATTGTGCGCTTCGCTTTCCCATTCTGTTGCCTTAACATTTCTCTCTCTCTCGTGCAGTTACTTCTCCTGTCCTCTCCTTCACAATCCACTCTGTTCCCGCCTCTTTCTTTGCGGCTCTCTGGTGCCCCCTCTTGCGCTTGGCGCCCCGCGTGCTGCTCTCTACCCCACTCTCTCCTTCTACCCTCTCGCGCCCCTGTCTTCTCCCACTGCCCCCACCCACAGCTGCCTCCCGTTATCTCTGCAGCAGTTGACTGGGAAACAGTGGAGTGTGCGCGTGGCGATCCGGGGAGGAGGGAGCCAGGTGCTCCGAGGACCTGAACGTACCCCGGGGGAGGGGTGGGGGGCCTTGCTGCGTTGTACAGGTGTGCGCGTGCACATTTCCGCCCCAGCCACCGAAGACAGTGAGGCGGGAACTGGCAAATTAGACATCGGTGCACAGAGAAGTGCGTCTCTAGGCGCACTGTGGATTACATGCGGCATCTTCCACCCTTCGGCTTGTGTGAAGGCAGCGGCGCGCCCATGGGGCGGTGAGTACGGGGAATGCATGATATATCCGGGAGGTGGCAGAAGGAGAGGCTCATGCGGACTGGGAGCAGTGGGGTAGATGGAGCGGTAGTTTTTGGCAGTATGGTGGATGGATACCACTGACCGCCCTCCTTTACTATCACCAACCAACGTTGGTGATAGTAAAGGAGTACGGTGAGTGGTAGAAGAGAGGGGTGGTGTAGCAGGGATGAAGAGGGTGCTAATGCGGGAGCAGTGGGTGTCTCGAGCAAGTTGCAGATAAGGGGATGTTTGGGGCTGTGGGAGAGAAGGAAGGAATGTGGGTGTCGGGAGTGGGGTTAAGGAAGGCATTGCTTCAGTGAGTGGAGAGAAGACAAGTTGTTAGGGCAGTGGAGAAAAGTGGCGAAGAGGTTTGATGGAGCAAAGGAAGACCGGCTTGAAGATGAAAAGAGATAGTTGAAAGGAGTGGTAGAAGAAGTCGTTTGGGGGTATCGGGGGGTGGGGGGGAAAGGGCAGACATCTGTTCTCTGAAGTCCTCCTGCTGAGATGCTTCTGTTCCGCTGACATACTCTTCAGTCGCATGTTGGGTTGGGGCTAAGAGCTTAGTTGTGAGAGTATGAGCTATTGGCATTGTAAATGGCAATGCCTTTTATTTACGTGTTGGTTTTTAAAACTTAAATAAAAGGCATTGTCATTTACAATGCCAATAGCTTGATCTCTCGCAAATGCGAGACCTATTGCATTGCAAATGCTTGTTCTTTCTTTTAGTTTTGTAATCTTAGATGTTGGCAAAGTGGGACCTGATATATATTCTAGAATATGGGATAAAATATCTATTTTATTTTTGCTTGAGCCTCTTGTGTTCTTTTGTTTGCCTCTTACTTTAGTCGGCGAAAGTAGTGGTTCATGAAACAGTGTGGTTAAAAACTCACGTGCTGTTTCAGTGCCTGATTTTCTTACCTCCTGCCCTACTTTTAAAGGAATATTGGATTTCATGCTCTTGGGCTTAAAATGTTAAGCATTGTTTTTGTCAGGTTTACAAACTTATATCATTTTTTTTAATTCTTGAAAGATCCCCCGTTTTTTGGCCCTCCCCTCTCACCCTTTAGACATTTGGAAGAGTCAGTTTGGGACATGCCTTCTGAGGTCTTTTATCTCGGTTCTCTGAATAAGAGGCCTTTAAGAATGGCTGATAACATATCTAGTATATGGCCCTGGATTCCTTCCTGTTTCTCTAGTACAGGGGTCTCCAACCTTTTCTGTAGTGGGAGCTACTTCTGGTCAGTGAAAATCGTCGCGAGCTACTAAAGGCCAAGCAACTCGCGCATTTTTTCGAGAGACGCCCCACGCCCAGTTTCATTGACTTTAAGCCTAATTTCTTCGGAGCCCTTACTGTCGTTTGAACAAAAGGGGCCACACTCCCTTTTTGAAGTGACAGACAGCTGCAGGTTGTGCTACCTGAAGCAAAAGCTTGTCTTGCTTGGATGCATTCCTGGAAAGTATAAAGAGCTATGTGGGATACAAGCCTAAGACCTCCTTTTGTGAACCTCGATCAACTTGTTCACACACTGCAAAATTTAAACCTCAACATATATCCTTACCAAATGTAATTTATTGAAGTCTAGCTTAGATGTGCTGTCACTAGTTTTCGAAAAAGAGACTAATTTTAGTAAGAACCTCAATTATTTCCCCTTCACCACATACTCTTTTTTTGTAAAGTTTTAATATCTCCCATCTTGCTTCAGATTTAAATAATTTTTAACTCTTTTGATTCATTAAGGGTTTTATTTTCTACCATGTTTTCTTTGTGGGGGTGAAAAGGGATTTTTCTTTATGTAGAATACATATTTTTCAACATAATACATGTCCCAATCAAGTACAAGCTTCACTGAGTTTGTGAAAAAATAGAATTTCAACAGTCACAGATGCTTAATGCACAGGGCCAATGGGAAGGTTTCCAGTTCTTTATGTGGCTATTCTGTTTAGGCAGGTAGGTACCCTCCCATAGCTTCCTTCGTAATATGGATGCTATTTTTTTGGAGAAAAAAAGAGTTTGAAACACTGCTTTATTTCAATGAATAAATGAATTCATTAATAAAGCAGAGTTTCACACCGTTTTTTTTTTGGACAGCATTTAGTGTGCAAGTAAAATCTGCAAAGCCGCCTCACCGATGCAGCTACTGGGCCTGGGCAGTGGCTCACAATGCATCTGTAAAACAATTTTGGGACCTGACTCTTTATGAAAGTGTGGGAAACACCTGTTTTTAACTGCTTTTATTGAATAAAGAGTAAGGCTGGCTATTTTCATTACTATATTGGCGTCAAAGCACTCTTAACAGACATGCTCTGGTCCTAAGTGGCAGTCAAACTAAACTGAGGATTTAACTAGAATACTCCAGATCTGTCCATGATCCGGAACTTTGCTACCCAGAGAAAATGATGTAGTGTTGATTACCACATGCATTGGAAAAGAGAAGATTTAAGGCATGGGCAAAGTGGGTCTGGCCCAGAGCCCCACCCTTTCAGGGGGCCGATAGAGCCAGCTCTGTTCTGCAGAGAGCCTTGCCTGAATGGCCTTCAATTTTTAAACAAATCGTTTTAAATATCATTTTCCTTCAATTTATTATGAATGTGGATGACGTGTGAGAGTCTGCTACAGACTTTTTGCAGAGAAATGTTGTGTTAATGTTCATGCAATATCCATAAAAAGTTTATTTTGATCGAAACAGAATATCACATATTAGAAATGCGACAGCATCACAGAGACTATTTGCAGTAATGTTAGTGAGCTGCTGCTGTGTCAAATATTGAAAACACACATTCCTATCCTTGAATATTTTATAAACACATGCATAATTTAGATGAGCGTGCCTGTGCTCTGTCAATGACCTGGCCACAGAGGGTATGAAAGAGTTAAAACTGGATCATAAATTCATAGCTGTTCTGAAGAGTGGAACAATTACATTCTTTTGGGAGTGCAGACGGGAAGAGCTTTCTTTATGGTGTGCCTTTGGTAAAGGAAACTGAAACTCGGCAACACACTGCTGTCCTGATTTATAACCCAGAGCTGGAAAGCGGGAGAAAAAGATATTCCCAGTCTTTCAAGAGCCCGTGGCATACCAGCGGCTAAGTAAAGAAGGGGCACATGGCAGCTCCAGTCTAAAGAACAATGCATTATGGAGTTTCCTGGCCAGGCCAGCGCTTACCGTGTTTGTTCTGCTGCTGAAATATGTCCCAGGCAGAAAAAGGCAGGTGGTGGGGTTCGTAGCAGTTCAATACTGCTTGTGCCACCTGCATGGTAGCAGGCTTTCCGGAACCTGCTGCTCCACTCCGACCCATCTGGTGCTTGCTCCGGCACATGTCTTGCACAATCAAGACTGCGGCGCCAGGCTGTGAAAGGCAGGTGGCGTGGAGGCCAGTTCAGCAACAGCGTCATCATCTTTGCCCTGCCCCGCCCCAGCTAAGCTCAGTTAGGCCAATCGGAGCAGCTGGTTTTGGTGATGGCAGGCAACGGCTATGAAAATAGGCCTAAGAACAATAAATGACAAGAACAGGCTACAAAATTGAGATGCGATGCGCGAGCTACTCATGGGGGTTCGGCGAGCTACCGGTAGCTCGCGATCGACCGGTTGGAGACCCCTGCTCTAGTAACTTTAAAATTGAGGTTAATATTTCTTGTACCCCAGATATGAGTGGATAGTGGATAGTGGATGTTCCTCTAGCTTTGAGATTTGAGAATGTGGATGTTTAGTTTTTAATTAATTCTTCACAACTTGGGAGCACTGTTTAGGTCTCGCCTACGACAGTGCATGTACTGCGTGGGCTCTCGCGTGCGAGAGATATTGTATACAACATGGGGCTTGCAGCTTGCCCATTGCTTAGCATTAGTTGGCTTCATTGTCACTCTTATTTCCTGCCTTCTTAATTGGCCTGCTCGTGCTGGCTTCACTTTGGCTTCTTTTGGCTGGAGCATGGACCAAGTACTGATTTTTTTCAGCTTGATTGCTCTCCTTCGGCTGATTGTGCTGTGATTGACATACTACATTAATTTTCTGTCTTTGTTGAACCTCTTGCCATTTGTAGCTATGTTTTTACCATGCCACACTCACTTCTAAGAAGTCCTTTTCTCCTTTGAAATGGATGCTTGTTTTGACAACAGATGTTATCTGCTTCCAAATGTTTTTTCACTAAGACATGAGTGCAATTGCTTTGTGATACAATTTAAATATATATATTTTTTTTACCAAATATCATATTTTTTTTCTTTTTCAAGCATTGGGGAAATGAACTGATTTTCTCAGAGTCACAGGGGTGTTATGCTGAGACCTAATACTTATTGGCAAAGCCAATAAATCTCGCCTTTGAGACTAGGTTCTGCCATTGCCTTTTGTTCATGCTGTACAGCCATGGGCATTGATGACTTTGGCAATGATTTGTAGCCATGCACTAGAAGTGTGGCTGCTGTACAGCATGGCTAAAAATATTATTTAAAGTATTATGATGTATCCAGCACTAATACACGTAAACAAAAGTACACTAGCCCAGTCTGCGTCATAGTGCTTTTTAGGTCGAGCATTCGAGACCTCTTGTATATACTTTAGTATATACTTCTATGTGTATGTACTTTGTGGGCTCTGGAGATCTGCCCTAGGACTTGTCTGCTTCTGCTTAGGGACTTTTTTTCTGTTCAACTGCCTCTATTTAAGTGTCTTGATAGAAAACGACCAGCAGAGGTCAGTAAAATACCAGAATCACTTTAGCATTCTCTAGATTTCAGTCCATAGAAATTGTCTTCCGCGAGCACCCATAGACAATATTTTTTTCAAATCTTGTATTTTCAGTGATATGACCACCGAAGGCCCTGATTTTATATTTAAAACTGAGCTTTGGACTATATGAATTCCTGCTGAAAGGCAATGTTTCTCTCCATGTGTTCCCATACCTGGCGTATCATGCAGTTTGGTGCTTACTTTCCCTCCATGTTAAAGAACAGTAGATGTTTCAGCACCCAGGCTAATGTGCTGCATAGCTAAATACATATAAGGTCCCAAAGGCGAAACCGATTGCATTGCAAAATGCTTGTTTTGATTGGCTTTAGCCATACTGCAAAGCGTCCGTGCTGCTGTCCAGCAGGGCCACAAAACATTGCCAAACCCAATAGCTCTCACAGGTGAGACCTATCCGCTTTGCCAATGCTTGTTTGGGGTTGTGAGGAGGGGCTTTTTTAGGTGTAATAAAATGCAATCCGTACGCTGGAGGGTGCCACCTCTTTGTGAATTCCTGAGCAATTTGCCCTTTTTGAAAAATGTTATGCCTGGACATTTCTGCTAGGTAACTTCCCAGAAATGGTATATTGAGTGGGGGATTTAACTCAGTTTTATCTTGGACCAGTTCTGGGGAAGCTTTTGGTTCAAAAACTCTGAGCCTCTGAGTTTTGGAATCTCTCTCTCTCTCCCCCCGCCCCCTTATATGACAATGCACAAATGGTAAAGCGTGCTCCAAGATTGTAATGAGGTTTTCTTTTAGCTTTGTCAGTCTTTTATGTAAAAAAGCAAAAAACAAAACATAATTGCTCTATTTTGGTAGTCTCAAGATAGCTTTTGTGTTTTTTGGAGGTAGTTGTTTTAGGCTCCTGTATCCTTTTTATAAGGATGGTTTATGGGTCTCTCTACCTTAGTTATTGTCAATTGACTTAATACCCGCTTGGCGGGCAAGATAGAGGACATGCCAACGTTTATGAAGGCGTCCAAAAGAAAGACAAGTTTTTCTGTGATTCAGAGGCTAATCATCAGGTGATGTTACGAGGAAACAGTCATGGTAGCAATTAAGATAATTGTTATCTGTTTGTTCTGATCTAAAGTGACAGTGTGAATTAATTGAAAGAACTCTACTTTGTTGCCCATAAGCACCTCCTGTTGCACCACCTCCACCTTCATCTTAGCATGCCAGGATCAAAGTGTAATTTTTGAGCTTTTCTCCAATTTATAGACTTTTGAAGGTCAATATATGCAATCTCTGAGCACTATTTGTTGAGCAGTCAACGGGGGATAAAATGCACAAAGCACAGCAGACTCACCAGTTTTTTCTGTAACCCATTGTGTGCCCCGCTAAAAAACGTTTCTAGAGTTGCCACTGTGGAGCTGAAAATAATGACTAGTCTCTGAACGCTCTTTCCTAAAGGGTGGTGAACGTAACATCTGCAAATATTTGTGTTTTGATGTCACCAAAAATCCTAGTTCAGCTACTCTCCTTGAGGAAAAGTTCACATTAGAAGCCTGCTGCGAACTCGTCTTGTCGGCACTCACAATTTATTCTCCACCTGAGTTATTTTATCCATTATATTTTTTATCATTTTACATGGCGCAGACTAAGCCCTGGAAGCGGAGCTCCGATTTACACTGAATACAGCACAGCTGGTCACAAAGGTCACGAGGTTCGTGCACACTTTACTTTTGTTGCAGTTGGTTCACAATAAGCCTGAAGGGTTGGGGTAGGATAGGATGAGGCCGCGTTAGCTGGGAAAGGGAGGTGTTTGAAATGGCGTTAGCTGGGAAAGTGAGGTGTTTGAATAAGGGAATTGTTACCCTTTGTCTCAATTGTTCACGTGGTAAGTTGTGTCAGATTCAGGGTATGATTATTCTAGATTGTTTGCTACTCTGCCGCTAAAATTCAGAACAATCTCACACATACAAACTAACACTAATGCACACACTCACATACGAACACACTGGTGTATGTTTGTAGACAGATACATAAACATGCACCCATTGATATACACAAGGTGGAAAATTACCTGAGATAGTTCTTGGCCCGCACTTTGCTCTGCACTTCAAACAGCAACCACGATTCCCAAACTTTGAGATCAGCAAACTGCATCAGAGCGGTGCTCACAACCTTATGACCAATCAGAAGTTCAGATGGGATGGAAGGCTGTCCTTTTTCCTTTATCGCAGCTTCTGATGGAGCATAAGGGCTCATGATTGATGTGCTCCAACTCCCCATAATCTGACCTGCTGCATTGCCTTACACTAGTGCTTCATGTGAGGTATGTATTGCATCTGTGTGAGGATGTGCTGTACCAGCTCCCGCCTGACATGCACAATACAGCCAATGGAGTCCTTTTCAGCTGCAAGATAGTACAGCTTTTACATGTAAACAAATGATCGAGGAGGATAACCTAAGTTTTCATGTAAAAGCTGTAAAATGTAAGCAAAAAGAGGAAGAGTGAGGCGTTGTGATTTGGTGGGTCATCATACCATACTCTACCATGACATATCATGCTATACTATACCATACCATACGATGACAGGCCATACCATACAGTGACAGGTCCTACCATATCATACTATACCATACTATGCAATGCCAATCATATCATACTATAAAATGACAGGCTGTACCATTCCATACTATACTGTACAATGACAGGCCAGACCATACAATTACAGGCCATGTCATACCATACTGTACAATATCCTGCCATATATCATACCATACAGTGACGGGTCATATTATACCATACAATTGCAGGCCATACCATACTATACAATGACGAGCCATACCGTAAAGTGACACACCATACCATACCATACTATACAATGACAGGCCATGCCACAACATACTGTACAATGATGAGACATATACCATGCAATGACGGGCAATACCATACTATACGACAGGTCATACCAAAATTGCTCAGGTAAAATTACTCATGCTCAGAATTGTCCTAAGATGCTCTTTAATGTGGTCAAAGAACTGTCTGACCTTAGCAAATTGTCTCCTACACCTCTTCTTTCCCACTCCCAATGTGCAGAACTGGCCCTCTTTTTGTGGAAAAGGTGGCTGCAATTCAATCGCAAATGACGGTGAGCCACAGGGCAGGAATACAATTGGAGATTCCGATAGTGTTACTGAGCAATCCCCTTTAATTGATCCTAATCCTCCTCAGGATAAACCAGTCCCGGACCAAAAAATTGAGTCATGGCCTCAATTGGACCTTTCTAGATTTCTGTCCATTTTGCAGTCAATCAAATCATGCTGTCCCTTAGACCCGCTTCTGCCAGCTAAGTTGAGGCTTCTCGATCCTGACTTGTTGCAAGTGGTGGTTGATTTGCTTAATACCTCACTTTACGAGGGCTGTGTTCCACGGTCATGGAAACACACTATGGTCCTCCCACTTTTAAAGAAGCCCAATCTTGATCCAACTAATTGGGCTAATTTTAGACCCATTTCCCTGCTGCCCATCTTTTCCAAAATTTTGGAAAAGCATGTAAACTCACAGTTCACCACTTTTGTGAAACTTCAACAATTCCTTCACTCCTCTCAGTCAGGTTTTAGGGCTGCATACAGTACGGAGTCTACTCTCCTAGGAGTCATGGAACATCTAAAATGACTCCTGGATGAGGGCAGAACAGCCGTGCTGATTTTATTGGATCTCAGCACGTCCTTCGATACTGTCCCACTGCGTCCTGGTGGATAGACTGGCAACATTGGGCTTGATGAATCAGCCCAAGCGTGACTGTCCTGCTTCCTGAAAGAGAGGTCATTCCAATTTTTTTCATCAGAAGCGATGTCAGGGATCAGTGCCTTGACCTCTGTGGTACCCCAAGGTTCTGTGTTGAGCCCTATGTTGTTCAACTTGTATGTTCGCCCTCTCGCGGATGTGATGGAGAGTTGCGGCTTTACACTTTTCACATGCAGACGACACACAAATTATCTTTTCTTTGTCATCCACACAAGGGCATAATCCAGATGCCCTTAATCTCGGTCTAAGACGAGTTGCTTCCTGGATGGATAGTAACTCACTTCAACTCAACGGCGATAAGACCGAGTTCATGGTGCTTGTAATAATCCATAGCTCTTGGGCCCACAACACTGACCTGAGTCTCTGGGGGCTTCCCCTACACTAGCCTCTAAAGTAAAAATCT
Source organism: Calotriton arnoldi (assembly GCA_963921515.1). Classification (NCBI taxonomy): domain Eukaryota; kingdom Metazoa; phylum Chordata; class Amphibia; order Caudata; family Salamandridae; genus Calotriton; species Calotriton arnoldi. The sequence continues at coordinate 3,549,420 of CAWUFW010000028.1, forward strand.
TGGGGTTTCGGCTGGATGAAAACATTTCTATGCAACCCAAAGTGGCCTTCACCTATTTTGCCGTGATGAAGTGGGTGAGGAAGATTATCTGGATCACTCCCCATTCGTGACAAAGAACACAGATTCAGGCCTTGATACTCTCACAAGTGTACTATGGTAACATTCTCTACTTGGAAATCAACAAGACCTCTATTCGGGGTCTGCAGGTTGTACAAAATTCAGCCGTGAGAGTCTTTATCAGCTCCCGGAGCATGCCCCAGCTTCGCCTCTCCTCCGCGGAATGCACTGGCTTCCAATTGAAAAGAGTTCACTTCAAAATGTTATATTTTCAAGGCCACGGCTGGACCCGTTCCTTGTTATATTCAGGATCTGGTGACTACCTATAAGCCCAGGCAGACATTGAGATCTGGGAATCAGGCTTAATGCCATGTGCCCAGAATCCTGCCTGGCGCGTATAGGAGGTTGCTTCTTTGCATACTTGGGCACAAAACTTTGGAATTCCCTCCCGGAATTTTTAAGACACTGCACATCTTTGTTACTATTTCACAAGAGCCTTAAGACCTGGTTATTTTAATCTTCCAGTTAGACACGTCTACCTATGCTTAACTTATTGGGTAGCTGCGTGCTGTACAAGTGGAAATAATACCACACCATAACATACTAGACAATGCACAGCAGCCACACTGTTGTTCAACATGGCTTAAAAAATATTGGTAAAGGTAAAAGTTCTTGCATAGTTTGAGACCTGTTGGTTTTGCTAATGCCTGCTTTGCTCTGCAGCATCAACTTCATTGTGCCGCCCTGGCAAAGCACATATGTCCAAATAGCAAGACCTTTTGGCTTTGCCAATGCTTGTTATTAATTTGGGTAAATAGTGCTTTACTGAAAGCTCATCTAACTGATCAATAGCTTTTCTTTTCTGAATCTAGTAGTTTGTGTGGACCTTCTATATTTGTCTATCTGTATTCCTGTTTTTTCATCCGTCGCCTCTCTACCCCCTACCATGTGTGAAGAAGCTCAAGGCCTATGCTCTCACCCCTAAGGTGTCTATACATTGATGGCTCTAGTCTAAGCCCTTGAGGCTCTGAGCTTTGTTAGCCACACCTCCCCTGCCTCGTCTCGCCCAGAGGCACTTGATGATATTACTTTGTATTTAAGACGCCTCACTGTAGTCAAAATGAGATGTGAGAAAATGATTGTTGATGCTTGCCATTGGCCCCTATTATACCCTTGGCGCATTGCCATGATTCCTTATCTTGCGCGGCCCAGAAGAAGCTGTTGCCTTTAACACCTCTCACCGTTGGCTGCAGATGGCTTTAGAAAGCTGCTCATTCTTCTTGAAGGTGTGAAATGTCCATTTTTTTCCAGCATTACTTTATTGCATGAGGGTAGCTACTGCCCACTTTCTGCATGATTGTCTCAGTTTGGAGGAGTTGATTTCTGTGTTAAAACCTTTACATTTCCACTGTTTTCTACATCGCAAAGCTGAACTGCTTTCCACCTCGCATTGTATTTAGTGTTTGTGATTAAGGGATTTCAATTATTATTGAGAAGAAAGATATGAATTGCTCTAAGAGTCGACAAACTGTATTTCGAGACCGGGGGCATACATCTTGAGATTCTGTAAAACAGTGGTTCTTATTGACCTGTGGTTCCGAAACCCCTGGGGGTCCATGACACCAACTCAGGGGGTCTACGACAGCATAGGAAATAAAATATTAACAAATTACTTAAGTGTATATAAATAAGGAAGCACAATGTAACAATGAATATTTTTAATGGTCTGTAAATGTCAAGGATATTTGAAATTGTAAGCTAAAAAGTACGTTGGTGTCATCGGATTGGTTTGTGGGAGCAACGCAAGTGCATCAGGCAAAATATAGTGTGGATGATGGTGACTATAGTTGAATTTAGAAAAGCTCCAACCTTCCCACTAAAATTAACATTTGATTATTTTTTTGTTTATTAATTAAAATATTTCGTCATTTGTGTATTTGTTTGATGAATGCTTATTTCTGTAATTGTGCGTATTGTTTTGTTTCAAAGCATCGAAGGCCGGGGTCTCCGGATTCCAATAATTATTCAGTGGGGGGTCCTAGGGTTCCAGTAATGATTAAGTGGGGGTCCATAAAGGTCAAAAGGTTAAGTACCACACCTGTAAAAAGTTATGTAGGACACGTTTCTCATATCTACATCTGTAAAGTGCTCTGTTGCTGTTTTGGACTTGGTCTGTGCTGTGCAAAACACAAACTCAATACATAAATGACAGCGTGTAGTGTAATTTAGCATGTGTGTCCTTAATTTCATTCTAGGGAAGGGGTGGTGGCTGGAAAATGTATTCCAGAGAAAGATCTCATCTGTCCTTGGACGGTTGACTGTTTTATGTAGAGATCACAAAGGAGGCCGGTAGGGTACATTACACGTTTGTTCCCAAGCCACAGACATCCATGTTGGTTATTTCTCTCAAGTTTTATAGTAACCGGAAGATCAGGAATTGTCACAGGTCAATGCTATGTCAGTCATTTGCCTTCACATTTGTAAACCTGGTTAATCTTTGGTCACCACAGCCATGGACGGGGGCGTGCTGCAGAAGTTAATTTTGGTTTAGGGTTAATTCAGCAGTGTTTAGTCCCCAGTTTGCCACCTGAGATCTTGGCCTGAAACCCTGCGTTTCAGGTTACGTTTTGTAGTGGGCACGTCTACAGGCTGTTATAATTATTAAATGTAATTTGAAGTAAAGGCTCCCAATGTGAAAGACGCTTGTGAAGGTCTAGTGTCAGCCAGGGTATTACAGATTGTTTGGGGTTTTTATATTGCTTCCGACCTCTCGTCAAGCTCTCACAGTGCATTCCAAACGTTCAGGTGAGTAGTTGCTACTACTGTAGTGCATGTATGGGTAAAGGTAGTGTAGGATCGGCTTCTTATAGTTACCCCCACTTTTTGCTGATGTTTCACTGTTTTTCGACTTAGCCAGACTGAGGCCCTGCTAATCAGGACCCCAGTCTATCTGCTTTCTACTCTAAATTGATTGTAGGTACTTTAGGTACCCTCCAGATTGGATTCTGGGGTACCCTTATAAGTCCCTAGTATATGGTATACTATATATTCAGGGCATAGGTACCCCAGAGGCCTACCAGGGACTGCAGCATTTGTTGTGCCACCCCTGGGAAGCCTTTTAAAATGACACAACAGGTCTGCTACAGCAGCCTGTGTAAGGTGGTGTATGCACCCTTACTGAGATATAGGTTCCCTATATCTCTCCATATCACTGCACATGTAAACCTATCAGTCACCCCTATGGCAGGGCTTAACAATCCTGAAGGCAGGGTGCTGGGTTTCATGTGAGAGAGTGCTCATGCATGAGCAGAGCCCCTCTGCAGCTTTCGGAATCCTCATTCCGGGGTTGTTTGTGATGCAGCCAGACCATATACTCTTAAGTGCATTATAACCTCGCGGTAAATGCTAACTGGAGAATGGCTGCATGGAAACATGTTGTGTTTGGTGTCAAACACCTTGGAATCATACCTCCACACCAGTAACTGGGGTGGGAGGTATGATTCCACCCTACTAGAGGGAGAAACATGGCACCACCGGTACACCCGGTACCAGCTTAACAGAACCCTGGCATCACAAAATGGATGCTGCAGCCACAGACACGAGTCTGCCCTCCTGCTGCTGGACGAAACTCCGGCAGGGGAGGCCTGGACAATAGGTTTCCTGTCACAGGGAGGTGTGACCACCTCCCAGACAGGCTTTAGTGTATTGGGGCTGGGTGGGTGCACTCCAAGAGTGCTTTGAAGTCTGCACTGGGGGCACATTTGGTGTCCCTGTGCATAGTCCAGCTCAAACCGGTTGCAGGGGCTACCAGCCCCTGCTCTGGCGCGAAACTAGACAAAGGAAATGGGTGTAGCCACCCCTCTTTCCTGACCCTCTCATAGGTGGGTCCCCAGAGTTTGTCCCACCCCTTCCTTGGGTATAAAGTAGGAACCCCTGACTACAGGACTTTAGATTACACCTGGACTAAACTCTGACACAGAAACCAAGTACTTTGACGATCTACACTACGCTGGATGACTGAAGAATCTACCTTGGAGTAAAGGAGTTACTCCCCTGCAAGGCAGGCACCTTTAACGCAACTGACCGGTTGGCATCTCCGAAGCTCTGACGGACTCCGAAGAATATTGCCACACAGGAGCTGGGTTCCCGAGGTCTCTGAGGTCGATCTGTACCCACAGCAAGTCTGAGGCCCGTATCCCTCGTGGAGACCGTGCAACCCGAACCCCTGGACACTGCGACCATTTGCAGAAGCATCAGCTTTCCGGCGACCCCTGAGGCTGAGCTTTGGGTTACTTGTAGCCCTGACCCCGAGCAGTAATTACACCGAAGATTGCTGGCCTACACTCAACGAGTGTTCCGTGGGCCGCCATTTTGTGATTCCTCTCGAGGTCCCTTCGCGATCCCTGATCCGTTGACCTGTGGGTCCCCAAGAAGGCAACTCTAACTTTTATTGGGCTTCCCTGGTTGCTCCAGACGTGCCCTGACTCTCCATCGCTTGGGGAGTCCCCAGGACCTTGCTGGTCCGCACAGACGCATCTTTTCTCTTCCTGCGTGGGTTGCTGTTGCCAAGGCTTGTTGTGTTCAATCCGAGCACCGACACCGTAGCACTCGACATCCTTTGTGGGACAGCTCGAATCCGGCTCCTGGTCGTCCTTGACGTCTCCGGGACCCCGTGGCTGCAGAGTCAAGCTTCACCTCTTCGCACCTGAAGCACCAGACATCGGTGGGCATTCGATTGCTCCGCTCCTGGTCACTGGCTAGTGACCCAGACTCTGTCCCCTCTGCTTTCAGGTTCTTCAGATCTTCGATCCAGGCTTGGATCACCACGGACACTTTCCTTCACGGCAGCAGCACTTTGCAGCAGATCGCCATTGAAATTAACGACGATTCCCGACACCCTTTGACACCTATGCACCCGGCTCCCCTGGGTGAAGTAACTAGACTACTACGGTGCTCCCGTGGGTGTTGGCCCTAGAACCCCTCAAGTCTAAAGGGGCTTGCTCAATGTCCTCTCCTAAGTGTCCTTTTGCTTTAAAATTCCAACAGCGACTTTCCTCATAGAATCCTACGGCGCTCGCGGCTGTGTTATCACACTGCACACGTCCCCCGTGGGTCTCCTGTGTCACTACCTTGGGTGGTTCCTTGGGGTCCCAGCGATTCTACGTGCTCTAGGCACTGTCTAGTCAAGTCGTGGTTCTTATACCACTTTCTTAATATATGGTTTGGTCCCCTCCTGGGGCCCATTGTATATTGTGCTATTTACTGTCGTTTTTATACTGTGATATTGTGCATCTTGGACTCTAATCTCATAAAGAGATTAGTAGTTAGTGTTTAGAAATAAATACATATATATATATATATATCTCTCTCTCTGGTGTGGTTCTCCTTTCATTTGGTAATTCAAGAGGTTATAATCTGGTAAACCAAGCTGCTTTACACTCCTTCAAGACTTAGCCTGAAGGCTGCTCTCCATAGCTACCACTAGGATAGCTTTCAATAAAGGTTGTCTTTAAACCGATCATCAATAAGGCTCGTTTGGACTGGTGCAAGGTGCCCACTATAACTAGTGGACAGCATATGCCAGGCCAACTTCTCACAGGTAGTAGTCACATCTGTTAGTGTTGAGTTTCCTTGTCTTGGTTCAGGCTTGCGGAGCATGTTCCATACTTTGTGCAGTGGTATGTTTGTACACTTGTTGGTTAAAGCAGAGGAACGTGAGGATAGGATCACAAGTAGCATATACAGTTATCTGCGGAGACACGGGTTCAATATTTGAGAAGATATGGTCTTCGTTTCTCTTTTGAGTTTTCTGTGCTTGTTGCTTCTCTATCCCGGTTAGCGAGGTATCCCCCGAGCTTTTATGTCTGCGCTAAGAAGGAGCCATCATCTCCTAGCTTTGTGATGATTAGTGTCCTGGAGATACACCCTGACCAGTGCTTTATTTTTTGTGAAGTGCAGTAAATCTGCTTTCACCTAGGAATCCCAGAATGGTTTCGCGGTGGTTAAGCTAGAGTTTAACAGGTTGTACACGGACTGCCAGTGTGTTCCTTTAAAATGCGTAACTGCCTTATGATCGTGTCAGAGCCAAGGCCCAGTTTTGATTACTGCAACCTAAGTGCTGCCTGCGCAGGAGTGGGGGCTCGTTTGCAGCACCCGTCTTCTAGTCCAATGGACGAAAGCAACCAAAAATAATTACCTGCCCTCTGCCATGTCGAATGTAATTTGAGAGAGCTCAGCTTTTCCCGGCGGAAAATCTAATTTGGTTTACTGTGAGGCTGCTGGGATTGGTTGCCGTGGTTTTCTTACAATTAGAAAAGAAAATCTGTTCGTGTTGGGATTAAATAGCAGGCGCGCCACAAGGGGCTCGCTGCTGCTGCTTCTTCTGCTTGGCCTCTTGTGATCCGCAGGCACAAGGTTGTGCCCGTGTCACCCCGCTGCAATATTGGCCTCGGTCCCAGATTCACAACGTATTCAATTGCAGACCTTTCTCCAACTTCTTAAAGGGCTTCTCCGACGGTGCTCATTTGTGAAATGCAGAGTAATTTTTTTTATCCATTGCCTCTGGCATCACTCCAGTGGGAGGGAAGAAAAAAAAAAGAATTTGGTGTGCCACCAGTGACTGTGAAGGGAACGAGGCTCCACTGTGGTTGGTGGTGGCGGTGGTAAAGCGGTTGACGTGAAATGTTATGGTATAGCATGTAAAGAGCGCGCACTAGCTGTGGACTTCTGAGGCCAGGCATATGTCCGATCATCAGATGATTGTCCCACAGCACTGCAGTTGCTGTTGATCTGATACACGAGCAACTTTGCTTTATGTTAATCATCCTATCTGCCTAATGTGCTTTTTACCGTTATTGTCCTTTTTTCTTTTCCACAAGTTATGCTATGTGTATTTGTAAAGCGCACTATCACCCGCGAGGGCATCCGGACCCTGAGCAGGTGTGTGGTCCAAGCCCTACCTATGGTACGTTGGTTAATTGAAAAGCCAGGTCTTCAGCTTCTTGCGGAATTCAAAGAGAGGAGGAGGCTCTGCTATGGAGAGGGAGGTCATCCCATGCTTTAGGAGTGATGTAAGAACGCTCATCCTCCTGATCTGGTTCTGTGTGTGCGTGAGATGTTGGCAAGTAGGAGTTCTGTGGATCGGAGGTGTCCCGATTATTGGTTGAAGGAGATGCAACTGTTCAGGTAGGTGGGCCCGAGCTGTGGAGTGCCTTGAACATGAGTTTGACTATTGGAAGCTGGTGTAATTCCCTGAGGTGTGGTGTAATGTGAGTTCTGTGTGGGAGGTTGAGGATAAGTCTGGCTGCTGAGTTCTGGATGGTCTGTAGTCTTCTAGCGAGTGGCTAGGTGATCCCAACGTAGGTGTTCCCATAGTCCAACTTGCTGGTGACTAGGGCTTGAGTGTCAGTTTTTCTTGTGTTGCATGGGAGCCATTTGAAGAAGTATTTTCAGGGTATGGAAGCAGGATTCAGTGACTGTTGACTTGTGCAGTCATGTCCAGTTTGCTGTTGATGATTATTCCGAAGTTCCCGGTGTGGGTCCCAGTTCGGCTGGCCACCAGTTGGAGTCCCATGGTGAGGTGTCCTTCCCGAAGGTCACTATTTTTGTCTTGTCCGTGTTGAGTTTGAGACAATTGGCTTTCATCCAGTTAGCGAATGCAGTCAGTGAACTTGTTTGTTGTGTTGGGGGTCTTGTTCGATAGGGAGATTGAGTTTTGTGTGGTCTGCGTAAGAGTGGATGTTGATCCTCTTACTGCCATTTAAATTGACTGTTTACGTGCATTGTGTTTCCCAAGAAGGTACTCATGTAGACCAAGGAAAAAGGCTCTAGAAGAAAGGTGGTCTCAGAAGGAGCCTCCTACTGGATCTCTGTCGACACAGTGCAGTCACGAACCTGTAAAGATGGATCCCATCGCTTCCATCACAACTGCATAAGAGGTGGGGCTGGGCAATGTACACTGGGGGCTCCAGAAGGAATGCAGCTAGATTTTAGGGACTGTTTCAAAAGGCAGTGTGGAATGAAGGAACGGTAGGCTTGAGCACCAAGGTCTAGTACTGAAGCAGAAGAGTGTTTAGCCAAAGAGACTTGTGGATAGGAGCCTCATTGCCCTCACAAATCTGAGTGCAGCTGGCAAAGTTGAGAGAAGCAAGGTATTGAAACTGTCTGTGTGGAACCACATCCAAACACACAAACCCTGGAAACTGTTCATGGTAGGAAACCAGAGGCTATGGGGCCTCAAGGATGAGCTGACCTCCAATCGCAACAATTGTTCGTCTGGAGGAAGGAGCAGACGCCAGCAGGTACACAGAAAGGAACGCACCTTGATGAGTGTGACTACAGGAGCTCCTGAGCCCTTCCTCCACGGGGCCCAGATGACCCGATAGTGGGTTACCTAGGGGCCTAATATAGTTAAGGGTCGACAAAGGTCAGCCCTACATTGATTAGTGGCAAGCACATCTGCAGTTGCCACATTTGGATCCCGTATTTCTGTCCTGAAGAATGCTGTGAACTCGCATGAGCCATTAGGCAGAAACATGTTAATGGTGTGTGTGGTACTATTTTCCCTTATCCCCACGTTGGTTTTTAATACCAAGTGGTATTCCGTGTAAATATAAAGGTCAGTTTGGCATATCACATTGGTTTTTAACCATTATATTTCACATGTCTGTTCTTAGTTAGATTACCTTCCTGATTTCAAGTGTAGGCCCGCTCCTTATCAAACCTGGTTTTTGAAGAGCGTGGGGAGTTCTGTGATGAAGCATGACACCTGGTGGTGTGTGAGGACAGCCAGTCTTATTTATGTGTATGCCCAGAAGTAGATTGAGGTGGAGCATTGGTTGATATATGGGAATAAATTGTATCTTGGGTGTCTTAGTTTTGTTAAAATTGTGTGGAACCACAGTCTGCATTAACCGATTTGGGGCAAGCAAGGGGATTCCATACTAAGTGAAGCACTCAAGGGGAGAAATCTAGGCTAACAAACTGGACTACATCTTGGTGATTTAGGAGGCCAAAAATAGGAGGTTGCGCAGTGGCAACCAAAAGATGGTAGTAAATGGGTATGAAGAGAAAAAGGGGGTGACTTACTGAGAAAAAAAGATTGACAAAGTTGAGAATGGGGCTGCTTTACTTGCAGTTCCCACATGCACAAGATGGTGTTCTATCAGAACAAGCATGATGACAGGACTGTACAAAACAGTAACAGGTAGTATGAGATTGTAGCAAAAGTTGATAATGAGAGTGACACAAGCATAATGAGAGTATCTATAGAGCATGCAAGATGACCAGAAGCAAATTGAAAACCAGGAATTCTACCAGAATCCATACATCAGTTTGTGATTTAAGAAAAACATCTCGGGACAGATTTATTAACTAGACATATAATCTCTTTTTGGATGAATAGACTGTATAACTCATCAGCATGCATTTCAACAGGATGAAAAACTAAAGTTCTTGTTTATAATTACATGATTTTTGATCTCCCTTCATAGTCAGCAAGACTAGAGACTTTGACTATAATTCTCCATCCCCAGTTCTTGAACTCATGATCGTACTCTTCCTCCTGAGTCCAACAGTGCCCCCCCTCTTCCCCCCCAAATAACATTGTCCCCATCAAAATATTGCAAAGGTTCTAAGACCCTCTTGGGCTCCAGAAATGAAATAGCAAATAAGTTTGTGTGAGATACTAAGGTGACCAGAAGTATCACAGTCCATCATGAGCCCACTCTGCTCAAAATAAGACGATTTAACTCTTCTGACAAATACTGCACTGACATCATATAACCAACCTAAGCGTAACACCAGTAAATGACCTAATAGGAACAGGATGGATGATAGAAGCCAACAAGTAAGTGGGTACATTGCCCGGCGACCTGCGGGCTACAGAGAGGGCAGCTGATCCGTCTGGCAGAAGGTGTCATCAGAGCGGGTGGTGAAGCAAAAAACACATGACCTTTTGCCCCAACCTGTTAAAGGTTGCAGGGCCAGCCCACCGTCACCTCCTGCCTGCCTTCTGGCAGATGACCGTTTTCACAGGCAACTACGCAGCAAAGATATGCTGGAAAGTGATATACCCAATGTCCTCAACAACCCCCCCCCCCCCCAATTCCACTCGTTAAGGTGGGCACCTTACTGATGGCCCTCTCCTGTGCCTCCGGGCCGCTCCTAACTTCAGCGCATCTAACCTTGGGAGCGCCATAGCTCAGAGGGTTGGGTTAAATGTATCTAGAGTAGGCATAAGCAGGCTTCCACAAAGATGGAAAGGCTGTGAAATTGTAGAATCCTGCTTTTCCACAGACACCTTTATTTGGACTGTGATTAACTTTATTCAGTTATTTCTAACCATAAAGTGCATAACTTGAATTATTACAAACATTAAGACACCCAACAAAATATAGAATCACACTTCCTATAAACAAGCATGGTCTTTCTCTTTCTTTTTTTAAATAAAATGTTAAAATTATGAAGAGAATAGCAGCATTAAACTAAAATAGCATAAATTATAAAATAATACTATGACATTCCGGGACGTGATCTTTTATGATTGGTCCACGTCCTGTGTTCCCAGGTTTACAGTCTCTTATTTTGTTGTGTGACACGGGTTAAAACTATACATGTTGCCGGGTGGGTGCTTACAAAACCGGTAACTAGTAAAGTCCATTATCTATTTTTTGCACTTTGTTTGACTTGACTTTGCACTGAAGTGTATTGGTCAGCTATACGGAGTAGATTTACCAGGGTGACAAATTTTACTCCTCTGCATACCAGTGGAATGGAAGAGCCGCCCAACCAGCTAAAGAACGCTTGCCTGCAGGTATGCATTTTCAGCTCCAGGAAGATCGGCTTTAGGAGTATCTTCTTTTGTGCCATGACTTTTGGGCATGTGCACATGAGATGACTTATTCCAATTTAGTCGCATGATGTACAATTTGTGTTTTGGTACCCACCCTTTCATGTAAGGAGGTCTTTGAAGTCAAATAAGCCAAAACGAAAGAGCATAAATCTCGGATTGCTGGATGAAAGGGCGCAGTGACATATGCTTGAGGCCTCAAGTTGTTACAGAAGTTTATCACTGCCCATGTGTGCCGCCGCTGTGCAAGAATGTTTTTATCTTGTAGGAATTACAGCTTTTTCAATTTGAAATTACTCATCTTGGCAAATGCAGCTTGACCCAACTTGTTGTCCCATGCTTCTTGTAACTCTAGGTCTTCCAGAGCTTTCTCGAGATAGGCACCGCATGAATTGGCTTGTTTTCTCTCCATTTGAGCCTTTATCTCAAGACAGCATAGATTATTCAAGGTTCCACTCTCTGCGGCACAAAGTCTCCAGCACAGTTTAACAAAAGTGTTGATTCGTTGATATTGCTGGTTCAGGAGACCGAATTCCAAGCGTACCTGGGTTGGGGAGGACGCTTTAGGAAGACTGAAGACTGCTTTATAGACCTTTGTTTGGAGCAGATTTAAGATTGCCATCTCCTTGCCATATCACTAACCGTACGTCAGGGCGGGTAGAAGTCGTGCCGCCTTCACAGTCAAGAGATGGCTATGTGACAGACCGCTCTGTTTCTTTTTCAGAAGCTTGAAGGTGTATATTAAAGACTGGACTTTTGCTTGTAATGTGTTTGGTAAACGACAGTTGGCGCCCCAAGGTGATTCCCAAGTATTTACATGAATGTTCTTACTCAACTTGCTCGCCTTTAATGAACCACTTGTGCTTATTGTATTTGAAGTCCACTAGACGCACCGCTTTAGTTTTCTGCAGGTTCAGCTCTAGCCCTTGTTGCTCGATATAACTTGCCAGTGCGTTGATCACTCTTTGCAAGCCGATTGGTGTTTGGCTTAGGAAGAGAATGTCATCAACATATTGCAAGCATTCGATTTTTCTCATTTGCCAGAATAGGTGGATGGCTATCAACATTTGTTAGGTAGCTGTTCATGTTGGCTGAATATAAGTTGAACAAACTCTGGGCCAGAACACACCCTTGTTTCAGGCCGTTTTTGGTGTTTATCTTTGTAGTGATTCTGCTGCTGTCTCCCAGTTTTACCTGTGCCCATGTGTCGCTGTGTAAGGCTATGATTGCATTGAACGTTTTCTCTGGCATGCCCTGTTCTTTCAATTTTGACCAAAGGCATTCGATTGAATGCTGATTTGAGGTCAGTAAAGAAGGCAAACAGCCTAGTTTTCCTCCTTATTGCATTTTCTGTCAAGATGCCAAGAGTTGCTAGGTTAGTTGCGGTTCCCATGCCGGGTCTAAACCCGGTTTGGGTTTTTGGTATCAATTGTTTCTCCTCTATCCAGTCTTGTAGATCTTGTAAGATACAAGCGGCATAGAGTTTAGCTTCCATGTCTATTAGAGCTATCAGCCTGTAATTGCCTGGCGACATGTGATTTTCATTTTTATATATTGGATGGAAAATGTTCCCCTTCCAAGACTTTGGTACGCTGTTCCAGAAATAAATGTGATTAAAAAGAGGTGTTAGGTACTTGGCCCAAAAGCCCATATTTTGCTTGAATAATGCGTTTGGCAATCCGTTGGGCCCTGTTCTTTTCTATTTTTATTTCCACAGTAGACCCCACGGTATGCTGGCTTTGTTTTGGGTCCGGCATCTGGTTTCCTGGAGGGGAATGCTTTCGTCATTTCTTCTCTTGGATCTGCTGTGATCGGTTGACGCCTGTCTTCTCACAATTGCTGGGGAGGGAATATATTTATCGTACGTGCGCTTCCAGGTTTACTATGAAATGCCTGCGTTTTGATGGCGAGCCTGGCCCTTGGTTAGACCATTAATTATACTCCAAAACTCTTTGCTATTGGGCTTATATGAACTGATGCTTTAAGTGAGTCTACAACTATTGCTGCCAATATTTGCATTCCAGGAATATGCACGAGTAATGAACAAGAAACCCTAACAGATTACTGATTGGTTGGACTCTGGAAATGCTACAGCTTCCTCCTGTCCGCTCTAGATGCATTTCATCACCAAGATGAAAGTGTGTTTACACCGCACAATCAAATGGAGGACACTCCATTCTTGTCATTGTGAAAAAGAAGCGACCGCATGGATAATATTATAAACTACCTAAAAAAGACGTACAAATTGCCTAGTCTTTTTTCCTAGTGTTCAATCAGAGACCGAAGTGAGATGAAAGGCGTGTGAAAGGGTGAAGAAGGCTTTACTTGAAAATGAGCAAATGCTAGTTTTCTCCCCAGCGGAAATTGAAGATATTCATTGACAAAAAGGAGCATGTTTAATGGAGAGTTTAATGGTGATTTGACAGAGAAATTCCCTAGAGCCCTCGGAAAGTATTCCGAACAGCAGATAACAAATGTATTCAGAAAACGGTAACAAGTAGCAACATGTACCTGAGAAAAATAAGGGTGTCTTGCTACTAGAAAACAACACAAAGGAAGTACAAGAGCTAGAAACAGCCCACCATCCCCTACTGCTAACTACTGGGTAGCCATATAGGACCTGGTTAGCCCAACTCTTGTCAGGAATATGCAGGATTTTCATTCTCTCGGTTTACACCTCCCTCCCTCTACAGTCTCCTCTCCTAGGTAAGGCAAGCCCTCAATTTTAATGAGCAAACACAAAATAACAGTGTACCTAGACACTCCGCAAGGATATGTACCTATGCCCTTTTACAACAGGGTTGAAGGCGACCTCCTTGAATAACACTAGCAGTGATCAGTCACACACCCAATGGAAGGCCAACGTTCAACAAGAGCAGTTGTTCATTATCATTATGAATTATGAAATGTTAGTGTAACGTTTTTAATCCGTTATTTTGATATGATTTAAACAAATGGCTGTAAAAATAGTTTAAAATTGCGATATCTCTCACTGCAACAAAAATGTTATTCATTATTCTGGTCGAAGGCAGTATGACGTGTGCATAAGGGGAAAACCTGAATTTGCAAGGTATAGCGTTGTTGCTGAAGCCAAAGAGTACTGGAGGATAGCTGCCAAAGTTTCGTAGACCTTTCCTGTAGCACAGAGTTAAAATTGCTTGTGAAAGCCCAAGTCGAAATGGAGGCACACTGTTTCAAATTTAAGAGAACATCAGAGGGTAGGTTTAGTGCGCTGCCAGCAGTTCTATTTTGCTCGAGCTACTTGAGAGAAGGTGGCACAGGACAGGTGGGAGTGGTGAACACTCTTCGATACAAAAGAGTTTGCCAACTGATTTATTTACTTTGCACCACTGAAACGCTTGGGCACAAGTTTGACTTTTTGATGGGGTCTGGACAAGGGTAATCGTGAAGTGGGACAGACCGTAAACGAACGCTGAGTGTTGTTGTGGACCGTTTTGTGGACAGGGTGTATGTATGCTTTTAGATTTTGAGGGTAGCAATTCCTGTCTGTTTATTCAGCATTTGATTAATGGACTAGAACAGGAACAAAAAGTTCCAGTATGTTTCTCAAAACTTTCTGTACCAATTTTCACCTTAAGCACAAGCCCTTGCGCTGCCATGTGGTATTTGCGAGGTGTGTACTTCGGAAATACCCGCTTCAAAACACAACTTCACTCTCAGAGAAGAAACAAGCGCCCAAACAAGTGAGTGCCATGATGAGGATCGGGTTTCTATGCACAACTCCTCTTCAGTCTCACGCCCGCCAAGAGGGTTGAAGGCAAGAACGATGGATGGACCCTCAATCTGCAGACTTTGGAACTGTCCCTTCCACCTCTCCTCTCACCACTCTTGTCCTGGGGGTGAGCTGGAGGACGAGGCGGATGACACTTCCCAGTAATACTGGGACCGGTGCTTTCAATGGAACTATGACAATGCCCCCCGGGTGGATGCCAAAACTGTTTGTACTTACCGCGGAGCCCGAGCAACCTTGGCCGATGCCCGGTGGAGCTGTCCTATGCAGCTATAGAGGAGTCTGGCTCTGGTTCACCCCCTTGGCCGTCACCTACCCAGCCGGACATCTGACATGGTTTTCCTCGTCTCCCCGATGTGTTTCCTTCCCTCCCCCTCCTCCCGTGATTCTTTGATTTAATTGATGTAACTATGTAACCTGTAACTCTCTCATCCTCATGTATTTAGAAAAATGGTGTAATCTACAGCACATTTGTCATTAATATTGAATTGTATTGGCTTTTAAATTATAGTAAATGATGACCTTAATGAGCACCAGGATATGACAAACTTTGTTGGGGCTCTTCAATGATTCCCTTACTATCACCCTCCAACAGTGCCTCTCATCTCTCCATAGCCCCGCTGTCAACATGTATTTAATTTGTTTTGTAGCACCTCTCATACCAGTGTAGGGTGTCAGAGCACTTTACATTACACACATACAGAGACAATGAATCATAAGTGTGCAAATCAGTGTATAAAAAATGTAACATGGCAAGGGGGACTACAAGGTGTAGGATTCACATGTCACTCATACTGGTAGGCATTCTTTAAGAGTGCTTGGTCTGGAGAAGCACAAACTCAGGATTCATAACATAACACCGTGGTTAGTGTATGTTGACTTTATTAATAAGAATGTATTTCTACCCAAACAAACCTTTTTAGCAGGATCAGGATAATGAAAGACTGGGAAAAAAACATAACTTACTCACTTGCAGTTTGCATGCAGCTCATTGATGGCAGTTCATAGCTCACTGTGCTAGATTGCGATTGTAACTGATGAACTGCGGAGTAACAAAAGAATCTCTGTGACAAAAGCAGTAACCCACTGAGCTATGCACATAAAATACAATTTTTTAAACTGTATGATGCACGTTCTTTGCAGCATGCATATTAACTATCTGCACTATCTTAGATGAGTCAAAGCTGCCACTGGACAAAACTCCTATCTCTCTCCAGCAGGTACATTACTCACCGGAGTTATCTTGACACTTTTATTGTTGCCTGAAAACTGCTGACTATACAAGAAACTTTGCAATGCTTTTAAAACTGCTGCCTGCGGACCCCTGGGAATGTATCAAGGACCCCTTGGGGTCCGCAGACCACAGAAGGGGAACCACTGTGCTAGAACCTCTTAACATGACCACATCAAATCTGCCTTTCATGTACTCCACTTGCTTTCAATCGAGGTTCTCTGCACCCTTCACAAACCCTACTAGGGGCACAGGCTTAGAATACTTATAAAAATTGGCACAGCAAAATGTCCCAACTAGAAACCTTCGTTCAGCAAATGCCCACTTGATAAACCAATGAGCCTTCAAGAGCCTGATACGTGATAACAGAACCCTGAAAGTACAAAAACCCAGATTGCGTACTGTCCTAAACCAGTGCTTAATTTGAGCCAGTGGTTGTCGGTTGGGGTAACCAGCACTCATTTTTGGGGAACAGCACTTATTTTTTCTCATCAGGGTTTCTTTCAAGAGCAAGTGAGGGAAAACACAGAAACGGGAAAGAAGGAGGAAGAAAAAGACGGCAAAACTGCAAGAGTGAGATAGAGGGGCAGCAAGTGCCTGGTAGTGAATTTAAGAGACTTGGAGAGGATTTAAGACTATGCAGCCTTGGTATTCGGTGCACTAACTTCCACCTGCTTCTTAGTGGAGCTTTGGGCACCGGCACTCATTATTTTACAAACTATTACCCTAAAACCAAACTTAAGAGCAGAACGTAACCACAAGCAATTCAGGACACGTCTTGTGAACTGATTTTCTCTTTTTATCAAACCAGACAGCAAACCAGTGCTGTCTGGTTTGCTAAAGACATCTTGGGGACATTCATAAAGCTGACCTAGGAGTGCATTCCATCCAGTGCTGACCATTGGCTTTGTGGTTTGTAATACACATTTTCTGGCTATTTGTTGGCTTTATTTGTTTTAGGTTTTCCAGCTTGAGTTCGCCGCTCCAGTTGCCCAAACCTTGTTTATTGTATTCTTCCAAAACTCGCTTTCTGTAAACAGGACTTTAAATCTTGTTCTTATCTTGTCACATTTGCTGTGCATTCAAAGACAAGAGGCCAAATGTCAAGCTCTGTCTTCGAGGGAGCTTGGTGTTTAGTTTTCTTTCTCTGACTTCAAAGTGAAAAAATGTTTGTGACAATCCTGCTGAGTACCCATATAAGAGGAAAGAAAGTAGGATTTCTTTTTCTAGTACACAACAAAAAAACTGAACTGTGCTGATGTTTCAGAATATATCAGAATTAGTACAAATGAAGTACATTTTTTTGTAATTCTGAAGTGTGGTGGAAACCAATATTTGAATGCAAACACATCAATACACTAGGTGATGACATTTCCACACATTATTGTTTGTGTGCAGTAAAACTGTATTTCGGTGCAAATGTAATGGTCATTTCAATTGAAAATGTGTTGTCTGTAATGGCAGTGCGCTACCACACCATGCATATGCCACACTACGCCACTCAACTCCATGCCCTTCCTCTCTATGCCATGCCACTCCATTCTACGACACTCCACTCTACAACATGCCACTCCACTCAACGCCCCTCCACTCTAAGACAATCTACAACACGCCACGTCACTCCAATCTACACCACTGACTCCACAACACGCCACTCCACTCTATGTCCCTCTACCCTGGTGTGACGTGGCGGCGGCAAGATGGCTGCTTGCTGAATGCGGCTCTGCCGGCCGAATCCGATCATCCGCTTATTATCCCGTCCACAGCGGCCCATCCGTGGATATTTACTGCGGAATGGTTCCGAGTAGACTCCGGTGATCGTCCTGGGCCCAGGAGTGGAGTTCGGGCAGCCCTGCTGAGCCAGTATACCACGCCGGACGCCGGCGGCCTGAAGGCGCATCGTGACTGCAAGATGGTGGCTGGCGTACTCAAGGTGTGGGGCCGGAGCTGCTAAGGACCTGTGAGGGCACGGGCGGTCCCTGGCCGGGGGCGAGGGTGGGCCGCGACCCCCCCCCGCCGGTACCGGGAGCTGTCGGTGCTTGAATAGTGGAAGCACCTGGCGAGAGCGCCATAGCTGCAGCTAACGCGACCCAGGAGTACGGGAGCCTCCGTCCACTAGTGGGGCCCGGTCACTGCATGCAAAACAGGAGCCGCGGCAGAGCTGCCGGTCCTGGTCAGCGCAGGAATTCTTGCAGCTGAAAGTGGAGGTGAGCGGTTGATATTCCACCGCAGATATGCAATTAATGATCTTACCGTTGCCAGCGAGCATTGTTTAAGCGGCCTGACCCTAAGATGGCGACCTTTTAAGAAGTACGAGGAGCGCCTCACCTTCCCCTGCGGGGCTGCGCAATGGAATCTTATATCTTGAGCAAGTATTTCTGATGCGATACCTGTTATTTATTAAGGATTGAATCTATTGCTAAGCCATTCTTTCCAACACCGTGTTTTCTCATAAGTGCTGAGCCTGTCCTTAAGATGGCGTCTGTGTTTTAAAACTTGGAGTATTTTATGAGTGATATGTTCGTCAGTAACTGTTTGATGACTGTCACTAACTATTACGGATGCGTTAACTGCTGATACAAAAGGTGCGCTTCATTGTAATGACTGATTTATCATCCACGGCGATCTTCATGAGAGGAGTGCCTGTCTCTAAAATGGCGCCCGTGACTCTGCTCTTAACACTTTCAATCAGGGTTATGGCCATCTTATAATGCTGTAATATTGATATCGGGTAATTCACTTCTCTATTACTCCAAGCTGGGGGACTCTTTCATCTACACTACCTGTTTTCTTAGTAGACTAGCCTGCAAAGTCTTTGCCATACCCCTGAAATGGGAACCGGAGTCTGCATACTCCTCGCGCCGAGTGAGCTTCGACCAGCTGAGGAGAGCTGAGTACTGGATAGCTGGAGATTGAGGAGGGCGGCGTTCCCTAATACCACCGGGACTGGTGTGGCTTGTTGGAACTTTGACGATGCCCTCTGGCAGAACCTTATATGTTATACTGACCGCGGGGCCCGAGCAACATGGCCGATGCCCGGTGGAGCTGTTTTGGCAGCTATAGAGGAGATTGACTTTGGTTTCACCCCCTTAGCCGTCACCTACCCAGCCGGACATTGGACATTGTTTTTCCTCGTCTCTCTGCTGTGTTTCCTTTCCCTCCCCCGCCCTCTCCCTCCGTGATCCTGCGGATGACTCCCCTTTCCAGCCCTACATAACCTTGTTTGTTTTTCTCCTACACCCCCGTCTCGAACCCTCACCCCCCACCCTCCCTCATGCTCCAGATAACTCGTATATGTTTTTTTATTTTATGCTATGGTAACTGATGTAACTTTGTGCAACTTGTTCTCATGTAAAGCGCTCTGAAACCTCTGGGTCTAGCCAGCGCTATATAAAACTTTTCAAATAAATAAAATAAAGCGCTCTGATACCTCCGGGTCTAGCCAGCGCTATATAAAACTTTGCAAATAAATAAATAAAAAAACTACGTGCATCTTTTTGTGGACAAAGTATGGTGGAATGCATACATTTCTGATTCTTTGCTTCCTATCCTATATGGATTATAAGTCAGTGTTTTTCTAAAACATAACCTTGTTCGTGGGTACTTGATATATCGAGTAAAGTACATTTGTTTATTTTAACTGCGTAGTTTATTTCAATTGCATGTTCTGTTTCATTCTAGCTAGTGTGCAGCAGTATTTAATTTGAAAATTTAGTTATTTCCGTCCTAAAACTTAATTAACTCTTGAAAACCATCCGTTTGTTCTTTTTCAGACTGTGTTTATATTGAGTCTCGAAGGCCCAACATGCCATACTTCATATGTAGCATCCAGGACTTTAAACTGGTAAGTGCCTTTGTCCAGGTTCTTATTTGATCTGAGTGATTGTCTAGCTTCGTTTTTCATTCCGATGTGTTTGGTTAACAAATGTGTGTGCACTTGATCTTACAGCTCCATAACACTGTTATAAAGTGTGACATTTTAATTAAATTCAGTATTTTCCCTTTAAAGCCTTTAGAATGATTTATGGCTCTGTGACTTGTATAGTGCTTCTGACCAGCGTCAGTTGGAGTTCCGGGTCTTGTTGCAGCACCTCGTCCGTTCGGGAGCTTGTGAACTGTTATGGTGGAAAATGAACATTATTTCCATCATCGCAGTGTGTGGTCTCACTAGTCTTCAAGCATTGTATAAGGGCCAACTCTTTCTGTAACTCTAATTCGCAAATTCTAAGTGCGTAGTATCCTGTGTCCCCATTCCCTGTATGTCTCAGCTGGTGTCTGGAATGATGAATGAATGATGCAATAGAATCTTGGTGTATGGTCTGGAGTGGAAGCTAGGAGATAAGGGCACTTTGAATAAGAATGGAAATATTCCTACCAGAGTGATTCCAGTCTCTTGTATGAAGACCCTCCCCTCTAATTTCAGCATTCAGGCGATGAGTTAAGGACCTGTGTGAAAAAGCAGTAAGACTATGGTGGCAGTTGGGATCCATTTCTGGCAGGGGTGCAGGCCTGTTGGAAGGAAGATGTCCCTGTGACCATGGAGGACTAGTTTGGGGCCACCCACCCTCAAATCCACTGGTAAGTGGTGTCAGTTGAGGCTGCCTAGCAGGAAGTTGACTGTGGCACAGGATAGACCCTTTGGAGGGTCTTGTGTGCATTCTGAATATTTTGTGAAACTGCGTAGCAACAGTTAAATGGAGAGACACTCTCTCACTCTCGAAGAGGGTCTCTTGTTTGGAACCATAACAGTGCAGCTTGCTCGTGAGAATGCCACACCAATGTCCTGGATTCCAAAACTGGGTATCGGAGTGGAGGTGCTGATTATGTACATTTGAACTTCATGAAGGAGGGTAGCAATATGTTGTTGGATTGGGACAGGTCTGGAGACATTAAAGAAAGACTACCCAAGGCCTCCTATTTAGTTTAGAAAGAGAAGGAGGACTGACTTCAAGGACATTGGCGATAGCAATGAGAATGAATTGCTAGAGGATATGCGGTATCCCGAAGTAAGACCATCACCTGCCTGGGATTTGCCCAATTGCATTGTTAAAATATAAGTCAGTTAATTATTCAACTGATTATTTGGAATTCATGGAGTGTGTATTATTCTATTTGGCTGTTAAGAAAAGCGCCTTGTTTCGAAACAGTTTGGCTACTCTTGTGTATTGCCATGTTGCATATTATTGGTAATGCATGTGTTCACCTTAGTAGGTTTCTGTGTAAGATAACTTCTGTTTGGGAATTTTAGTTTATGGTAATGGCTGTGGTGAATGCTTAATAATGGAAGCCCGGTGGGGGACTTTTAAATTATCCACCTGTAGGTTATTTTAAGATCATACTGTGAGCATTTACTTTTGCCTTCTGTATGTTTTGGTATGATGCAGTCTTGTTAGCAGTGTGGGGAAGAGTGTTTAGTACCCATCTGTGTGCTGTTTTGTAGATATGTGCTGGTTGTGCGTGTCCTAGTACTGCAGATGTGGGAAAGAGAAGTACCCCGTAGCGAAAGATACATATCTAGTTCACTTGTGTGTTGCTGTGATCTGGGTTAAGAACAGTACCCTATTGCTAGAAGTAGCATGCAGGGCGTACTGTATGGTGTGCACGGTTGAGGAAGAGTAGTATTCTTTTTGTGAGAAGTTGCATGGGGGAGAAACCCATGGTGTGCGGAGTTGTGGAAGAGTATTACCTTTTTGTGAGGTTGCCATTGACGTCTCCTATGGAGTGAAAGTGTGGGGACTTGTAGTAGTTAGTACCTGTTGTGAATAGTTGCATGATGGCGTACCCCATGGTGTGTGATATGAAAGAAGAGAAGTGACCTGTTACGAGAGGTTTATGGGGAAGTACCCGTAGATTGAAAATGTGGCGAAGTGTAGTACCACCGTGTTGTAGGTGAATAGCCACATGTTTCGCCTTTGTGTTTTGCCATCAGTCACTGTACAAATGGGAAAATTTGACAGGGGTGTGGATCAGGAGGCAGAGTATGCTTGTTATTGTTTGTGGTGCGTTTTATTTAGTTTGCATATAATGGAGTCAGTCACTGTTGTGTTTGAATGGTAGTGTTTGATCTAGCTCTAGTGTAATGCATTGGAGTATTTATTTACCTGTTGATGTGGTGTCACTTGTATTACCAGACTGCTCTAGTGTTTGTTGTGTTTTGTTCATTTTTCAGTATGTGTCTGCTGGCGGCAGTCATCATTGTGTTAGCAGGACGTCCTCATTTTTTCTTTTGCAGTACTGTGTCCAGATTAATGTCCGAATTTACTAAAATTTTGTGTCTGGGTTGCGTCACTTTTGTGGTGCAGCCCGATGCAAAATCCTTTTTGGCATTTGCTAAGCCATACAAAGTTGATTTGCACGGATTTGCATGGTTTAGCAAATACAAAGTAACACAACACAGCGCATATTGCTGCCTTGCGTTACTTTGCATTAGGTAGGCAGATTTTCCATGCATCCACCCATGTATTTTGACAAAACAAAGATTTGTAAACTTTGGTTTGCTCCAAAATGATGCACCTACCAGGCAGGCCCGTAACAAGGAGAAATATCTATATTTCTTCTTGTTACTTCCTCTTTCCATGAGAGAAAGAGGAATACGGATCTAAAGATAGTTTTTGTGCAGGAAGGGGTCCCTTCCTGAACAAAAACAATCCTGCATGTCTTTCTGTGTTGTGTGAAAGAAAAGTAAATCTGGCCCTTACTGCTTTCTTCAGCCTGTCTATTGATCATATTGGTCTGGGCACAGGTGCTACTGAAGGGTAGGTGTGTTGCCGTGATGGGCTGCACTTTTGTGTGTGGTGGAGTGCTTTCTTCTTCTGGGGTCGTGTGTGTTGCTTGTGGAAGATGGATAAAGTGTGAGTTTGTTGTGTCATTCTCAGCTGCGTAGTTTAAGGTGATATCTAAGTTTGGGGACTTTGTCTATTAATTGTTGTGAGGACAGGTTTTGTTTTAGGGATCTGGTCAAATGAGATTTTATTTAAAGTATTGTATGGTTGAACTTTGTTTTTTTTTTAGTTTGTGCATTGAATCTGTAGACTTTGGGGATGATGGAGACACCCTTTGTTGAAGAAAGCCGTCAGGTTTCATGCCCTGGATATCTTGTGATTGAACATCAATAAATACATGTCATGCATCCATAAATGTTTTATGGTGTCGTCATAAGAGTGCAGATGTGGTGGTAAGGCCTCATGTCCGAAGAGGTCACAAGATTTGCACGTCTTGGATCATTGTGCAGAGGTAGACACAACCTAGTTGTCTAGTTGCTGTCTCCTTTCTTTGTGGTGTGGAAGACCCTCTTGTCTCAAACCGTTGCAGTTTCTGTGACTAGTATTTGTTTCCTTTTTAGGTCTCGCCTAGCGAACGCAGCGCATGCGCTGCTTCGCCTTGGCGAGACTATTGTCGGTTTGGTGCACGAAGGGAGACAAAACATGTGCGCGTCCGGACCGCCGATGTGCACGCTCACTGCGTCTGCATCACCTTGGGCCCGGACAGCACATGGGCACACGCACGGCGTGTCTTTCAGCTTGCGTCGGGACAGCCAATGTGCACGCTCGCACGATCACGAGGGCTCCTGCGATATTGTAATTGCAGGTGGCATAATGAAGTTGTACTAAAAACACGACACTTGCTCAGTGCGTGAGCAGCGTGACTGGTCTGCTGATGGGATGACTTCTCCGGAGCCGGCTGCTCGCAAATTAATCTGAGATCGCCTCGTTTATCTGTCGACTGACAATTTGACACGTTTGGTTTGGACGGTGGGACCTACGTACTTCATTTGGGGATGTTTGACCGGCTAGAACTGGCCAGCATGGAAAGCCGTGAGCGCCATCAGCCTATCGTGGATAACTGGATTTTCCAGGATTCGTTTTTTTTTAGGTAATGCTGACATTTGTTGTCTACGTTTTTATTGTTTTTTTATTATTATTAATACAGAGGAGTTCTCGGGGCCATTGTGAAGAGTTGTTTCATTGACTTACAACGGGGTCATGCAGAAGGGCTCCTCCTTTCACCTTTCTCTAGCCTCTCCCTCGCCGTGCTCTAGAGATGTTTCTTCTTGTTTGCAAAACTCCAGTTTTCTAGCCCAATGCGTGACTGGGTGCTCCAGTGCAGATGAACTTCTCTCCATTCTGGGACTTGAAGTTCTCCTTGTTTGACGTCAACATAGAAAACTCCTGCAGGGTGTTTTATATCCGACCGGTATGCTACTGCGTAGGTCATCGCTTCATTTCCATTGCATTTAAGGTTTTTTTTTTGTGTCTCGAACCCGGCCTAAAGAAATGCATTTTCTTTCTTTCAAAAGCGTTTCGTCCGAGATTGCCTCCCCCCGTTGTCCGTGCTTCCACGTGAGGCTCTCTAGACTTTGTAATTAGAGTCCTATTTATCTGTAATGGATGTCTAACTGGACCAGTAGGCTTCCAACCAGGCTTAGACCCGGAGTCCTCTCACGCGTGCCTTCTGCTGCCCCTCATAGACGCGCCTGGGATGTTGAGACCTGGGCATGCCCGGGCAGCGCCTCTAGAGGGTCTTTAGGTTTGGCCCTGTATGTAGTCTGTGTTGTTTGCTTGTCTGCTTATTGACGCCCAGTGGGACGCTCTTGGTGATGGGGAGGGGCTATGTCCTAATCTAATAACCGAACCCACCAAAAATCTTCTACAGCATTTAAAGCGGAGGGCTAAACAGAATTAAACAAATACAGCCGGCGTCATGGATTCTCCCCCCCCTCCTTTTTTATTTGTTGCAGTTTTCTATAGCGCGAACTGGAACTTGGAACGCTCTTTATGGTCATCAGCAATGTACAGGATGTGGGCTACAAGGTGTAGGGGTCACATGCCATTCATACTTCACTCTGCTATATTAGAAGGATTACAATTTATGAACTGCAAGTAAAACAAGCAGTGAAATTTCTCAAAGTCTTCACAAAATTGTATGTGCATGCTTGCTTCTGTGCATGTCTATGTGCACGTGTGAGTCTGTTTGTATGTGCGCGTGTGTTTGTGTATCTATGTATGCGTCTGCAGGTGGCTGTGTTTCCAAATGTGTGCAGGTCTGTGTGCGTATGTGTCTGTGTATGCATGTTTCTTTGTATCTGTGCTTGCACGTTTGTGTGTGTCTATCTGTGCATCTATGTTTATTTTGAAGGTTTTTTCATTGCACATAAGAGGCCCAGGGGGCACTTTGTACTTATAGTCCTTGCTTACGAGAAGCAAGGCTGGCAGTAAGAGGCGCAGTTTCTGCCAGCCTTGCTTCCAGTAAGCAACAAGTAGAAGTACAAATTGTGTGTTTACGCACCGCTTACAGGTTTTCAAAACACATAAATAAAAGGCATTGTCATTTACAATGCCAATAGCTCAAACTCTCGCAAATGCGAGACCTATTGCATTGCAAATGCTTGTTGTCTATACATGTGTAAGCTAGACATGAAGGCGATTGAGTGATTAAGAACGCTTGTCTTTGTACTCTATGTGCAAAAGAATGGCTGTCCTTTTGTTATTTTTAAGAAAGGGAAATGTATAGTATCTCATTTTTCCACATTACCTGTATGTCTCAAGTTGGTTTCTGGAATAATGAGTGACTGATTTAATAGAATGTTTGTGCATGGTCTGGAGTGGTAGCTAGGACATAGGGACAACTGGATGCAGAACAGAGCCCCGACAAGAACCTATGTACTTTTGCTGTAACCTGTTGGCCTAAGAGGAAATAAAGAACTTACCTTCTACCTGAGGGGCTCCAGAGACTTGTATGAAGACCCTGCCCTCCAAATTCAACATGACCACAGTCAGTAGACGTTCCACATCTTGCTGCAGCAACTACTTTCTTCGTAAGCTCCTGATCCAAGATACTGGAAAATTATTCTTTCATCGCCTAGAGTGATCTCAATTTTCTACAAGCATTGCAGAAGGGCTCACTCATTTTGTAACCAGTGCTTTAAATGTGCTGGTGCTATCAGGTATGCAGTATCTGCACTTCTTTAATTTGGAATGGATAGTGGCAGAACGTCTCAGCACTGCTTCAATGCTTTTAATGGGAGAATACCGTAAATTCTCAGCAGTACAAAGGGACTCTGGGACAAGGAGTACCTGCACTAGAAATATTACCATTTCAAGCACTTTGTAAATTTAATTCAAAACATTTTCAGCATCCACACTTCCAAGTACATGTCAAACGTTGTAAAAATTTATACATTTTCGGTATATTTTGTCTTGTGAAGGAATTGTTCTCATCTCACTAATGGCTTTGTTTTACCCTTCACATATCTAGCTGTTTTAACTACCGAATGTTAAACAACCTAGCCCTAGAACATTCGGACATTAGAACAGCTGACATTTTACTCGGGAAGAATCATTGTACTGCTGCGTGCTTAACAGAGAACTATTTAGACTAATTTGATGGACCTCTAGGCTTTTTCGAAAAATAACATTTGTGCAGAACTTCCCAAACACACAAGGATGCACACTTAGTTTTGTTCACTGCCCTCTATACTTTGGCAGTCTTTAGTTCTGTATTGCTCAAAGGATGAGGAGCTAATTGAGTGCATGCTTTAATACACCACTTTATTCTAGATTTGTGACTGCACATTCTGCAATTGCACCTTTGCAACCAAACGTTGCAAGAATTACGACTTTTAATTTCGCAAAAGTGATTTTGTTAATCATAAATTTGAGACCGTATGAATGCCAGGAATGGAAAACAGTACTTCATAGATGTGTAAGCGCAGAGTCTGTATATTGATTCCAGGGGCAGGGTGCATATTGCATATGCGTTAGGAAAATCACGCCTGTGGTCTCAGCAAAGTGCCTAGTTCCGAGTCATGTGTGTAATATGATATGAATTTTTTTAGCAGTGATATTTACTGAAAGTGTTTTTCCCCTCCAGATTAATTTTGTACTAAAACATGCTGAGTAACTTTGATAGATCAATCCCCAATTTTTTTTGTTTGCTCCAGTCAGAATGTTTTGCCATACATAATTCACTTGACTGAATATTGGCTTACATAAGGTTTGCACAAAAGTTGTATTTGTGGTTTACAAGTTGTCTTTAATAGTTAGACTCAGCGAGAATCTCCTACGAGATGACTATAAGCAAGAAACCCTTTCCTGAGACACACGGGGGACAAAGCAGCTTCCTTAAATAAGCGTGGAATGGATAGATTTCTACCTCTTTTGATAATTTGGAATGACAGCCCCTTGCTCCGAAGCTGGGAACTGAGAAACCATTCATTAGAGACAACCATGGAAGCAGAAAAATCCCTTTCCCTAGGAATCCAGTTAGTGTTTCCGTCCTTGTAGCCAACCCCTTGGAGAAGACACTTCCCTCGTACCTAACCCTTAGGTGGCCTACTGTTTTTCCGACAATCCAGATTTGAATCCTTCATCCTGAAATTAGCTTGCGTAGGACGTCCCTGTGCTCTTACTGTAGAGCAACGCAATTTCGGAAGGTATCCTAAACCATCAATCTTAAATCAATTCACTGAGAAAAACGTCTCACCATTATTTCTCTGAGCGTCAATAAATGACGACTGGTGAATTATTTAAAGGATCTTATCCACTGTACACTGAATATATCATAAGTCACATCCACAGATTTAACTGTGTACCCAAAAAGATTCTAGTGGAAACAAGGGATTCTGTCATCTAATATTATTTTTCATTGATGAACATATAAACAATGGCATACATTTGAATGAAACAAGGATGTACACATAACCTCATTAACCACAAATATGTGTACATACAATATAATTCAATTAAGAAACAAACATAAACTGAAATATTACATTGAACTAATACTTAAACATATGTTTTAAAACATGAAGACAACATGTGTAGTGTCCTACGATTAATACATGTGGGGTTGTAACATATTCTGACCCTCTACTGCACAGTCCAAATGGTACTGCTTGGCCCTTTGTTGTGGTGTTTGGGGCACTTTAATTGTTTGTCGGTGATGTCATAGTTCCCATCTCCAATATTACATGAATTAATTTGTGATCTTTAAAATTGATAACTCCTGGCCACACCAGTAGATACACCGACCCGTTTCGATCTTCGTATTGGGCCTGGTATGGTTTTTCAATGAAGGTCTTACTGTAGGGCGAGACACCTTCCTTAGATGACTTTAAGTATTCATGACTTTTTGGAGCAGTGACCATCTCTCTGAAATAGCCATGCAGAAATGTTGTTAGAGATCTTTCTCTTAGATAATCCTTGGAGGAAAAGTCCCCACTTTGTGACCCTAGAGAACAGACCTTTCCTTGGAATGCCATGAAAGAGAAAGTCTTATTCTTAGATGGCCATGTTGTGAAAAGGCTGAAGTGTTTTCTCTTTGTCATGTGCAGGTTCCTCCTTTTCCTTCAGGATGAAAACCCCATCCTCCGTGACCTCTTGACGGAAGGGCCATTTGTCCCTGATGGAAAGTATTTATTTTGGGAATTCTCTTTTCATTAGTAAATTTTTATTTAATCACCAGTTGCTGGTTGACATTGCTGGCTCCTGCATATTTTCCTACCACTTTGATGTTTTACTCGGTCTCTCTGAGATTACATATTACCATAAGATAATAGATGTTCCCTTAAGAATCTCTTTTGCGCTTCTGCTATGTTTGTGTGTAGGACACATGCTAGTGTTTTGCTGTATTGTAATTTTTTTTGTTTTCTGCTTTTGTTACATTGTTAGATTGAAGAGTTAATCTAAAAGTTTTTTGCCAAGCTTTCTGTTTTGCTACATCTACGTCTTCTGTGAAACTTTTAATGCTATAGTCTGAAATCAGTATTTTTAACTGTCTGAAAGCTGTTTTTTTAACTACTAGCTCTCTGAAACATTTTAAACTGCAGTATTTGTGCTGTGGTTTATTTCCTGTAGCTCCACTAACTGCTGCATATTTATTACACTGCATTGTGCGTTGCAAGTATTTTTTTTTCTCTGCTGCCAACATTTCGTGGCTGTTGTGATTACCACCCCCCCTTCCTCCCCGCCCCCACCTCGGTAGGCTCCTACTTGCAATGGTTTTCCTGCTGGAGTTCACAGACGTGTTTTTTCTGCACATAGAGGCGAAAGATGGAATTTTACTAAACAGATGTGGGTATTGTGATTAAAAACAAAAAAGCTCCAACTTATGTTTATATAGGGATTTATTCACGCCTTTTCCATATCAAATTGCAGTAGATAACTTGTTGGTACTCTCTTCAGTTTACTGCCTCAATGGCATTCATGTTTGTGTACTGAAGATCCCACTGTTAAGTGTGTGTTGTGTGTGTGTGTATATATATCTGCTTTTATTTAATAAATAACCTTTCATTGACAAAGCTAGGCTGTTTGAGTGATTTTTTCACAGTACAATTGTTGAAAGTTTTGTCGTTCGTCATTTGTCATTTTTGTTTGCACATTGTAGCTGAACAGTTAGTTGCCAGTTGACTCTGCTCATAGCTGCCTTTGTATAGGTCCAAAGTTTAATGTCCTATGGTTCCCTCAACATGCCCTTGATAAGTCACTCCCCTTTTAAGACCTTATTCTATTGATTAGTCTAGATTTCCAACTATTGTTTTTAAAAAAAAAATTATTTTGAATTCTTCTGAGCTAGTGGTGCCTCGGATCTTCTTAGTGAAGTAAATTGTTGAAGTGCATTGTGCTTTAGGAGTTTACCCCCCATTACGCCACAGTGTAGGGAAGAAAGAAGAACTTGTATAAAATCTAAGTCAAGGTTCTATCGTCTTGAAGTTCTGTTCAGAGTTTGTATGAAAAGTATTTTTGTAAAAGCTGTCATTAAACATGGTCTTAAAAATATTGCGGCAGCCCGCTCGTGGCAGTTTCTGTAAAATGCCCGAGTTCCTGTGGTTTGACGCGTAGAGTTTACCTTTTTGGGAGTCTGTGTGTATTAAAACATCCTAGTGGATCTATTTAGGAAAATATCAAGTTTTCTTACCACAGACATTTTACAGTCTTGTACTAGATTTAAGGATAAGCTTGTTAGCACCCCGGACTGACACCCACCAGCTTATAATGCCATTTATTTTACAGTATTGTACGAACAATGGCAAGTCTCTTAGTGATATTTATGTAAAACTGTTGTGGTTACAATTTAAACAGTTGGTCTCTATCATGTTGGCACTCTTCTGGCTGCCTAAGTAAGGATGCTTTTTTGAAGAGTCGCAAGTTAACAGAATTCTCACTTCGGGTCATCCAGCTCTGTGTGGCAGTGGGCTTGTAGGCTAGTCTTGGTTGCCACCTGAATTTCTTCTGTAGCTCAACGGCTCATTCCTCCCTGTTCGATGTTCCTCCCTGCAGTCTAAAACTACATACATTTTTCACTTGAGTTCTCTCATTACTCAAGAGAATATTTAGGGTCCTCACACTGATAAGCTCCAACTGGAATATTCTGAACTTTTGTGAGGTAAGGTAACAGAGGTTGCTGTTTAGTCTTTACTAAATATGAGAGATGGGTTGAGGAAAGGGGCCTGCTTAGGAAGCCTAGTCAACCCCTCATCCACATAAAATATGTTGAAGCTCTTGCAAGGGGAGCTAGAAATCATACCTGTATGTATCCGCAGCAGCTGCTTCTCCGCTAAGGCGGGGTCCGTCGCCCAACTGCTTTTCAGCAGTGCAAAATAGGACAAGCATTGACATAGCCAATAGGTCTCGCCTTTGGGACCTTATAAGTGTTTAGCCATGCAACAGTTGATGTTGTTACACCAAGGATATTGTGCTGCATAACTAAATACTTATAAGGTCCCAAAAGCGAGACCTATTGTCTATGCCAATGCTTGTTAATTAAAAGTAATTAAGTTAAAATTCATATAAACACAAACAATGGTTGGTAAAGTTTGTTTGCTTGATTAAATGCTGCTATATAAATGCCCATATATGCATAGATATGCGAGAAACAATGGTTCACTGAGGACAGTGAGTCCTATACAAGTTATCGTTGAAACTTCTCTATTTTATATATATATATATTACTCAGAATTACATTTAGAACCCAAATCAAATAGTTTAGTTAGCAAGGTAAGTATGGTGCAGGACATCATAAAATGATTTAGATGCAATTATTTTTTTCATTGCAACATTTCAACTTTTTTTCATTATTTTAAAAAGTTATAATGATCCAGTGCTCACACAAAAGGGGATATATAAGTGCTCTAGTGAGTGAAAAACATTAAAACGTAAATTTTTTAAATAAAAGGACAAAATACTACACTCCTCTTGTAAGTATTTTATATAATGAAAGGAGGAGTTTAGGTAGGTCGACGGCGTTTCCATCTCATTCAGTCGAGATAATCATCAGGACAGGTGGTGAGCACTAAATATCTTTAGAGAAAGGAAAGAAAGGGGTCAGACAGAGTGACCCCATGTTGCCTGCTTAATATTAAACAATTAATCTACTTGTGAAGTGGAAAGGAGGATTGATAATTGTCACACAATTGGTGTGTACGTTGAAGTCCTTTATTTGTAACCAGTGGGGGAGCAAAAAGGGGGGAGGAACCCCAGGTGCGCGCAGGACGCCGGTTAATGGATCCAGGGCGGTGGATTTGTTTAATGAGACGGAACAGAACCTTTAGGAACGTAGGAGGATAGAGATTTTTAGCACACACGTTGAAGAGGGGGATCGCTCACGAGTGGAGAGCAAATGTCAGCGGAACTCTGGTGATTGATCTCGTTATTTTTGTCAGGAGGCATTAATTGCCTATAATGAGAAACGGGAGTGGTTTGAAAAAACCAATGTGGAGAGGTACAGTGGGGCTGCATGTACCGCGTGGGCCGATTCACTTATGTGGCTCGCTGGGATGGAGGGCAGTCAGCGGCGTGATGTGATTCCAATGCCGATGGGGGGACCAACTCTGAAATTGACAAGGAATAGTTTCAGTGCTGGCAAGGCATACGACAGACAATGCACTAGAAGTCACAAGTCTATAAGGACTTACTTGAGAATCATTCTGATGGGGAAAGGAAGAGGACGGATTGACTCCGCCACTGGAGAGCACGGTTCCGGAGCTACCCCCGCTGTAGCATGCAACACCGCCGCAAGCGAGTTTAATCACTTACCGGAGAGCATGGAGAAAGGCTCCGATAAATACAAAGAACGTTCCAGCCCTTATGGTGGCGCAGAGGGTCCGAACTTCACGGCACTTTCTGCAGCTTGCTGGGATCACGAGGTGGTACATTGGGCCGAACCGCTCTGTCCTCTACTGGTCTAGCCTGCCCTTGGCCTCACTCGACGACATGGCCCCGCAAAGAGGCACTGCATCGAAGTGAGGCCGAAATACTCGTACCCTTGCACCGGCGGCCTTGGAGGTAGCAACGTAAGAGAGCTCTCTGGCTCACGAAGAACTAAGCAGCCGACAATCGGAAGCTGCAGTGGCGAAAGGCATCGGCTCCTGTGTGCCTGACTCTAAAAGCATCAAGTAAGGCTTACGTGCACTTCATTAAAAACAAGTGGGGGGAGTGCGGCCGAGAGCAGGGGCACGCAGCGTTTACCTTGCGGGAGCGAGCGCGATAATTGCTAACACATGGCGCCGCTGCTCGCTCCCACAAGGGAAACGCCAAATGTGCACGCGTTGCAATAGAAAGCAATGCAAAGAGTGCACGTTTTTCACCAAAAAAGCTGATCGATTCCAAGAGGTCACCTCCTAAGCAGCGCATGCGCGCTGCGTAGGCGAGACCTAAAAAATAAAATGACCATCATCATCAAAATCTTTATTCTGCAGTTACTGCCATAAACGTACACACGTAAATGCAGTTAATATAACATTAAAACAATAAAATCAATAAGAATCCTTAAAACCTTATTAAAATCATTGGATCATTACTCGTGTAACGATGTTATTTTATTTTTCTGTGCTGTAGCCAGTTTTGATGCGGTGAGGCTTGGCTGTCAACACAGCCAGCAGGGGAAGAGTGGTTGGTGCACTTAAGTGAGCATGACGGCTTGGCCGGCCGTCGTGGGCCGGCCAAACAGTTATGCGCACTTAGCATGTTCTCCACCCAGCTGTATTGCACAACTTGGGTGGAGAACATGCACATGCTCCCACTCCCTGTCTGAGCGCCGAACCAGACCACTCACGGCGCTGCAGTCATGCTGGTGACAGTAGCGTCATGATTGGCTAGGGGAGTCTTGGCGCCTTTGTGCTTATGGTTGACAGAAGAGGAGGCGGCTGGCAGCCAAGTAGGTGACATTTTCTTTTCATTTTTTCACCCCCGGACCCCTGTTCTCCCCACCTCTCCACTACTGCCCTGGAGCAGCCGCCACTGCGTATCAGACTTTTCTGCATCATCCCTGCTCATTTAAGCTTAATGCTTTGGGGGCATGTGTCTCTGCGTGAGTACTGCTAGGGTGCTTTTCATAATATGAAGTTTGGAAGGTACTTTAGTTACGTTTTTTTGTGGGGTGAAATTGGCCTGTGCGCCTCTTAAGGGCCTACAAAGGTCACTCATTGGTATATCCAAGTTTGCATTTCCTACTTAAGTGATTCCTTTAAGTTCTAGTCAGTTCTATAATCAGGCCTATTATTAAAGCTATTGGATGCAATTCAGTGTGATTCCGACACTAAAAGTAATGATTGTTTATTTAGGAATTTTATAAAGTACTCCCCGTCTCCTATAGAGTGCTCGACACTGAAGTAGACTACAGTCTGCTAATAGTATCTCTCTCCACCTTGGGTATAAGCATAATTTTTCTTCATGCCAAAACAGTTCCCCTAGATATGTTACTGTTACCTGGCCCGTTACTGGAAATGTCCTCAATCATATTGAGCTTTTTTTTGTAAATCTTTTTATTGAAGCTGGTGATTCATTCAAGCAGTAAAAGTACATCAATGTGGCAGGTATGGATACAGCTTTACAAGTGTGCGACCATCTCAAGTACATAGCAGTAAGTCTCTGACCGTACAGACTCTTCTGTTCCAGTATCGATCCCTCCCACCTTGCCGTTCCTTGTAGAGGGTTTGTGTCAAAAACATTAGCAGGGAAGCAAGGGGAATCCGTGATAGAAGCATTTCATCCAGTGTAGCGTGCTGGTTATAACCCCAGTACTGATGTGGACGTTGTCATGTTCATAATGGTAGCAGGTACTGGTCTCCTATGCAAAATTCTACAACAAGAGTATGCTAGGAGTCAGCTTCCGTGGTCCCGAAAAGGTATGTAGACCAGTTGTCGGTCTGGGCTACTCGTATTATCAGACTCATTGCTACTTAGTATGCATTTTTCTGTGGTGATACTGCAAAGTGAGGGGACATGATAAGCTCGCTCACTTTGCAGTATCATCCAAAGCTTTCTCATTGGTTCGGACCTCCATCAATCACCGTTCCTCGGCCATTGCCTACTCAGTCATGTCCTGGAACCAGGCACCATACGTGGATCTCAATACGCCTTTTCCCCAAGACTAGCCCCAAAGCAGCTAATATGAGCGGAATTTTAGTTTCTGGGTTTTGGTAAAAGCCCCAGTACGCATTGTTTTGCGTCTATTGCCACCTGTGTACGTGCCACCCTGGTGAAGGTTGCCACAATGTCTTCCCAGTAGGACCTCACCAGCCTGCAGTCGCACAACATGTGGAGGAGTGTGGCTCTGCCATTCCCACACTTGGGGCATTCGGATAACCATTGGGGGAATATTCTGTGCATTCTCGAGGGGGGTCAGGTATGTGCGATATAGGACATTAAAATGTCACAGCTTGAACCTCTGGTTGCTGGCTATAGTTTGAACCAGGGCACAAGTCCTACCCCATTCTGCATCCGACAGGGGTTCTCCCCATTGTTCCTCCCATTTCAGTCATGCTCTCAGCAGGGTTTTCACTCCGTCACCCTTCAGGAATTTGTATTTGATATTGTGTGCTGTGCGCCCCCACCTTCTAGTAGTACATCCATCGTAGTGGTCACTTGGGGTGTACTTGGAAAGTCAGTTCATTTTTCTCTCGTCGTGCTACTGAGCTTGACAAATTGC
Source organism: Calotriton arnoldi (assembly GCA_963921515.1). NCBI lineage: Eukaryota > Metazoa > Chordata > Amphibia > Caudata > Salamandridae > Calotriton > Calotriton arnoldi. The sequence goes on from CAWUFW010000028.1 coordinate 3,584,232, forward strand.
AAAAACTGTCCCTGGCGGATGCGGAAGGTCTTGCATGCTTATGCAAATGTAATGAACGAGTCAGTTGGATATAAACCTCCCAGTGTTAGACCGAACGCCTCTCTCCATAGCCGTTCTATATCCCGGAGCTGTTAATCATGGTGAGCTTTAATCTCTTTCCTGCAGTTTTCAAACAGTTGTTGATTTCTATCAGAGGTAGGAAGTCAGCGATCCTTCGGATGTGTAGTACTCTGGACAAGTCTGTTTTTAGGTCTCGCAGACCTAGCGTTGCAGCGCGCATGCGCTGCTCGCTCTGCGAGGCATATTGTAGTAGGGTATGTTTTAGAAGTGGGGTGGAAGCCCCGACCCTATTTTTCATTGGCTGGCGTCATCGTCTATGGTAAACGCTGGCCTCCGATTGAAAATGAGGCTTCTTAGTCCCTCCTTGTTACCACCCTGTCTCCTTTTGGGACGGCCCATCAGGACTGGATGTTTTACTTGCGGCGTTGGACTGTCTCCTTCAATTAGTCCTCCTCCCTCCCTTTGTTCGACTCCGAGTCGTGTCTTCACCAGGCTCCGGATTGGGCCTCGGGCCCCGCCCCCGGCAGTGTCAACACTGCATAGATACCGCGCAGAGTCTCCCGGGTGAGGATCTCTAGGCGCTGGGTGCAGCTCACGGAGACGATATGGGTGGAGGATTGAAGTTGGGCGTCGGTGTGCGGGAATCTGCGAGGATGCATCGGCCTTGGCACTCGGACTGGAGGTGGGATGGAGTGGGGCGCACGACACCCCGGCGTCCAAGACCAAAGTCAAAGCAAATTCCACATGTAGCGCCAACATTTACAGCGTGAAGATCGCGCGCGGGGGGGGGAACGGAGCGCCGAGAAGCGAGGACGCAAGGCGCCCAAATAGCGCATGTCTTTGAATTGCAGAAGGTGTACGTTTCCGGGCCCAAAAAATAGTAATACAAACACCCCAAAGCCGAGCGTGGGCCTGTCCGAGCGCAGCACCTGTCCGTGGGACGAGCCTCTAAGCGCTCTCATGGAGATTTAATGTATTTGTTTTATTTTACGTGCTTGTAAAGCGCCGGGTGACCGCAAGGTGTGTAACACAACACTGAGAGTATCTCACTTAAAATAATACATTATTGAGTGCAGAAATGAACGATAGACCGTGCAACCTTAGCGTTACGGCTAGAGCTTCCGACTTTGGAGCTGGGAAACCGGGTTCGAGCCTCGGAGCATTTACGCGAGTTTGAGCTATTGGCATTGTAAATGACAATGCCTTTTATTTATGTTTTGGTTTTTAAAATATAAATAAAATGCATTGTCATTTACAATGCCAATAGCTTAAACTCGCGTAAATGCGAGACCTAGTGCATTGCAAATGCTAGTCTACAGCTCTCTGCACTGTTGGGGCTGTCGATCATCAGGTCAGCTCACTGCCTCCCATCGCCTTTAGAAAGTGATTTACAGGCTGTTTGAGCCAATTAGCGTCTGCGTCTTACAACGGGGCGGTTCACCATGGCACCTCTGAAGTACAAATAGGCCGGGCGGCGGCTTAAAGGTGTCCTCGAGGTGGCTGGGTCTGCGGAACAGGCGGTGTTGTCCTGCAGCTAAATCCACATTTGGGGGGGGGGGGGGCTGTCCACCCCGAGAGCTCCGGCCTGTCAATACAGCTGCTGAGCCCAATCGCAACACGGCTTACACGGGATTTGTTTATTACAGGCGAGGTTAAGTAATGTCACGGGATAGGGAAAGCAGACTACTGGTTCGGGTGGGCCAAGTAGGGTATGTTCTAGAGACGCCTTTTCTAGAGTTAGGTGTCGACCCCAATGTCTCGCTTCGTAACTTGTGATAACTTAAAAACGTGATGTATTTGTACACCATGTGCCAGTGAATTTGATGCGTGTTATCCACAGGAAATTCTCTTTGGCAATCACGCTTATCAGAACGTTTTTCACGAAGCTTGGCTAATTCCTAAGATTAACCTAAGCGCTCTGGTTACGGGTGACCTTACCTCCAATGTACCTTCTTTAAATCTGAGGCGGCCTGGCTGGAATTCGAACACGCTAGTGAATACTGCATGGCTGAGCAGCGAGCGTTTAACTCTGTTAGCCTTAGCGCCTTGATACCGTTCTACTTATGAACATCAAACACCAATACGTATTTCATGAGCTATGTTCCCTCTTACTTGGTTGTAAACTGGAGACAGCAGTGTTACACAGGGCGGGGTGTCTCTATATTCTAATTTCGTAAAAATATACTTTAGAAAAATAAAATTGGTAAACACCATCACGAACGCTATGTGTTTTTAATTCTAGTAATGGTACGCTTTTTTATACCAATTACGCATCATAAGAACGTCACTCCTGTATGCTTTCCTCATTTTCTTGCAGATAAAGATGCTATGGAAATAGATCATAGGTGCTACAATTCTTCAGAATAACTTTCGATTTTTATTTCAGAAGGAACACTTTTGCTTTGTGCGGACAGTGGTCACCAAAGCACAGCGAAAGAGCAAAGAGAGTTGGAGACGACCTTGTGGCTACGAGCAGGGAGGGGGCAGGCCGAGGGGGTACTTTGTTGGGCCTTACCTCCAGCCAACATCTTTTTTCCCTCTCTGCAGTAGTTACGTGCCAGCGAGCTTAGAAACAGTGGACATGTTATAGAGGCATCTAAAATATAGTTTAATTTGCATATAACAAGGACGTGCAGTACTGTACTACAAGCCTGCTGCGTCGTTGCGCTTTGTTCTTGGCTAGTCCTTTGTAACTTGAAATAACCGATTGGGCTACGAGTCAAGTCAATAATACTTTTATTTGATTTCGTTAAAAATCATAAAAGAATGGAAAAGGCACATAATACAAGATGATTTAAAATGAAGATTTGTAAAATACGAGAGATAAAAACACAGTGAGGTCATATCCTCAATCATCATCAACGGTTAGGATAAGATATGTTAAATTGTGTAATCAGTGCAATTTATAAAAGGTGCAAAACGGTTCAATAAGGTATAATGAAAAAATAGTGCCAGTGCGGATGGAATGTGTGCAGGCAGTTCGTATCAAAGCCACTCAAGTTAATTTGTTTTTTTGTCCAATTCTTTGGCCGCCATTTTCCAAAATGTATTGGCTCTGCAGGACAATTGGATCGACAGGCCTCTGAGGCATTGTATGACTGCAGCTCTGCATGTCCTTATTTGTTTTTTCCTAAAAATCTCGCATAGGACAATTTTTCGGGTTTCTAGTAGTGAGGGGCAAGTACATAGGAGGTGTAGTAGTGTCTCTTCTCCTTGTCCGCAGAGGAGGCATTCTTTTGTCGGCCATGTAAACTTCCATTTCGGGGTCAAATCCTTCGTGGGGAATGACCCCAGCCGCAAAGCGTCAGATAATGCTTTTTATAATTTTAGAAGTGTTCAGACAAATACGATTGGGGTTTCAGCGTCTGATAAGATTGAATCACTGCCCATGCATGATGTTTCTTGGAAAAGGCTGTTTTATCCATTGACAACGAGATTCGTTTAGTTGCATTGTTCACAGCAATTTTGAATCCAGAATATGAGGTAATTGTATGCCAGACCTCCTCTAGGTGTAGGTCCGAGAGAGATTCTTTTAGAACTGTGAAGATAGAATGGTTTAGCCTGGCTTGATTTTCAATCTCTTCCCAACAAAAGTGGGCTACGGTATTGTCTTCTGCTTCCCTCATCCGCCAGTAATATTTGGCCATTGCCCCTTGTCTGGCTGATTTCTTGTTTTCAAGTCCATATTCCAATCGAATTTGTGCCTGAGAGAGATGTCGGGGGATTAAAAACAGGCTCTTAAGGAAACTCGATTGGGCTAGTTTTAGGGCAGCGGCATCTTTTGTGTTCAAAATTTCTGACCCATACGATATAGCGGGTAGGAATTTTGCTGCAATTACCTTAAGCAGGTGACCAGTTGAGCAGCCTTTGAGCTTCTTCTATAGGATTTTGAAGGCGAAGAGCAGTTGTTTCGCTTTCGTTTTCCCTTGGTCCAGGTGTTGCTTGAAATTAAGATTGATCGAGTTGAAACCCTAAATATTTGTACGACTCCACCTGGGATATTGGTTTCTCATCCAATTTCCAGGTGAATTTGCCTTTTGACCTTGTTTTATAATGTTTGGAAAAGCATAGCACCTTGGTTTTCTGAAGGTTAATAGTTAGTCTGGCAGAGGTGGTATAAGCTCCTAGTTGGGTCAACGATCGCTGCAGACCTATCAGTGTTTGGGCTAGGAGGACAATGTTGCCGCGTATTGGAGGCTGGGGATTGGTGTTTTGCCCAGTTTTGGAGGGTCAGTTTGTACTAATCGGAGATGCTTCTCAAGGTCGGCGGTGTAGATGTTGAATAGACAGGGGGCCAACACGCACCCCTGTTTTAGCCCATTTGTTGTTAGAATCCTGTTTGTTATGCTGCGCCCATCTCCTTTCCTTATTTTAACCCACGTATGTGAGTAAAGGTTAATTATCGCCTCCAGAAGTTTAGTTGGTGCCCCTAAGTTTTGCCCATAGCTTAGCTCTCGGTACTTTATCAAACGCCGCTTTGAGGTCAATAAAGCACGCGTATAGGGTACTGGATTTTGCATAAGCTTGATTAACTAGAAGGGTGACAGCGGAGATGTTTGTAAGGGTGCCCATTCCTGCCCGAAATCCTGTTCGCGTGTTTGGCATCAAGTTTGTTCGGCTAACCCAGTCCTCTAAATCTACCAGCAGATTCGATGCATACATTTTTGCCTCAACATAGATTAATGCCATCATTCTGTAATTGGCAGGATCCGAACGTGTGCCTGATTTGTATATGGGATTTAAAATACTTCCTCGCCAGGAGTCCGGGAATGTGCCGGATGCTAAGGCGTGTGTGAAGAGCGGGGTGAGGATGCCAGACCAAAATGAAGGGTCATGCCGGAATAGGGCATTTGGCAAGCCGTTGGGCCCTGGAGCTCCCTCAAGTCTTAAATTTTTTATGATTTTGAAAACCTGTTCTTGTGAAATCCGCGGGGAGAATTCTGGTGATTCTAACTTGGATATATCGTGGGCTATTCCTGCAATGGGGACCTCTTTCCCTGTTGGCATTCCATGGTTTATAACGCCTGGGGATGGAATAGCGTTATATGTGAGTTCAATATGGGCTCTCCAGGAGTCCTCCATTATGTCCGAGTTGAAATGTCGGTTCTTGCCATTTGATAGCTGGTTGATGACTTCCCAGAAAAGTTTGGAGTCTTTGTTTACTGGCATGGAGGAGTTTCGCCCAAAAAAGTTCTCTGAAATCTTTCTTAGCCGCCTTGATGTCCCTTTTTAGGTCTTTTCTTGTTTTTGATATTGGGGAGAGAATGTCCTGGGAGGGTTCTGAACCCCGGATTCGTAGTTGTCTTAAATATATATTCAGTTGTTTTTTTGTTTCCTTAGGCTATTGGTGAACCACGCTGCCCCTATTGATCTTCCTACTTTACGGCCGTTACCCTGTCTTGAGAATTCGTTGTTTAGATCGTGAGTAAAGGAATCCCAAGCCTTTATACACGATGATTCGACTTTGAAACTCTCCAAAAGGGTGGTACATGTGCCCATGATGTCACCAATGGTTTCCTTTTTCCAAGTAAGACGTTTTAGGTTGTAGGATTGCGTTGGTAGGTAGGGACATCACGTTGTCTTTTAGTGATTTTGCCATGCTTGTGAGCAAAATGAATGTTTGGGGATAGTGATCACTTTCTGCCCTTTCTTTTATTTGGAAGTTCGAAATGTGAGGGAGAATGTCATGATCCGTAAATGTATAATCAATAGATGAGCCTGTTTTTTGTGTAACCCTTGTATATGCTGGGGGGCTCTTAGACGGACCTCGTCCATTTAGCACACACATTGAGAGTTCTTCCAGCAAAGCCGCACATCGGTTGCCATGTGTATCGCGTCGTTTGCTGGATTGTGAGCGGCCTGTTGTACTTTCTTTCCTGCCATATAGTAAGTTCATATTGAAGTCTCCTGACAGAATGATGTTGGCGTGTGGATGAGCAAGTTTAAGAGTAGCTAATGTTGCTGTTAGATTCTCAATTCTTGACCTCTTTTGTTTAGGTGCGGGGTGGATATAGACGTTCAATATTAGCAGGCTAAGAAAGGGCGAGACAACTAATTTGATGCATGACATCCAAGTCGAGTCAAGTTCTATTTCGGAGACATGCCATGAGATGTCAGTCGAGACAAAAATAGAGAGGCCTCCTTTTGCTCTTCCGTATTTTGAGTCTCTCTTGGCCGGGTTGAGGTATTCTTTGTATCCGACTATTGGTGAAGGATTTGTCTGCCATGTTTCTTGGAGAAGAAGTAGATCGTGCTGTATAATGAATTCCATAAAATCGGGATCTTCTAATTTTGTGCTTAGGTCATTCACATTCCAGGAGCAGATGTTACAACCGTGGTCTGGATTTGAAGCTTTGGTTGGATTTGTTCAAGCCATTCCGTGGCTGGTTCCGGCTGTATTAGTCTGCCTGTAACCCGGAGGCTTAACTGCTTCAGGGTGAGCAAAGGTGATGGTTATTTTCCGTGCGGTTTGGTCTGTGCTCTTGATAGGGCTAGGATGATCCGGGCCTTTCGCACCTCTTAGCATGCCCTCTGTTAGGTTAAGTTGTTGTAGCGGGCTTGGATAACAGGGGGAACAAGCTTTTTTTTTTATCTCTTTGCCCCATTTAGCGAATGAATCCTGCTGCTGCCAGATCTGCTCGGTGATGGAGTTGTCGAAAAAAGTTGCTGTAGTGATTTCATGACCGGTTGAATTGGGGTTTAGTCTGAACTCTATGCATTCTAAATTACAGGTATCATGTGGCTCAAGGAAGGAAGAGCTTTGAATAGTTTTAGTAATACACTTCTGTTGAGGATGTCATGAGTTCCCCTCGAGACTTAGTGGGGGATAAAGTCCGGCTTATTGTTGTTGTCCAAAAAATCCAGCCCTCGTTCAGTGTCAGGGCTCTTTTCGGTTTGTTTGTCAACCGCGATTCGCCCCGAGTAGGTCGGACAAGGTTTCAGAACGTTACAAGTATTGTTTTGTAAACGTATATCGTTGTTCTTTGCGGAGATAGCTGCACTGCTTCCCAGGCAGTAACTATTTGTTGTTTCAAGGTTGCTCTTCTCCGTCATTTACCTTGGGCAAGGTGGCCTCCTTCGAGCTAGTTATGATGGATTCTATTATATTACGTCCTGGTGTGTGTGTAGTTTTCATAGTTTGTGTAGCCTGGGTTGTTCGGTACAGTTTCTTTTCCCTTCCGGAGGGCTTAAATATGCTGTATACATTTACTGGTGGCGTTTGTTCCGTTATGTGTTGATTGTGACTATTTGGGGCAATGGGCTGATTGGTTGGTGGGGTCGGGTGATCCTCAGTACTTGCGTCCTCCGTGATAATTGGCGTGACGTTGTCTTCGCTTTGAGTCCCATCTTGCTCAATCGTAGCACAGGTTGCGTTGGGTGCCTGTCTGGTTTGTTTGCCATTTCTGGCCTTTCTCAGGCGTTTTCTCTCCCGCTTGGATAATAAAGTTACTTTTGATTGCCTTGCAGTTGGCTGGTTGCAGTGATCAATGGGTAGAGTGGCCAAAGCGCCTGTGTTGCCAGATTCTCTTAATGGTTGTGGTGTATTGGTGCTTGCCTGTGTTTGAGCTGAATTGGTCCCCATTACTCTTGCGTTTTGCCCCCTGAGAGGACTAGGGCGTGCCTGATCCTCTTCCCTCAATGTTTCTTTAGCTTTGACGGCTGATAATGCGGTCTTAGATGAGACGTCCCTGGTGACCCCCAATAGTTCGGTCATTAGGGTTGGGACTACAACTAGTTGATCTATAATTTGAGTGCAGTGGCAATGACACATTTGGTAAGTTGTTTCCCTGTCTAGCTGCACCCTCATGATCATCTCGTTAAAGTTTTGCAACTTTTGTTCCAACCCCTGAACGTGGATGGCTAGGGTGTTTTAAAAGGTCAACTTGGGTGTCTAACTTATCTGCATGGTAAATCATGGCTTTACCAATGGTATCCATTGTGTTTAGCAAGTGCTGCCAGACTGCGGATGATGGTAAACTGACTGGTCCTGCTAGGGGGTGAGCTAACTCGTTGTTCCTGAAGGAGTTGTTGATCCGGGGATGGAAAGTCCAGAGAACCCGGAGTCTCACTTGATTGTTCCTTTTTTTGTGAGAGTGGCATCATAGGAGAAGTTTCAGGGTCTTTAAATTTAAAATGCATATCATCGTGTTGATTGAAATACAAGAGTTCCCGACCGGGTTGGTGGACCGTTTCCAATGAAAGAAGTGGCGAGGCAAATTGATCTTGCTTATTAGTGTTTACTTTAACGGAATCCAAGTCATCTGCGGGTAAGACCACCGGCGACGTGTGTGTTTCCAAAAGGACTACGGATATTTGAACTCGTCTGATGTATTGAGTCACCCTCGTTGTAACAGTTGTGACCGAGTAGGGATTGTTGTTGCTGCGGAGGTTGTGATTCTGAAAAGGGCGGATGGCAGTGAATTAGTGCCTCGATGGCTTGGAGGTTATGACTTTGTCCGCTTTCTAAAGGATGAAGAGCTTTGGTCGTTAGAAGTTGCGAGCCTTGGACTTCTCTATTTATCGCGTACTGGGAATCTGGTCCCGTTTTCCGAAGTGCTTCCGTTTCGTTCTTATGGCTCTTGCTGCTTCTATCATAGGAAGGATTCATGTCGACTTTGCTTTGAAAGTCAGTAATGTCATTGCTAGGATAGGTATGTTTGGGGCATTCGAAGTCATTGCGGTCCTGGTTTTTCTTGGTGGTTCTGGTGGCCACTTTTAAAAAATCAGTAATCGGCGCCCGTTTACTGCTGTTTGGGCATGAATAGTGCCTGGTAGGTGCTGATAAAATGGCTTTCTTGCCTCCTTCACGAGTAACGTGTGGGGCTGACTCTGTAACTTTTTTGCTGGTAGTTAACTTAGCACTTGCCATTCCTGAGGTTACTGCGGTAACTGTGGTTAAAGCTTCCAACACATGCCGCATGTCTGTTTGTTTGCCACGGCCCTGTTTGGGTCGTTCCCACCGGCGTGATTCCGGGTGAGTTGCAGGTATACTCCATGACCAACGCCGGGGACCCTCCTTTTCCATCTCTTTTTTGGAATTAGCTGACGTTTTTTTGTCTTCTCCCCTCCTCTCGTTTTTCCAGACCTCATCCCGAGTTATTGCCCACCCGCCTGGCGAAATTGGGCCACTGGAAGGGAGAATTTGGGGGTGAGTTGGAACTATTAACTATTGACAAGTGGCAGTTGGCAACTTTCGTTTTCACTTGAAAAACTTGGTATGTTATTAGATTGATCAGTAGGTTAAAATGAGAGTTGAGTATTGGTTTCAGCCTGTCCGACCTATGATCTTGGAGCAGTGACCGGGCAATGGAGAGGGAGCACTACAATGGTAGCAGGGTAATGACGGGGGGGATTAATGGTTGAAGGCGGTTGGGGACGGCCTAACCTCTGAAGTGGATGGCGTCTGTCTAACTGGTGTCGGCAATGGCCGAGATTCCCTAGAAAAAAGTGACAGTGTGGGGGCGGCGTGCATGCGTGATCGGGGCGGCAGGGACAGCGCAGAACTGGGGAGACGCAAGTTTAAGAGCAGGGCACGCTGGGTTGCCGCAAGCCGCGCCCAACCTAGTTGGGCCGCTTCCGCTGACGCAGCCGGGCACTTCACTCTGCGGCTTTCACTCTGCGGCCTCCGCTATTGGGCTATGAATTCAGCGTCATTCCAAATACACATTCAAGGCCCCTCGAGCAGGAGTTTTGTTTTCCTGGTGAGTTCCGCCCAAGGGGGGCCGCTCTTCCTCCCGGAACACTCGCTTTGCTGGTGGCCGCCACGTCTGCTGCTCACGTCCCACAGGTGAGGGGGGAGGTGTCCAGAGTCCTAATGAGATTTGTAAGCTGCTGAGGTTCTGTGCGTGGATGCAGTCTAACAGCGCAATGGCCTAGCCTGGCATTTTATGCAGTTTACACGTGTGGTAGGCATTTAATTAAACAAACATTTGCAATGCAATAGGTCTCGCATTTACACAAGTTTGAGCTAGTGGCATTGTAAATGACAATACCTTTTATTTATGTTTTGGTTTTTAAAACATAAATAGAAGGCATTGTCATTTACAATGCCAATAGCTCAAGCTTGCGTAAATGCGAGACCTATTGCATTGCAAATGCTTGTTGTTGTCCCATCTCGTCAGGATCTTCCATTCACACGGTATTTGATAGGACATCAGGTTCAAGTGTCAAAGCATCTTCAGCATTTTTTTAGTTGCTGAGGTGTTTAAGCCCTAGGGTCGGGTGAAGATCCCTCTAAACATCAGCTTTGGACAGGGAAGGGTATGATATTAAGGGTAAATCTGTTCCCCCTCTCAATGGAGAAGGAAGACCCTTCGAGTTAATCCTAATGTGTATTTATGTTGCTGTAATTGTTGGCGATATGTTCACAATTGGCACTTCAATTTATTTTACCTTTCGTGTTCCTGACCCTACTGCTTCTCATATTGAGCTCATAGGTTGGCAGGCGTTTGCGTTGTCTTATATTTCATTGTTCCCATGCCTCTTTATCTCCCTCGATGGATGTGCTATCTGCTTTCTTTGAGCTGTTGTCAGGGGTTTGACCAGAAAACCTCTGTAATGGAGCACATTTCTTGCACCATGCTGCCTGTCGTTCAGGAAATCTCACATAAGACGCTGTGATGCATGCCGAGGCCAGAGGGTCAATGGGTTTTTAATGGGGGGGGGGGCGTGGAATGAAGGTCAGTATTTATTTAGATTGCCATTCGCTGCTTGTTGACGATTCTTCTCTTCTTCAGCTAATGCAATTAAATCTGTTATGCTACCATTACATGCCAGGGTACATACTTTCATTGTGGGTAGAGAGCATGCTCTGACTTTAGTTTTGCCTCTGTCTCTCCCAGCTGGCAGAAAAAGAGGTCTCCTGCTGTCCTGCCACAGCCATTCAGAGCACCTCACAGGGCTTCAATCTACAGGTAGGGAATGAAGCTCACCTGTGGTTTTTTTTATTTTTATAATATATATATATTTTTTACTGTCAACCTGTCTCTTTTGGATTTAGTGCATCTTCCTGCAATTGTCTGTTCGACGGCTGTGATGGATTTCTTCTTTGATCTCTAACTGTATCTGCAATGAGTTCTCTGGAAAGGGAGTCCTTCCAGTTAGTACTCTTCTTAAGTCGTTTGCGTAATACCTGCATTTAAAAAAAATTACAGGCTGCGTCTCTGATTGGAAGAGACTGCAGAACTAATTTTAAGCCAATTTCATAAAGGGTGTCTGAGATTTATTAGTAGTGATCATTCTATATTTGGGAAGAACACGGTAGGCTTTGGTATGCTGTTATGCTATGCTTTTATGTGAAAGACGTTGTAGTCCCCAAGTCTCGTTTAGAGCACTGCTGCACAACTTTGTATAGCATTCTCCCGTTTTCCGTGTGAACAGCATCCCTAGCTGCCACAACGTGGTTTGGTTCGGCAGGTATAGGTCATTGACAGTTATTTTAAATACTTAGGGTGGTGATGGGGGTGATGTACGATCCTATTTCTTCCGGCCCTTGACAAGATGTGCTATGACATGTATGATTCCCTTAAGGGGTGCCATTGTGTAGTCTGAAGGACCATGGAGTATAAAGTTACCACTATCCTGATGTGAGTATGAGAGCTTGAATAGCTGTTCTGAAGTCACTTTCTGAAAGAGACTCAATTACCTGCCAGATGTCAAATAGCACATTGTTTTATACTTTGGTAGCAATGAGCATATGGGCTTTTTAGCTCAAGGTATTATAGAGGATTTCAGTTGAGCAAGGAGTTGGTTGGTGCCTAAGAAGTGAGATGTTGGTGTTCCCTGAAGGGATGACTTCAGCTTCTTCGAAATTACAAGAGAATGGCGTAGTTCTAATGTATAGGTGATGTCCTGTTCCAGATTGTAGGAGACTAAAACGAGTAGCTATGTCATTTTTTTATTTTTTTTTGCTGTGTTTCCTAGGCTCTTTGCTTAACATTATCTGTCCAATTAAAGTAATATGTCTGCCAGATATGAAGGGGTGTTTCTGAAGGCTTTGGAGGTAATGCAGTTGCTCTTGAAGACTATGTGGGCCTTGAGCGGCTGCCAGGGAAGTTTTTAGTGCCTTGTAATGTAGTGAAATTTCTGCTGGCTCTTGATGAGATAATTTGCATTGTGTAGGATGCTTTTCACGGGTGCTGAGGTGGAGTCAGGTAAGCCACTTAGAGCATTACCTCCATCCCTGTGGAAGAGGACCATGGCTTGTACTAAATATTTTGTTTTTGACCTTGCAAGTTGTTTGTTTTGTTAATTTTCCTTACAGGTTTTTTAACCAACTTTATTGAAAGTTTTGCGGCAAAACACAGCATTACACTGTACAAGATTTGATCGATGTACAAGCACGGCATGACAGCAAGCTCAGATGTCAATAGTATATAACAGTGCATTGTCATATTAAACTATAATAGTCGCACCATTTCCCCATATACGTTCATATTTCTTTAAACAGCTACGGGACTCAAAAATCAGCTTCTCCTGATGCGCACACCAGTCCGCCCCTGCACGCGAGCTTCTAACAGTCAGTAGCTTTTGTTGTTATCAGACTCTGGCCACGTCCTGGTTGGCAACCAAACAAGCTGTCCCCAGAAAAGTGCGCTCAGCCCTAGCAGGGCTCGAAAAATCCACTTGCATTGTCCATGAGGAGCTATTTTTAGGGACTACTCACCCTTTCTGGCAAGCTGAAAATCCTCTAACTTCAGTCACAGAACAAAAAGTATATGTAGTAAGATAAACTGACATTTGACCTCGGCCTCTGAAAGCAGAGTAAATGTGACAAGATAAGATTTAAAGGCATCTTTATTGCTCACAAAGTGAAAAAGCAATAAAGATGCCTTTAAATCTTGTTATCTTGTTATATATGCTGGCTTTCATAGACGGAGGTCAAGAGTAAGTTTGTCTTCCTACATTTATTTCTCTTTCTGTGACTTAAGTTAGAGGATTTTGTAAAATGAACTGTGTGAAAATTGAACTGTGCAAAGCATGTTAAATGAAAGGCTGTAAGATGTCAGGCTTTTTTTCGAACACAACACTGAAATAGCTAAGTAAACTGTTCAAACATTTCAAATATATTTCACTAGTTATGAAGACGCATTTTTGTAATTCTGTGGTGAAAAAAATATTTTTAAAGGATCAAAACAAATTGGAACAATTTACTTGGTGATGTGCAAATTTTAAATATTTTTGCTGAAACCCAATTTCCAAACATTGTTTATGCACTATTATCACTAAAACTACATGTTAGTGGGAAAGTTTTGTGGCCATTTCAATGGAAAATATGTTATCTGTAAATGACAGTGCACTACTGCATCATGCTTTGATAATATATTTATGAAAAGTGAGTTTTCAAACATGAACTGGGAATTATTACTGCTCCTGCCCGGATGACAATGCTATTAGTGAAATAAGAGGCAAGCCAGGGATCATGTGTCCCCTATATATGGATTCAATTCTTGTTATTCATGGAGCAAACATTTAGTCTAGTAAATAGTTTTTTGTACAGCAGAAATAGTGAACTTGCATATTTGAAGGTGCTCTCTTATGTGATGATAAAGAAAAAGGCGGCTCCATAAGACAAAATATTTGCCTAGGATCACACTATTTGAGACCAGTTCACGGATCAAGTACATTACAGATAGGTCGAGTAGATTATTAAAGTTACTAGACCTGCAGGTCTGGTAACACTTTTATACTTTTTCGAGCCCTGCGTAAGACCCCCTACCTCCATGAGCCCTAGTAACTCAACACGAGGTGCCAACTCCAGGGTGCGGCATAAGACAGCGGATAGTATTTGATCCACCTCCTCCCAAAAAGGCGTTGGCACCAGGCACTCGCAAGCACAATGGAAAAAATCTGCCCCTGGAAGAGGGCTGCGCATGCACACCACTCTCCTATCGGAGCGTACATGTTGTAAGCACCTCGGGTGAGGTATGTCCCGTGCAGGTAGGTGAACTGTACCATACACCTGCCACACAGATCGCCAGCTCCCTAAGTTCCATGCAAGCCTCTCTCCAGTCATCTTTATCCAGGTCTCCCACCCAGGATGCCCACCTCTGCCGGACCTTCTGAAGACCGTCTGAGGCGTGGATTACTAAGGAGCAATAAATCACAGAAGTGGCCCCTTTACCTAGCCGCCCCAACAAGATCTTCGCCTCTAACGGATTGTATTCCGGCAGGGACTCGCTCAGGAGTACGTGACCTAGCAAGGCTTGGCGCAGTTGGAGGTATCAAAAGAACTGTGAATTAGACAGTGAGCACTTGGCTTTTAATTCCTGAAATGATGCACCGTTCCCCCCCCTTGTAGATATCTCCCAGGTACGAGATCCCATTGCAGAAAACTTTCCAGCGTTGAAAGCTGACCAAGCCATGTTCCTCGCCATAGAGGGGTCATCTTGGTTAGGCAACGTTCCCAACCAGTGAGGCGAAGGGCCGCCCTCCATCAGATGAAGGATACCCGGGTGCAAGAAGGCAATGTACCCGGCAAACGCGGAGATTGAGCAAGCTATCTATCCTCAGTGAATATATTTCCAACCGATCTGCTGTATCATCCCACCCCCTGGTGAATCAGTTGTTAATCTGCACCATGTGTGCTGCAAGATAGTACAGGTATAGATCTGATAAACCCAGGCCACTGTCAAAACGAGATTTGCACAGTGAGTGAAATGCCACCTTTTACCGACTCCCAGTCCACACAAAATTAGTAATTTTAAATTTTAGCGGTCAGAGTGAAACCAAATATGGGTATTACAATATGGATAATTGCCCAACACGTACAAACAGTGCAGGAGGCACACCATTTTGAAAAGGTCCGTGCCCCCCACCAAATACAGTTCAATGGCAGCGTGGTCCATCGGCCGAGATCCTTATCAAGCCGCCTGTCCAGTCCCTGGAAATTAAGGGCCCAAGCCAGACTTGGAATGGGGGACACGTGCACCCCTAAATATTTAAAGGATTTATTCCGAGTAGGAATATTGTGGCACCAGACCTGCCATTGAGCGTCACTCTTTGCCTCCACTAATCAGGACTTGCCTTCATTAACCTGGAGCCCGGATGCCTCGCCGTACAGCCGGAGTGTTAGACAGCAAGACCCCAAACGCTGTGGATCTCTCAAGAACAGGAGCATGTCATCCGCACAAAGCGCAACAAGGTCTTAAAGACCAGTCCCCCCATCTCCAGCCTGAAATCTAAGCATCACAGCTTATCAGCCGCGCCAGAGACTCTATCACCAATGCAAAGAGCAGTGGCGACAGTGGGCACCCCTGGCGCGTGCCCCGCTCGATGGGAAATTAAGGAGATGGTGCCCCATTCACCCAGACCTGAGCAATCGGAGAGTGGTAGAGAAGCTAAACCAAACAGCGGAACCCATCCCCCATGCTAGCCTGACGAAGAACTCCATCCATAAAGACCCATGTCACTGTATTGAATGCTTTCGTGAAATAAACTAGCACTCTGGCCATCGAGCTCCGGCGCCCGGGACAGCGCTACATGGACCCTCCTAATGCAGTGAAGCGTGCTACTGCTCACCATGAATCCACATTGATCCAGGTGGAC
This sequence comes from Calotriton arnoldi, assembly GCA_963921515.1. Lineage (NCBI taxonomy): Eukaryota > Metazoa > Chordata > Amphibia > Caudata > Salamandridae > Calotriton > Calotriton arnoldi. The sequence goes on from CAWUFW010000028.1 coordinate 3,599,838, forward strand.
GAGGTGAGTTAGGTCCCAACCTAGCCACTCAGCTTACACTTTTGCATAGATCTTGATGTCCGTGTTGAGCAACGAAATCGGGCGATAGGTGGAACATTGCTGCCTAAGGAGACCTTCCTTGGGAAGGACAACTATGGTAGGGCAGTCTAACTCTGGTGGAAAGGACCCCTGAGGCAAGGCGTTTATATAGAAATTCAGAAGTTGGGGACATATGATCTCACAGAAGCGTTTGTAATATTCAATAGGATACCCATCTGGGCTGCGGCAATCACTTCCTCAAGCGTTAGGGCTTGGTCCAGCTCTTGGGCCAAGACACTGGGTGTAGTCTGCAGTGGTATGGTGTCCAAAAGGGGTTGGCGACCTCCGCTGGCGGCGGAAGACACTGCAAATATAACCCCCGGTAAAAATCAGCAAAGTTCTGGGCAATTGCGGGAAGCTCCTCTTGGAGGTGACCCAATGAGTCCCGAATCACTGGAACCACTCGGTCAGAGACACCCTGGGCAGCCAGCCAGTACAATAATTTGCCTGATTTGTCACCCGAGGTGTATACCCTCTCTGTGGAGGCCCTCCAACACGGTCTTGCTTCTTCCAAGGAGACTTGCTGCAGTTCATTTCTGGCTATGGCTAGGAGACTACGGGAATGCTCAGTGTCCCGGCAGCGAAGAGCCGCTTCCACTCGTAATATCTGGGTTTCCAAGTCGGTAAGGCGCTCTTGAAGAACGTGACCTTTAATGCAGCCTCTTAAGGATGGCTTACTAGCCGCCCATAGTGCTGCTGCTGCTGATGCTACTGAGCCTGCATTGAGCTCGAAAAACTGACGTAATTCCTCCTTGACAAAGGTCTCCCATTCAGAGCTTATCAAGTGCCATGCTTTTAATCTCCAGGCTCGCTGCAAGACAGTTGGTTGAGTTCCCCTATGGTGATAGAGCGTGATCGGAGATACGATGCAGAGGAATGTGCACCGATTGAACCGAGAGATGATCTGCGGTCGGCAACCACATCAAGTCTATGCGGGATTCCGCTGCATACGCAGCAGTTTGGTGGGTGTAATCCCGCTGAGTAGGATGCCAGTAGCGCCAGGCATCGCAGAGGCCCAGCGAATCCACCCATGAGGACAAGCAGACCACTCGAACGCCAGGTAGTGTATGGGGTGGAGGCGTCCAGGGCCGGGTCTGGAAGCGTATTAAAGTCCCCTCCGATCACTGTGACGCCCTGGTTGAGAGTCAGGATTAAGGATCTCAGCGACTGCAGGGAAGGGTGCAGCAGGGGCGACGGGACATAACGGGATATAAAATTATACTGCCTCGCTTACAACCGACCCTCAATACCCACATAGCCATGAGTGTCCGTGTGGTGTGCTGAAGCGGCCAAGGGAAGAGATTTGTGCAGGAGTATAGCGACTCCTCTAGAGCCACTTGTAAAACCTGGGTGATAAACCCTGTTGTAGCCGAACTGGCCCAAGAAGGGGCAGTTTGTACCTAGTAAATAGGTCTCCTGCAGGAGAGCGACCGCTGGCCTGTGGCGCTTGATATATCGTAACACAGCAGAATGCTTAATGCGGTCCAGGAGGCTGTTCACATTCGAAGAGAGTATTGTTATTTGACGGGGGGCCATGACACAGCTGAAGAAACCAAGCAGAGTCCCCACCCAACAGGAGTGGACAGGAGACCTCGATAACCTATTTTGCCATGCCGTTTCGAGCGAACCATTGTTATCCATCTAGTTGCTGCTATTAACCACGAAAGGAAAAACACTGGTAAAACAAAAAAGTCAGAGAAATAAACTATGCTCGAGAGCCCAACTAAACTACCGTCCCCTCCAATATACCCCCTGCTCACACTTCACCCCAGGAAGTACCTGTCGCCTTATCTAATTATCCTAAAACCTCTAACCTTTGGGGGGGGGTGGGAGAGAAACCTCTGTCCATAAGCGCCCATACAACAGGATTTAACACCTGACAACAAAGTATACCACATTAGAATTAATTTGCCCTTCAGTACCCAGCAGAAGTAACACCCAGAACAAAAACATAGCCACACCGGCCAAGACCCACAACAGAAGCGGAAGGGAAAGAAAGCAAGCACAATCATCCACCCTGGCCCGCCCCCGCAACATGATCGGCATTGTAACTAGAAAGGAAGTGTCCAGGTCAAGACGGACCAGATAGCTGAGATGAGAAGCCAAAGTCCACCTCCGAAGAGCGAAAAATCAGTGGAGTATCCGAGAGGTTCTCAACCTCCCTCAGTGAAGCCAGGCCCAGGGTAGGTTCGTCTCGAGCTGAGCCCTCCTCATCGGCCCCACACTCGATCTGGGGCCTCTGAGAACGGGAGTGCCCTCCCTCCACCGCCGACTGGACAGTGACCCAGCACGCACCTTTGTACTCCCCTCCTTTGTACTCCCCGATTGCTGTCGCTTGGGGGGGAGGGGGCATTGCAGCAGCCGGCTCTCGGCCGCCTACTCCCAGTCCTAATCGGGTGTATCGAAGAAGAAAGTCGAGACTGGAAGTAGACCTTGAGGCGAGCGGGAAACAGAAGCATGTGGCGCAGTTCTAAGGCTCGGAGCTTCTGCTTCACTTGGCTGAAGGAGCGCCGCTGCACCGCCTTTGTGTAGTCCTGAAATATGAGAATTTTTGCGTTGTCAAACTGTAGATCAGGATGGGTGCGTGCCTCTTGTAATACCACGCCCCGGTCTTTAAAGTTAAGCAGCCTCACTCCGAATCACAGGCTGCGGGGAGGCCCTAGGGGGCTCCTCTGCACCAAGGAGTGTTGCGCTCTTTCTGTGACAAAAAAGGGGGACAGTTTATTTTCAGGCACCCATGTTTTGAACCAGTCTTCCAGCACTCTGGCTAGGCCCCTCTGCTCCATGGATTCTGGTAGGCCAATGAGTCAAAGATTATTATGTTGAGACTTATTTTTGGCATCCTCCGCTCTCTCTGTCAGGGAGGACACCAAGGCGGACAGCTTGAACATCTGGCTTTTGACAGACGAAATTTAATCCTCTGCAGAGGAGACGCGGTTTTCGACCTCCGTGGTCCTGTCCACCACATTGCGCGGATCCTGGCGCAGCAGGGAAAGAACCACTCGTAAGCCATCTACTTTAGATTCTACAGCATCCCGGGAGTCCTGTATGGCCTTGAGGATCACATCCAAGTCCACAGCCCCCTGCCGCCCCGAGTGAGGCATCCAATCAGTCAAACTCTCTCCATGCTCGTGGGGGGTGGCGGTCAGTGGGATTGTATAAAGATCCCATCGTCATTTAAAATGGGGTTTGCAGCAGTACCTTCCCCCGTCCAATCCTCCACAGTCGGGAGCTCGCACTGCAGGCAAGTAGGAAGCAAGACAACCTCCAGGAGCATCGTCTTGTTGCAAATTAGCGCTTGAGACAGTAAACCCAAAAACATTTAGTGGAACAAAGTGAAGTTTACACAGGGTACCAAGTGAGTGCGTGCAATGGAGATTCAGAGCATGAAGAGCCATCGGAAGTTGTATGTTCCACCTCTTTCTGAGAACGCTATTCTAAGCTGAATCTGCTTAGCTTGCTCTCACTGCTGTGCACGCAGAGAGATGGCTGATGCCACTTTTATCTTGGTAGCCACTGCATGTCTGTGAAAGGGTGTAGCGTGGCCCAAATTAGTAATATGCTGATTAAAACGACTTGCTGGTCTCGACACTGCCCAAATCTTCTCGTGCATTGTTACTGTAGATGAGCCTCCCCAGTATGCACACTAGGGGCCTTGCGGTGCGGGGAGGCCCAAGGTTTCTGGTTTGGGGGGGCTCAACCAGTCTAAGCGGTGCCATTGCATGCCTTGCAGAATGTGTGGAGTGGCATGGAATAAGAAAAAGTTAAACACTGGGGAAAGCCACAGTGATTTCCTGAGCAGGCCACTGCAGTGTAAAGGGGGAGAGGGGGCGGCGGTGCAACTCTTCAGGGGGCCCCGCCATCGAGCCTAAGACCAAAGAATATCTGTACGATTTTGGAGACGCTGGGATCCCTCATTTTCTGCAGGGTGGTGTCACCATTATTTTGCGTTACGCCACCTGTGTGCACCTTTTCTGAGCATGAAATACAACCATCCACACACAACCGCGTTGTCATGAGTGTGACAAGGAGTTGCAGATGCTTTTGGGCAGACAGCTCATCGGCTGTAAAAATGGTTGTCTCGACTTGTAAGTCAACCAGTTCTGTGGGGAGGCCCGGCACGCAAAGCATGGGATTCAAATGGACGGAGCCGTAACCTGGTGGGCAAATGGCGAATGTGGCCTTTTGCCAGGCACAAAATGGAGCGGGTCCTGCTCACGCAAAAGGGACCGCAAGGGGAGGGGGACAGAAAGGGGCGATCACCTTGGGCTAGCAAGAGCTGCAGGTTGATTGGAATTATGCGGAAAGAAAATGCAAATTATGCTGCATAATGCGGCACATTTTATGGTAGCATTACTTTATTATTTGTCATTTTTTAAACTTTTTAGCACCGCCTGGGCATTGGCTGTACTTCATTAGTGCTAGTTCAACACCCATATATAGCAATAAGCACAGAAAGGTGGTCGGTCAAGCTGTGCAAATGGCAATCAACTGAGCAGCAACATGTGTCGCTGTATTAGTAACTTTTCTACCGTTTGAGCTAGAAGCATTTTTTTAAAAAAAATGCATAGTATGCAGCAGACTAAGGAATATGTGGCAAATTTATAATTATTCGAAAAACGTTGCAGCCGCATAATTGCATCATTCCAGTGGCCCTCCCAAAAGGGTACCAGCAATTGGGAGGTAAAGGTGGAATGGGTACCATCCAATAGGCATTAGCGTTACAGGCCTACATGGGGCACGCGTGGTGGTTGTTTTGCCACCCATGCCAAAGGAAGCAAGTTGAAGCCAGGAATCTGCTTTAGGGTGCAACCACCCCTATGCGTTCTGGGTGACCTCAACATTTGGTTTGACAAACCCAATATGACTCCTTCAAAAACAATAATCACTGGCCTAGATGCACTGAACCTGCATCAGATTGTCCACAAACCCACACACATCGCTGGACATATCCTAGATGTCATTTTTGCTAATACCGAACTAGTTACCTTTCAAACTATAACACCAGTCACATGGTCAGACCACCATTTGCTTGCTTTCAAACATAAAACACTAAGCGACTCACCTAAAACCACCTTACGTGCATCCACTTATCGACCGTGGAACAAACTCAATTTGGAACACTTGGAAACACAACTAACATCCAGTACAGATCTGGAAACAATAAATTCTGTTAAACTATGAGTGGCTACAGGAAGCTTTTGATATCCTGATACCACTCAAAACCACACAACAGAACAAAGAAAACAAGCACCTTGGAGAAATACAGAGATAAAAGACATAAAACAACAAATTAGAAAGCTGCAACGTGCCTGGCTCAAAACAAAAAACAAACAAGACAAACTTCACCTACAGAAAATTTACAGATTATACAAGCCGGCTATCAAAAAAGCAAAGAAAAGGTACTATTCAGACAGAATTCAAAATGTGCAAATAAAGAATTCTACAAAATACTCAATGAATTTTGTAAACCAAATTGCCTAGAAGGAACTCATCCCATTACTAAAGATTTCACTGGCAAATCATTACACTGACAAAGCAGACACGTTGGACTCTTACTTAAAACAGACAAAGCACAAGCACTAACCCTTTTACAAAACAACAATCCAAGAATACTCTAACCCAGCCTCTCCGTTACTTCCAACACATTTCACACAATGAATTTATGGACCTGGTCAAAGCAAGCAGGCCTGCCGGCAGCCCTTCTAACCCGTCTCCACCACAAACCTTCAAGAGTATTCTTCTAACAACCTCTGCTGCCACTCCAGTAAGAAAAATCATCAATGATTCCTTAACTACCGGAATATTTCCAGAAGAACTCAAAAAGTCATACATACGCCCTTTACTGAAGAAAACAAATTTGGACCCGCTGAACCCTGACCACTACAGACCCATTACTAATGGACCTTTCCTGGGCAAACTGATCGAAAGAGCAGCGTTTGCCCAGATGTCGCAATTCATTGAAGAGAATGCCATACTTTCAGACTTCCAAACAGGATTTCGTCCGCGAAGAGGCACAGAATCTGCCCTCCTTGCCATCTGGGATGACCTGAAGAACACAGTTGACCGCAACAGGGTTGCTGCGCTACTCCTCTTGGTCCTCTCGGCTGCCTTTGACACGGTTGACCATGACACACTGAAACAAAGACTCTACGAAGCCGGCATAGAGGGGACTGCTTTAGACTGGATCAAGTCCTACCTTCAAAACAGAACTAATGTCATCCATACCCCACCTTTTTCGTCCAAACCGTACTCCACAAAAGCTGGGGTCCCTCAAGGCTCTATCATCTCGCCCATGTTTTTCAACATCTACATGAAGTCATTACCGGTACTGATCAATCAATTTCACCTCACGTGCTATAACTATGCAGATGACACGTAAATACTCCTTCAACTGGAATGCCCCAAAGACATTGGAAACTCGCCAATTTTCAGTTGTCTCAGGGCTGTGGATCAATGGATGACTTGGAGCCATCTCAAATTGAATGCTTCCAAAACGGAAATACTCACGTGTGGCGATTGGAAACATTATGACCCGCTTGCCGCCTGGCCTGATGAACTGGGATCACCGCCTAAAGTATCGAAGGAAGTAAGAAACCTCGGAATGACCATGGACTCCAAGCTATTGATGAATGCCCAAGTGGACAAACTGGCAAGATCAAGCTTTGTTACTATAAAAACTCTGCGACTAATCTTCCCCCATTTGTGATTCCCACACAAGGTCAAAGCTACCATCTCCCTTGTTCTGTCCAAACTAGATTACGCCAATAGCCTCTACCAGGGATCACCTTTAATGACTATGAAAAGACTACAACGGATTCAGAACTCGGCTGCCAGACGTCTCTTGCATATCAAACCGTGAGACCACATCTCCCCTGCCTTGAAAGCCCTGCATCGGTTACCGGTTGCCAGAAGATCCACATTCAAGCAGCTTTGTATCACCCACAAAGCCATACATGCAATGGGACCGCTCTTCATCAGGAATAAAATCACCAAACACATTCATCATAGGAACCTCCGCTCTAGAGTGGCACCTCGCCTCAAAATCCCAAGATACAAGAAAAAAACCATGGGTGGCACATCCTTCTCTGTTCAAGCAGCCAAAATATGGAACTCTTTACCCCCAACATAAGATCCACCGACAACCACCTTATCTTCAGAAAACTACTCAAGAATTGGCTCGTCCCCACATAAGCACCATACGCAAACAGAAATATACTGCATATCCCTCTGTATATAAGCATTTATTTGTACTATAGATATGTACCTATATATGTGCATTGTTTTTTATTAACATAAAGAATAATTGTTTAAAAAAAAAAAAAAAAAAATTTTTTAAGTACAACACTGGAAAACCAGAGTTTATCGAATGCATTTTTAATCTACTTATACATATTTCCTTTATGCATCTTTATACCTTCCATGTACTTGGATCTATATATTTATTACTTTCCTCCCCCAAAAAATATTATATGCACTACCCTATTTCTCACTCTATACCTCTATCAGTATCTTTAATCTACATATACTTACTTCCTTTATGCATCTATAAACTTTCCATGTACTTATGGATCTATATATTTATTACTTTCTTCTAATTCAGCATATCCAATGCACTACCCTATTTCTCACCCTATACCTCTCTCAATATATCTTCTACCTCAACTCTTTCATTCATCCCAAACCCCATACCACTACTATGATCCCCTAAATAGCCCTTTCTAGACTCTCCCCTACTCTACCCCTCCTTGCACCACCTCACACCTCTTTTACTATACTGATCCCCCAAAACAAGCCTTTGTAAACTCTTCCCTCTGACTCTTCCCCTCCACATCCCTTTTACTCATTCCAAGCCTCCCACTACTGCTATGACCTCCCCAAAAAAAAAAAAATTGTCTAAATCCTTGACTATTCTATCCCTCCACTATCCTTTTCAATCGAAATAACAGACTAACATGTCCACTTCTCAAATTTCATATTTCACTATACTAATTCACCACTAATCCTTTACGGGTTCCAGAGTAGCGTGCTACTCGCCGAAAAAAGCACTTCAACACCTCATTAGGGGTAGCAAGCGCTATATAAATGCAAACCTTTTCTCTCTTCTAACCCTCCGCTATCCTTCTCAATCCAAATAAGTGACTAATATCCACCACTCAAATTACTTTCATATTTCACTATACTAATTCACCACTAATCCTTATGGGTTCCGGAGTAGCGCTTCGACACCTCGTCAGGGGTAGTAAGCGCTATATAAATGCAATTACAATACAATACAACCACCCCTCACCCACTTATCTCCAGACACGACAGCATGGACTGCCAAATGTAAGGAAGGATTTATGACCCAGATTGTATCATGTTTTATTACATGTGGATTTCCCGCCTGCGTGCGGTGATTAATCAGTGTGTTTGAATAAACTGCAGCCAGATTACCCTAGATAAACCAGTTGGGTGTATTCAGTTGGTGGGGGGTGTGAGGGGGACTTCAAGGGTTCATCGGGTGGCGACTGCAAGGGTTACAGCTGTAAACTAAAGTCACCTGCCAACTTATTGAACGGGGTAAACGGGGAGCGACGACATGACATTAGGAATGGAGGAGGCATTACCATTTGAGCAGGCAGCATGGATGCGGAGAAGTCGGAGTTACTCCCGATAGATTGCTTAGCATTGCCCGTTTTGCCCCGAGGACCCTGTCCGTTCATGCCATGGACCCCTTGGTGTCTCCTCCAGGTCGAGGCTCGTCTTTTAGCTTCTGGCAGTCTTGCACATTTGAAGGCAGAGGACTATGGCCTGTACAGATGCGCCCTCCTCATTACATCTTTAACAGCCGGTGCCCACTGTCTTCTCCCGCCTGGTGCCTTCAGCGTGAGTGTGATTTCTGCTGCCGATAATAACAGAGCCATGGCCCGCTGCAGAAGAAGAGTGCGGCGCCGGCTTTTATCTCCCGGCTCCCAATCACACCCTGGCTGCGAATGGCCCCGGCGCGCGCATTAACAGCTACCTGAGAGCGCGAGCGCTGAGGCTGCTCTAAGATGGTTGACGCTCCGGACACAGCTTCAAGCTGAGATGCAGTAATTGCTCGCAGTATTAAAAGCAATAAAAACAGAAGCGACTATTGTTATTGTTGGTCTAGCACGACAGGTTACAGCTGCCGAATCTGATTTCTGGAGACAGCTTGCAGTGTTTGCGTACATTCACGCGCCACTGGCAGCATTGACATTGCTAATTCACTTTCTTCTGGCGGCTGCAGTATTTTGTGTATTATGACACCCCCCGTTTCCCTTTTGTACCTGTTTTTTTTATTTTTTTTTATCGAAGACAGGCATTGTGGTGCTTTTAAAGAGCTTGTTTGATAGGGCGCCATTATTTGTGTTATCAAGTCTTTTATTTTCTTTAAACAGATCGTTATTTAGGCTGAATTTATAATCTGTCAGTTATATCTTTGCCATGCGCTTTGAAGCGAAATTGACCGTAGGTACTCCTAAACCAAATAGATTTTCCAGTAACCCAGTACCATAATACTGACTTTATCGGACTGCCGGGAGGAGAGAGCAGCTTTTTGAACCTCTTGAAACCCTTTTCACACACAAACGCCTCATAAATCTCAAAACTTACTAAGCGGTGTAATTGGCTAAAGCTCCCGGACAGGGGTGGCACTGTCTTCGTACGAAAACGTTGTTAAAAGTTGTGCATCCCTTCATTGTTTTGTGTTTATGCAGATGAAGGGACCCACGGCCAAAACACATCTCAGTCCCTCCATTCCTTACTAATACCCTTGAAGTTCTCGAAGCAGCCAGAATCCACTCGAGCTAGGGAAGTGCATCTTTTCAAGCAAGTGCAGCATTTCAGTGTTGCTCATCTCGTTGACCAGCATGGCAGCAAGTACTCACGGCTGTGGCGGGACAGATGATTTGTAGAACTATTATGGTGCTTTTACCCTAGACGAGGATACGAAGCAGTCCTGTACACACCTTGTAAGTGGCGCCTTTTTAGGGGAGCATTGTTAGAAGTATGTCATTTGTGTTAGTTTGCAATATAGGGTGGTGTTGCTTTGTGTGTGAAGTTCAGAGATATGCTTTGAACACGTGGCAAATTGCGTAGAAGTGGGGGAATGAATGCTGCTGATCATACGGGCACCAGTATTTGACCTTTGGGCTTTCTCCCCGCCCCCCCCCTTCTTTTGGGCTTTCCTACTCGTAAAGATGCTGATGCTTGGTTTTACTTTTCCTTGTATGGGATAGGCGTTTCTGAATGACTGTTTACATACATAGTTTTTCTTTTCTTCAGTTTGCGTTTGACAGTTTTTAACGTTTTAATCAAGTCATTACCGCCACAAAAGCTGGTTAATGCCTATGTGGGTTCCCTTCCATAATGCCCATGTTTGATTTTTCCCCCCCCCTGCTCTGTGCTGCAAACCACAAGCCACCTGATCTGATGGGGACTTCTAGCTATAGATTCCTTACCTTGGAATAATCCCCAGGCGTCAGACTGGATCTGGAAATTTTACGTTAGCAGTACCCCCTATGTGCAGGTAGATGGTGTCGTTCGGCTCCAAATGGTGCCATCTGTGTCGCCTGCGCCAGAAGTGATGTGTGCGGTGCCTATATAGGCACTACCCCACTGTGCTGACTTCGTTTTTTTTCTTTCCACACCAATCAGAGCAGATCCGGGAAGAGCTACCTCCAGTCATTATGACTGACCTTTTTTAAAAAAAAATTGTCAATTTTTTTGAGACTTGTGTCCTGGTGCTTTGAGGATTTCAGATGGGGAAGCTGGTTTTAAGCCGTGTGGTGCCTGTCACCGACAGATGTCTGCAATGGACCCGCATTTGGTGTGCCTCTGATGCTTGAACCGCAACATCTGATGGAGTCGTCTAGCCACAGATTCCTTACCTTTGAATTCTCCCCAGGCGCCAGACTGGATCCGTAAATTGTTTCACATCAGTACCTCTGCACGTCGGTAGAAGGCGTTGAGCGACTGTAATGACGGCGTCCACCGGATGTGACGTAGTCAGTCTAGATAAGCCCTCCCCTGACTCCAGTTTCTTCCTTTCTGCACTTCCACGCAGATCCAGAGAGTGGTACCTCTGGCCATTTTGGCCTGCCATGACGAAAGTGTGCTTTTTTTCTAGATATCTACGAGGTCCTGTGGACTACGATGTTGACCTCGCCCCCTTATCCTATTTGCATGTGGTGTGTAGGCGCGCACCTTGACTCCGAATGGTGCGGCTCGTGTCTTCAGCTTTGGTCGTCGGCGATGTAGGAGCGTCACATGACACCGACTGTTGGCAGAGTGGTGGTCTATGGCCCCTCGTCGGTTGCGGTCCTCTTCTTCCTCTGAGGGCCAGCTCCTGAAGTACTTCGTCCTCGCTGTCGCCTGGTAAGTCACGCCGTAGGCAGTCAATGCCATGGCCTTCCCCAACTTTTACCGCATACGTGCAGTGTCCCTGACTCCTCCGATTTCGGAGTCTGAGCGAGTGTCTATCCCACGCCTTTCTGGTTTTCCCGGCGCCCAAGCGACTATGGCTCAGATGAGGGAATACTATCTCTTTCTTCATGCCATTTTCTGTTCTCAGCCTCCCTCTGGTGCGTTTCTCAGCCCCAAGGAGGTCGGCGAGGCGTTGACTTACTCCAAACCGGCGGGACCTCATTCTGTGTCAGTGAAGCACTCCGAATTCGTGATCGACTCAGTCTCGGCTCTGGTGCACAGCCCTTCCAGGTTCCCACCTGTAATGCCTATGTTGGATGCGCTGGCGCCGACGACACTGATTTCCCCTACTTTGTCTCTCCTCCCCGATGCCGAGGTGTCACCTTCTGGACGTCAGGATCGGCGTCGGTGGAACACGCCTCTTCGGGCTACCTCCTCCGCTTTCAGAAGAGCCCCCTGCTATTTTCTCCTTGGCACACAGGTAGTTTGATAATGTGTGTGATCACGACTGAGCCTCCTCTGGAATTTCATTGGGTTTCTGCCCTTGGTGACACTAGTGGCCTTGATTCATTCCCATCCTCGGGCCTGTTTTCTCCTCCTCACCTCGGAGGCAAGTTCGACTTTTGCTCAGCTTTTGCGGAGAGTTGGTCGTTTTGGGGCTGCAGCTCAATATTGTGGAAGTGGCCATTGATCCTCTACTTTTGGTGCTTCAGAACTGAGCCAGTGTTTCCCTTCAGTGAAACCCTCTTTGATATTCTGTTGAGCACTTGGCTAAACCTGTGTCAAGGGCCTCCGTGGCCTGGTCTACAGCTCATAGGCACCATCCTCCCCCTGGAGACCCACTCTGCCTTCCCTGTTAGCCTACTCCGCACAGCTTTGTGGTTCAGGCTGCTACAGCCTCCTCCAACATCGGCACTGCCTGACGTCCCTCCGAACAGGGAGTCTAGAGGTCTGGATGCTTTTGGCTGCTATTTCTTTTCTGCTACCAGCTCCGCTTTACGGTTCCTTAATACGGCTTGTGCTTCGGGCCGTTTTTTTCATGTGTTGTGGGATTCGGTCTTGTGCCTTCTCCCCTTCGTCCCTGATGACTCTCTGGACACTCTTACTCAGCCTGACCAAGGATGGCCGTCGGGCGGTTACATTACTTATTCGTTGTGGCATGGATAGCACAGATTCTGTCGGACGGCCATGGGCCTTTTGGTAGCTCTTATTCGGCATGCTTGGCCACATACCTCCGGCTTCTGAGGCTGTTAAATCCGCCTTGGTGGACATGGCTTTCGATGGTCAATATCTGTTTGGCTCTCAAGCTGACGATGCTTTACGCCATTTTCAAGATAGTCGGAGTGCAGCGAAATCTTAATAGCTGATTGCCATACTGTCCTCTTCTTTCCCCCCTATACTCTGTCAGGCTGGGAATGGTCTCCTGCATTCCCTTCTGTGTGGGCTGTTATAGGGCAGTGCCAGTTTGCTTCTTTTCAGTCGTCACCCCGCGTGCCGTCCTGTGTGGTGTCCTTTCATTCTTACCCTGTCATTGACAGGTTGTAGTCCCTGGTTGTTTTTTGGGACGCATCAATTTCTAACCCGGTTTGGTGTCTATGCGGGTGGCTGCACGGCGTTCTTTGCTTTCTGCTCAAGTTCTGATTGGGGTGTTTTCATAGTATTGTGCGGATGCATGTTGCCTTGTTCTCTTTCCGACTGGGTACTTTGTCTATATGCCTTACAGGTATTCCTCCATAGTACCCCTTAAAGGGGACTCCACATGCCGTGCTTTGGTGCACCGGTGCAAGTCGGAAGATGGTGGCACAGGGGTTCTTCTTGCCCTCCCCTGTTGAGTGTTTCTCCACACCAGCCAGGGTTTTTTTTTCCCTTCCACTCTGTCTCGTGCCCTTCTTTCCTAGCAGACGCAATGGAAGGAGCATGGTTCTTGGCCTACGGTACATTGTCTGATCTTACCGCAAGTGGTGTTCCATCTTTCTCTCTTCAGGCGTTAGCACTTCTTGTGATAGTTCTCGCTATACACGGGCAAGACGGGTTCCTGCCCATTTTGTTTTCTTAGGTTCCTTGCGGCCATGCCTTTTCCATATTTTGGCATGGGTGGCCTACTCAACCGCCCTACCTCTTCTGTGCCTCTGCATGGTCTGTTTTTCTTCTGCCTTGCGCAAAGCAGCAGTTGCTTTTACTTTTTGATTGGAAACGTTTCCACGACACCTCTGATACAAGCCCAAACGTTTCGTTACTAGCCTGGATGTTCTTCTACCCTTTTTGGGGGTTTATGGCTATTTTTCATTTTCCATTCTTCTCGGACATGGGTCCTTAACCGTCCACTCTGGGTTGGATCGTACAGAGGTTGGTGATCCCTTGGGATTCTTTTCCGGGGAGTTTCCTCCACTTCTTTCGAGCGCGGTTGCAGTTCTAACCCCTTTGGGGTTCGTTTCCCTTGTACTAATAAGCACACCAAGTACGATCTTGGGTGACATCAGGATCCTTACTCACGTTGGTCCCTGGCTTGTTTTCCAGTCACAGGTTGCCCCGTGCACACAAGGACGTTCTTTTGCTTCTGACATTTATTTCTCTATTCTAGCAGGGTTGTTTCTCCCCTGCGGTTTTCTTTTTTTATTGTCTCTCGACTGCCTAATCGTATCAGTTCAGTCAGTAGTGCCGTTTCTGTCTGCTCACTTGGTTTTCTGGGGTGTGTGAATTCTACCCCACCCTCTCCCTTTAGATGGGGCCAGGTGGCTGGTTTCCAGCTCACCGTTGCCTCCCCTTTGGCCCATGGCCGCTGTTGTGGTCATTTGTATGTCCCCATCTTGGGCACATTTTATTGTACAGTGTAATTTCTGTGTGTGTGTGTGTGTGTGTGTGTGTGTGTGTGTGTGTGTGTGTGTGTGTGTGTATATATATATATATATATACACACCAATTTTATTGATTTCAAGAGTACATTATACACAATGCAATCATTACAGTATGATAATAGTCAATCCGAGGATATTTTCCCAGTGGGCCAGTGCATCATAGACAGTAATGAAAGTTTCGCCAGAAGACATGGGTTCCTTTTTTACATCAAGTACCCAGTGTAACTAGCAGGACACTAAAATTTCTATTCACCAAGATCCATTCATCCTGAATGGAAGATATTTGTGGCACAGACTGGAAAGCCATTATGGCAACACATTATGTGCAGACAGCAGACAAAGGCTCGCCAACGAACCCACAGTCGCCAAGAACAACTTCCACAATGGGATGAAGGCTGTCGGCACCATGATGAGGAACAGCTACCTCAAGCTCTACTCAGAGAAGAGCGAAGTCCTCATCATGGGGTCCACCCCCTCCGCCTGGGATGACTCTGGTGGCTGAAAGCACTTGGAAACCCACACACCCACTGACCAAGCACAAAACCTCAGCATCATCCTGGACTCCTCGCTCACCATGAACCGCCAGATCAACGCTCTCATCAACCTAGTCCCTCTCACACTCAGTATTCCTATGAAAAGTCACCTCGACAAACAAGCAAAGGCGCACCAGACCAGACGAAATTGGAAACAATTAGCCCGCCATCCTAAGTTGGCAACCACCGCTCAGGCACAGATACCTACCCTCACGGGGAACACTGCTGCAGATTCATGCCTCTTCCACAATTGGATGACTGCAATAAGCAACAAACTTATCCAACAAGATAAACCCAATATAAATAAAAAGAAAGAATCCAGAAGAGCCCCTTGGTTCACACCCACACTCAGAGCAGCACATGACCAATGTAAACTACAAGAGCGTAAATGGAGAAAATGTTATGATGCCCAAGAGAAGCAAGCATTTAAAATAAGCAGAATGCTTTATCACAAACAGATTAAATTAGCCAAAAAAGATTACTACTCGAGCAAAATACAGGAGGCCAAACTAGACCAAAAAAATCATTTTCTCCGTTGTAAAGTCTTTCACAAATCCTAAAGCTTTACAAAAAGAACTACCCCCGTCACAAAGGCTATGCGACCAAATTTCAGGCTTCTTTGAAGAAAAGATCATGAACATCCAAAAAGACTTTAACACGGACACTAGCTCTTCGACACATGCCAATTCAGAGCACGAATATGGCACCACCCAATATTCTATTTGCTCATTTGAACCAGTTTCACTGGATCAAACTCGCAAAGCTATCTTAACATGCAAATCTGGATCTCCCTTAGATGCCTGTCCTCCCTCAGTTCTTCACCAGATTATTGACACAGTCAACCCAATTATAAATCAGATTGTCAACTCCTCTTTAAGTTCAGGGGCAGTGCCAGATGATTGGAAGTTAGCGATAGTGAAACCCTTGAAAAAGAAGCCAAATATTGATCCATCGGTCCTCTCCAATCTACGCCCCATATCACTCCTTCCCCTACTAGGAAAAATTACCGAAAAATTTGTGCATAAAGAGCTAACTAAATTCATAGAGGCCGCAAATATCCTCCACCCCCAACAATCCGGTTTTCGCCCTAAGCATTCCACCGAGTCTGTACTCCTGGAAATCACAGACTCTCTTAAAATGATTGCTGACAGAGGTAAGAAGGCAGTGCTGATCCTACTCGACCTATCAGCTGCATTTGATACCATATCACACAGCATCCTTCTTTCCAGGCTCAAATCATGCGGGATCTCACACACAGCCTTGGAATGGCTAAAATCCTTTCTTTCCAGGCGTAGGCAAGCTGTGTCCCTTGGAACGTTCTTATCGATGGAGCGCACCATCACAACAGGAGTACCACAGGGCTCTTCATTAAGCCCTCTGTTATTTAATGTCTACATGACCCCACTCATCTCACTAATAACATCATTTGGGATCGAAGTTACGTCCTACGCAGACGATACCCAAATGATCCTATCTGTAGATCGGAATTCTAAGGAGGCCGAACTCAACTTTAAAAGATGCTTCTCCAAGGTCCTCCAGTGGATGAAGGATAACCACCTCAGGTGCAACACGGAAAAACTGAGATATTACCAATAGGTAAAGAAGTCTCTTTCTCGCCAGAAGAGTGGTGGCCAGAGGGTACGACACCCCCACCTGATATGGTAACGGTGGCAAGAAACCTAGGAGTGCAGTTTGACTCCTCCCTCAGCTTCAAACCACATGCACTGAAGGTTGCAGGGACCTGTTTCAGCCTCATAAAATCTTTGAAAAAATTCTTTGATCTACTCCCACTCGCGGCAAGGAAATCAGTAGCGGTCGCCTTGATACTGGCGCGACTGGACTACTGCAACAGTCTCTTGGCAGGAGCCAACAAGCAAACATTAAAAAAACTCCAAGTAGTCCAACATGCAGCAGCAGGCTGGTGTTAAAACTTCCACGAATATCCTCCGCTTCTACAGCTCTGAAAACCCTTCATTGGCTCCCATTACACAAGAGAATACTCTTCAAGATTCTCCTTATCACCTTCAGAGCCTCACTCAAACTGGGGCCTGAATATCTTGCATCAAGATTCACCCCCTACAGTACAACCAGAACACTCAGGTCATCAGCCAATCTACTTAAACCTCCCAGCTTCAGATGCAAAACCAGGGGAGGAAAAACAATAACCGCATTAGGCACCAGAGCCTGGAACCTACTGCCACCGCATCTGAGAACGCATAAAACTGAAACACAATATAGGAAAGAACTAAAGACTTGGATTTTCGGAGCCCCAGATGAACTTTGCCTTTCTCTCAACTAAGAATTTCTGAGCAGCCGCTCACCTTCCATACCAGCGCCAGGATGCTCCTTTCGGAGTGGCAGTTAGCGCTTTACAAATACCAATTTTCATTTCATCCTGCTTCCACATGTTACGCCTGCTCCGAAAGATGTTCAAGTAGATCCCCACCAAGTTCAGAAAGACTGTCACCCACGCATTAATCAGCAGCAGAATAGTCTACAGCAACGAACTTTACGCCAACGTCACCCAGAAACTCCTCAAGAAACTACAGAACTCCGCTAGACTCATCCTCAACATCCCCTGCCGCAGCCACATCACCAGCCACCTGAGACCTCCACTGACTCCCAGTCAACAAAAGAATCACTTTCAAGATCCTCACACGCCTACAAAGCCCTTCATGGCGCCCTCAACCATCAAGACCTGGCTCTTCGACTGAACCACAGTGCCTTAGACGGACCAGCAGGCCCCCACCCCCGCGTCTTGAGACCCTTACGGGTGAGTAGTCATGCTCTACAAGCCACATGATTGATACATAAATAGATTGATATATATATATATATATATATATTTATGTATGTTTTATACCTTCTTTTCTTAGGATTCTGCGTTGCATAGTCCCAGTGGGCTTCCATCTCTCTCAGTGTTTCCTCAATCTCACGTGGTCTATGGCCATGATTGTTATTGCTCGCAATGCTTTTCTTAAGCTATTGGTTGGTGCTTTCTGCATTACCTGCTTCTGTGGCTAGGAGCTTTGGTCCAGTAGGTTTAGCCATTGTCCATAGCCTTCAGCCTCGGTCTCTTGGGCTGGTTGACCTTCCGGGGGGCATTGTAGTGCTATCTTTATATGGAGTGTTCTAACCACTCGTCTTATTCTTCAGCCATGGTGTTTTTCCTATGTTTTTGCACAGCTGCAGATTAGGTTCCATATGGGACTCTTCCTGAGTTTTCTGGTGGGATTTTTTCTTCCTCACACTCCCTTCCTGGCAAGCGGTCTGTCTCTCCTCTCTCGCTCTTTCTCTCTCTTACACTTTCTCTCTCTCCCTTTCTCCCTCACTTTCTTATGCAGACTGGATAGCCTAGTCAGGGATTTTTCTTGGAATCGGTTCACAGACTCCTCCGGGATGGTATTGCTTGGGTATCCCATTCAAAGGTAAGGAATCTGCGACTAGACGTTTGTCTGATGAATAAGTTACTTGCCTTCGGTAACGCCTTATCTGGTAGAGACTAGATCTAGCTGCAGATTCCTTACCAACCCACCCATCCTCCCCTCTCTGCAAACTGATTCTCCTTTTTTTTCAAGATCCCTTCTATGCACCCTCGTGCCTTTCGCTGGTGTAAAAAAAAAAGACAAACCAAGCAGCCAATAATTAACAATATAAGCATCTTTCAAAAAGAGGATTCTTTTTGGGCACACTGTTTCCATAGCAGTTTTATACGTGGCTCCGCTTTTTAGCGTGGAAAGTAGTTGCGGAAGAAACTGACGTCAGCGCAGCAGGGAAGGGCTTATATAGACTGACGACGTCCCATCCAATGGACGACGTAGTTATGGAGTCGCTCGATGTCCTCTACCGACACGCAGATGTACTGCTGTAGAAAAAGTCTGGATCCAGTCTGGTGCCTGGGGATAATGCACAGTTAAGGAATCTGCGGCTAGATCTAGTCTCTACCAGATAAGGTGTTACCGAAGGTAAGCAACTTAATCAACGACGCCAAGATCTGCGTCGATTGCCTGCACCATTCAACCCAAGGCATTGAGGGAGCAGTTCTTCAAGCTCCTCGCTCCTTGACGCCACAGCACTCAGTCGATAGGAAGGTCCGTGATCGGTCACAAAGCCACTCCCAGTGCTCATCGCAGTTGAGGTCATCTGGGACATGGGATAAGCTCCTCAGACGCAAGAAGTCAGATCTTAGCCATGTCCGTTGAAGATATCGGACGAGACGAGGGAGTGCCTGCACTTGAGGCCTAGCTCTGTGGTGGGGCCTGCGCCATCTCTGCGCCTCCCAGAGTTTCTGGGACCCAGAGCGACCCCCTGCCCAGTAACTTGAATTTCATGAGGCCATGCACCTCATATTTGGGTGGCCCGTCCTCGTTGGAGTGCCTTTGGGCCCACGGGCTGTGGAGGTGGCCCCTATTGGTCATTTGCCCCTCTGGCACCAATTGGGCCCCTTAAGTAGATCTGAAGCGGCAACTGCCAAGCCTCCCCGGCTCCTGTACCGACACCCCCAGCACTGTCATCCTCGTCGTCATCTCAGACTCCGATTCCCCATGGCAAAGCCAATGCCTCATTCCTACGATAGTCAAAAGGATGCAGGGTTTGACCCTGTAAAACTGGGTGGGAGAGGGATCAAATAAACAAAAAAAAACTGGACACATTAAACCCCCACCTGCTAACAATGAAACAAGTACAATCCAGTATACAAAACAGCACATTAATCCTGTGAGTAGTAATATAATTCTATATATTTCATTGTTCTGTTTGACTTCCCTACTTATTCACACAAAAAGTAAAACTGTACAAATAGACACAAAGTAATTCATTTCCCTGACAAAAGATGAAGCAATATACAACACCAACATTCATATGCAAAAGAGAAAATTCAAAAGAGAGAAGAAGAAATTATACATATTTACAATCGTCCGAGTCCTATAGACGGTAAACCTTTGAAGTAATCTCAGGTTAGGCTATGGTCAGTTCATCAAGAGCCCAAATTACGTATAGAGGGGTGTAAATGTTAAGGTTCCATTTCTCGTTGGATGCAGTCCTTTGTTTTTCAATGGAGTTTATTATAATTGGGCGTGTCAAGCATATAAAGTTGTAACTGCCAGCATTTACCCTATATACAGAGGCAAAACAGAAGCGGAGAAAATGGGTATGGCAAGACATGATAAAAAAGTTGGATGCAATTTCTTCCCTACTCGCATATGCTCTCTTTTCTCTGGTGTGAATCCTTTATTAATATAGATGCTACCATCAACCTATTAAGTTGATTTCGCCGTTGATTCATCAAGAACATATGGGTGAGAGCAGCTCAACCACTTTTTGAATTATCTCACGTTTTCTAGGAGACAGGAGGCATTTTGCATTTATACACAGATATTGGGGCACCTCCCCAGCATCCAGCGGTGATATAAAATTTTTAGATCTGGTAGGAGACCGCTTTACAATCATGGGTGATTTATTCAACAAAAGATAGATGGGACCGCAAGGGCATTACTCTCACTGAGCAGTGATACGGAAGTGGCTCTCACTGAGCAGTGATACGGAAGTGGCTGCACACTAAAACGAGTGGGATGATTTATTCATCAAGCTTTTCGTTTACCCTATTTTGCAGAGTCCTTCCTCTAGATTTGCTAAGCCCTGATGATGACCTCACAAAAAGTTAAGCCCTCAATGCTTGAGTTCGAAATGCGTTGGCATTATTTCATAAGGAGACTGGAGTGCCCTTTTCCAATAAATACAAGAGATGCTCAATTAGGAGAGACTCCATTGAAAAACAAAGGACTGTGTCCATTGAGAAAAGGTTCCTTACCATTTGCACCCCTCAACACGTAATTTGGGCTCTTGATTAACTGACCTTAGCATAACCTGAGATTACTTAAAAGGTTTAACGTCCTTAGGACTCTGGCGATTGATTGTAAATATGTATATTTTCTTCTTCTCTCGTTAAAATTTTCTCTTCTGCATTTGAATGTTGGTGTTGTATATTGCTTTATCTTTTGTCAGGGAAATGAGAAATACTTTCTGACTATTTGTACAGTTTACTTTCTGTAACTTGAATGAGGTGTTTTGTGTGAATAAGTAGTGAAGACAGAACAATGAAATATATAGAATTATTTTGCTACACACAGGTTTAGTGTGCTGTTTTTTGTACTGAATTGTACTTGTTTCATTAATAGCAGGTGGGGGTTTAACGTATACAGTTTTTTTTGTTTATTCCTACGATAGGCCTGGATTAGGAGACAATTGGGAGGGGTTTGTTGACCCTTATGCATACAAGTTAGAGCCCGAGGACAACGGGTATGAGGATCTGGTGGATGCCAGTGGTCTGGACACCTCCCTATACACTGGACTGGTCTCTCCCCCGACCGTGGCTACGGAGGAGAGTGCCTCTTTTCCAGTGGTGGTGCAGAAGGGCAGACGAATGTCTTGACGGAGTTGTTTCAGCCGTGATTTACCCCTTCCGAACCATTACTCCCATTCAATGAAACCCTTACTGATGTCCTACTTGGGGCCTAGTCCAAGCCCTGCACAGGGGCTCCTGTGCATAGGAGAATTGCCCGCCGCCATCTCCCCACCCCAGGGTACTCCAGTTTCTTCACCCAGGAGCGCTTGATGGTCTAGGCCTTCACCTCCAAAATTAACCCTTGCACATTCCCCCACACTCCACTGGACAGGAAATCCAAAAGGCTGGATAACTTTGTGAAGAGTATGTTCTCTTCCGCTAGCCGCTAGCTGAACAGCGCATGCCTCTTGGGCCAATTCTCACATACCATCAGGGATGCAGTGGCGCAAGTGCTGCCCATAGTCTTGGAGGAGGCCTGAGCCATACTCTGTCGAGCAATTGCTGATGAGAGGATGCAGCCAAGTTCACCATCTATTGTGGGCTGTATACGACCGACTTGCTGGGCTGAGCAATTTCATAGCTGGTGACCCTTAGGCACCACGACTGGTTGAGAACCACTAGCTTTTTTGGGGAATGTCCAGGCCTTATTCATGGACATGCCTTTTGATGATTCTTGGTTGTTCGGAGAGTAGGTGAACTCTGCGTAGCCACGGCAGGGGCTTCCAACCACATCTTTACATGCCAAGCCAGCAATTTTCACAATCTTTTGTGGCTGAGGACGCTGTTCCCAAAGACCATGTGGGACAGGCATCCAGAGGTCGAACCAGCCCACCGCCCGCCTGGCAACCGCAGCTTCCAAACCCCTTTAGTATACCCTCCAACCATCATGGGCATCCAGTGGGGGGCAGGGTCTGCCATCACCTGCACCACTGGAGATCAATAACATCTGACTATTGGGTTTTACAGGTCATCCAATTGGGCTGCTACCTCCCTTTTAAGATTCCCCCCCTCTACCCGCCCCCATCCATGCTACCTATTTACGTCCAGCTGACAGAGTACCACCTTTCCTTGCTTCGTCAGGTGGTGTTGGCTCTTTTGGCCAGAGGAGCTGTAGAGAAGGTGCCTGCATCATCAGTAGCTCATGGTTGCTATTCCCGCTACTTTCTGGTGCCCAGGAACTATGGAGGACTCCACCCTGTTTTAGACCTGCACCATCTCAATCTTACTGGCAAAGGAGAAATTAAAAATGCACATGCTCGCACTAGTCCTGGCTGCCCTGGACCTAGAAGACTGTATGGTATTGCCTGACTTGCAGGACGCTTATTTTCACATCCCCGTCCTGGTTGCCCACAGGTGCTTCGTGGGGTTCACGGTGGCCAAGAGCACTTTCAGTTTGCGCTGCTCACCTTTAGCTTTACCGGCACCCCTCAGGAGTTCACGAAAGGGATGGCAGTGGTTGCAGCTCATCTGTGGAGGTCAGGCAGTCCAATCTTTCCCTACTTCGACGATTGGCTGTTGAAGCTGGGCTCGTCCCAGGCAGTAGACTCCCATCTCCAGATTACGGCAAACCTTTTTCACGCGTTGGGGTTCACTATCAACGTGCCGAAGTCCTATCCAACTCCCTCTCAGTTGCTCTCTTTAATAGGAGCTGTTCTGGACCTGAGCGGCAAATCCAGGGTATTCAGGCTATGATACCGATGTTTCAGCCTCTATCCTGGATTTCGCTGAGAATGATTGAGGCTGTTTGGCCTCATGGCCTCCTGCATTCATCTTGTAACACATGCCCACTGACATATGAGGGCTCTGCAGCCCAACCTGAAGTTCGAGTTGGCACAGCTTCAGGGGAATCTCTGATATGGTTTAGATCTGGAAGGGAACCGCAAATAGATCAGTGGCAGACCCCTCTCACTTCTCCACCCAGAGCTGACTGTGGGGGCAGATGCACCACTTCTGGGCTAGGGTGGTCCGGACTCCACATCAACCTGTTGGACCTCAGAGCAATCCGACTGGCATTGAATGCCTTTCTTCCTTCGGTTAAAGGAAGGCTGGTTCAGGTGTTCCTGGACAACACCACCACCATGTGGTATTGTAACAAACAGAGTGGTGTGGTGTCCTGGACCCTTTGTCAGGATGCTCTGAGCTTTTGGATATGGCTGGAATGTCAAGCCATATCCCTGGTGGTTCAACACCTGGCGCGCTCTCTGAATGCCAGGGCGGACAAACTGAGCCATCGATGCCTAGCAGATTCGGAGGTGGTGCAAGGTTTCTCCAAAGAAAGGGGACAGTCTTGATTGGATCTGTTCTCCTCCACCAAGAGTGTGCAATGCCAGCAGTTTTGCGCGCTGGAGTTTCAAAATTAGCCTTTGCTCGTTGATTCTTTTCATCTCAAGTGAAGTTCAGGCCTCCGATATGCCTTTCTGCCCAAACCACTTCTGTCCCGAGTGCTCAAGAAGATCAGGAACAACCAGGCCCAAGTAATTCTGGTGGCACTGGGAGTGTGGTATCCCGAGCTGTTGAGCATGAGTATGGGTCCACCAATCAGGCTGCCTCTTCAAGATGATTTTCTGTCGCAGCAAGAGGGCAGGGTTCTGCAACCGAACCGGACAAAGCTTTGCCTTCATGCTTGTGGATTAAGCGGCAACAGTTGACAGCTTTCGACTTCCGCCCGAAGTCTGTAATGTTATCTTGGCAGCCAGACGTCCCTCCACCAAGACTGTGTATGCCTGCTGCTGGAGCAAGACATGGCATGGGTTACAGATTAACAAGTTGACCACCTATCTGCACCCCTTTTCCAGCTTCTTCTGTTTATTCTTAATTTGGCCAGGCAGGGCTCTACTTTGGGCACCTTAAAAGGCATTATTTCTGTTAACTTGGCATTTTTGCGGTTGCCAAATCGGAAGGCCTTGAAAAATCTACCGCCCACTCGCTATGCGAGTCAGATTTTATCAGGTTGAGCTATTTGTAGGACCTACTGGTCCGTTCTGGCGAGTGAATTTAAGCAGGAAAGGAGCAGGTGTTCTGTTCATTCAGAAAGTGAATGAGCAATAAAGATGCCTTTAAATTTTGTTTTTATCTTGACATATTTGCTGTCTGTCAAGAGGTCCAAAGTCAGTTTGTCTTGTTACTAATCGCTGTTTATCTTATTCTGAAAAATGGTGTTTACTTTTCTTTCTCTTACTATAGTTAGAGGTTTTTGTCCAGTGATTTGCCTGACAATCATTGTGAAACAAAAGGCTGTAAGATGTCAGTTTTCATTCTCACACATTTAAATAGCTTGTAAAAGAATAGTACAAATATTTCAAAATGCATCAGGAATTACGAAAGCACATTTTTTGTAATTCAGAAGTCTGATGCAAACAAAGATCTAAATAGGAGCAAAACAAATCCGAATACCTCACTTGATGTGCAAATGATAAATATTTGTAGAAACTCAATTCCCGGACATTGTTTGTACACTACATAGTTTTGTCTTGAAAACACGTCAGTGGGAAATATTGTGTCCATTTTAATGGAAAACCTGCTGATTTGTAAATGAGTGTGCTACCACTTCATGCTTTAGTTATGTATTTTAAGTATGATTTGAGAAATATCCCTGCCTCTGCACTGATAATGCTGTTAATGAACTAAAAGGCAAGTCGGGGTCATGTGTATCCTATAAATGGCGAGATTTGTATTCTTTATGGAGTAAAAGGTTAGTGTATTGTATTAAATCAAACAAACTTTTTTTGTACAGTAGACATGCTGAACTCCCGTATTTGAAGATGCTCTCCTATGTGATAAGAAAGAATATGGCTGCTCGGTGAACTAAAATATTTGCTCAGGATCACATAATTTGAAAACAGCTTATGGGTCAAGAGCATTATAATTAGGTCTAGTAGATTGTCATTAGACCTGCAGATCTAGTACATTTTTTTGATTTTTCGAGGTCTGATCAGAAATCCCTGTTCAAGTCCCCTATCGTACATAGGTTTTTGAAAGGTCTCCAACTAATGTTCCTACCTTCACCCCTCAGTGGGACTTCAATTTAGTCTTATTTTTCTGATGTTCGCTCCTTTTGAGCCATTACACACCTGCTCTATCAGGCTCCTTACTATAAAAACAGCCTTTCTAGTGGCAGTAACATCGACCCGGAGGGTCAGTGAGCTACATGCTTTGTCATCTGAGCCTCTGTGCCTTCACATTTACCGAGACAAGCTGGTCCTTCAGACTAGCGCATCCTTCCTACTGAAGGTGATCACTCCCTTTCATGTAGGCCCACATCACCCTGCCTACCTTTTATGCTCCGCCCCTCTAAAGAAGCTGAGAGACTTAATAGTCTGGACCCAAAAAGAGCAATGTTATACCTGGACCGCACAAACAAGTTGTGGGTTGACAATCAACTCTTTGTGAGGTATGTCTGAGCCAAAAAAGGAAAGGCAGAGTAAAAGAGGGCCATCTCACGATGGATTGTGCCCTGCTTCAAAATCTGCTACACATTGGCTAAAAAGGAACTTCATGAAGGTTTGCGAGCTCATTCTACCAGAGTCATGGCTGTGACCACTGCATTCGCTCACAGAGTACCTGTCCTTGATATTGGTCAGGCAGCATCGTGGGATTCCCTGCACACATTTATGAAACATTACTGCCTGGACATTCAGGTCCGCCAAGACTGATGTTTTGCCCGTTCAGTCCTGCAGGACTTCCTAGTTTAACTTGTCGCAACCCCACCTCCAGGGAATTATTGCTTGGGTATCTATTCTATGGTAAGGAACCTGCAGCTAGAATTCTTTATCAGATGAACTAGTTAATTTATGTAATGCCTTATATGGTAGAGACTATCTAGCACCAGATTGCTGCCATCCTCCCCACTCTGCGAATGGTTTAAGAATGATGGGCTTTTCGCCTTTAAAGGGTGCTATTTTGATGCACCAGTAGTCCGTGTTCTTCGTGGCTCGATGCTTTGTGTGGATAGTCATGAAAAGAAACTGACATCGCATGCCGGCGTGGCACGCATTTAGGCACCTAACGTGTCACTTCCAGCGTGTACGATGCCATGCGAAGCTGAACGATGCCACCGACCGGTGTGCAAGGGTACTGCTCATGAAAAAGTTCCAGATCCAGTCTGACGCCTGGGGAGTATTCTGACGTAAGGTATCTGCGGCTGGATAGAGTCTCTACCAGATAAAGTAAGTAACTTGTTCTTCACCTACAGTGCAGTCAGATGCTGTTTTCTGTTACTGGGTAGGATTGCAAAAGCTGCAATTATTGTTGAGGTAGTTTATTGTAGAATTGTATGCTGTAGTCCTGGTCAATGAGAGAGTCCCTTGCTGTTGTGTTGTCCTTGGGCACGTGGTGGGAGACTGAAATAACAGCGTGAGGTGTCAGTTGCTAATTAGACGTACTGTTCATAGTTTGAAGAGCAAAAGCACGTTTGGTGCCAGCCTTGCACGTATTTTCTACATTGCCAATTAATGCTTTGTACCTCTTTTGATCTGTGCTGTTGGCCACTCCACTCAGTCAATGCTTGTTTACCCTCCCAACATGAAGCACTCCAGTCGCTTGATTTGGAGTAAGAAGGCCACAGTTTATTCCAGCGCACAGATTAACTACTGCATGCAGACGGTACATCTCAATCTCATAATTCAAATGTACTTTCAGTCATAACATTGCTCATTATTTATATTCAGCAGTAACTGTTGTCATATTTTATGTCTATGAGAGTGGTGATACCCTATCTCTGATTCCTGGCTTCAACTTTCTACCAACTGCTTGTCCTCGCCTTTTTATTTTGGGCCACTTGGGCGGCAAGTGCAGTGTCTGCCCCGCTTACCCACCCCCCTCCCACCCCTACTGTTTCCTGTTGGCCTTGCCGTTTGGCATCCCAGAGCTCATGGAGTTCTTTCCTGTCCCTCTGGGCACTTGCAGGCTGGGGGGGTCCTTAAAATTGACTGCCTTCACCGCCACACCGAGGTGGGATTGTTGCCCTTCATCGGCTCCCTTTTTCCTGGTCTAGCTGGATCGTAAGTTCAACCTGCCAATTTCAAGGCGCTAATTATGTTGTACATAACCATCTGTATGCAGAACCCAGGCTCCTTGAGGTTGATGAGCCCTTGAGTTACAAAGTCGAAACTCATGCTTTTGCAAATCGTATTCATCTCTGTTTAGCTTCCTTTTGGATTTCTTCTCTGCACTAAGGGATGTTGCCCCCTCAGTTGGTAGCCTGGGAATAATCTCTAGACCACATGACCCTTGCCTTCCCTAGTGCCCTCGCTGTGGTGATGACACCTGCCTTGATGTCATGCAATAATTGGGCCCTAGCTGACGTCCTCAAATCGCTGCCCCCTAGGTGTAGGGCTATGATGTCTGGGGTGCCCAGATCCTTGTAGGTCGTTCACCACTCCTTTGAGCTGTTTCCGTTACATACCTGGTTTCCCCCTCCATGTCATTGTGGTGTTGCATAGTTGTGGCCCAGTCGTCCTCTCAGCCCCAATCTCTGGACCCTTGTGACGTAGGATTGCCCCACAAACTAAACCGTCTTACGTGAGCGTCCTTCGTCCCCTACCAGGAGAATCCACGTTATACCAAATGTATGCTCTAAACTCCCATCTTCCAATCTGTTTCATACCCATGGCTGCCGCTGTGGTTCCGCGTCTATTGTGAAAGAGTGAGTCCCGAATTGCATGGATGCTAGCCTCACCTGCCCCAAGGCCTTGCACATGATCTGTGTGAATTGGTACCTGCTAAGGAGGGATCTGTCCTGATGTATAAAGAGGGATATCACTCCTGCAGGGCACCACCGTTCGCAATCCTTCAGGAGACTGATTGGGCAGCAGTCTGGGCTGGACATGCATCACAAGGTGACACTTTGCCCTTTGCCTCCTGGTCAGTTTTGGATTTTCTGGCACTAATTGCCATGTAATCCCCTCCCACTTATAGGTTTGCCCATCTAAGGCAGTGTCGTGTAGCTCCTATAATAATTATACAGGATCTGCGCGTTTGGACAGCATGCACTGTAGGATTTGTGTCAGACTGTTTCTGAACACCCCCCACCGAGTATGTTGGCCTTTTGTACCAACTAGCTCACAGTGCCACTAGAGTCTCCTCTTACCAAGGAGAGAATAGTTCCTGGCAACCATCGAACATGACAACCCTGATCCCTCAGGACCGTGGAAACAATATACTACTTATCTGAAAGAAACAGTTAGTTATAGATTCCTTACCTTAGAATTACCCCCAGGCGTCAGACTGGATCCGGAAAGTTTTTCGTCAGTGGTACCTCGGCGCTTCGAAAGGTGGCGTCGGTCGGCTCCGCGTCTGTCGTTGGCGTCGTGGTCGCCGGGATGACGTCACAGTAGCTACTTAGACGCCGCCCTCACGCGCTGACGCCAGTTTTCTTTTTCCGCGCCAGCCAGCGCAGATCCGGAGAGAGCGGTACCTCCAGTCATTTTTTGAGCGACTTTTGTCAACGTCTTTTTGAGTCTTACCGACTCCTGGTGCACATAGGGATGCCCGGCTTCAAGGCCTGCGGTTCCTGTTCCCGCATGATGTCGGTAATGGATCCGCACCGCGTGTGCTTCTTTTGCCTGGAGCGCGACCACAACCCCAAGTCGTGCTCCGACTGCCGGACCATGGCTCCGAAGTCTTTGTGAGAGCGGTCCCGAAAGCTTCTTGAGCGCAGGCTGTCGGCTCCGTGCCGTTCGTGGTCGCGAGGGAGGTCGAGGGACCGGTCGCGGAGCCATCACCACTCGTCATCCAAGTCTCCGCACTCTGGGTCAGGTAAGTCGAAGCACAAGAAGAAGTCGAAGAAGCATCGTCGCTCTTCGACTTCTCCCCGTCGGCCGACGCGACGAGGGATGCGGGTGGTGCCACTCTCGCGGCTCCGCGTGCGGAGCCTGAAGGGTCGACTCCGAGCTTCCCTCCCTTTCCGGGACCTGGAACGACCCCTGCCCAGCTTCGTCAGTTTTACGAAGCCATGCATGCCGTCTTTGGGCAGCCCGACTCCGCCGGCGCGCCTTCGGGCTCCGCGGACTCGGTTGGAGGCCCTAGGCCTTCCCTGCCGGCGGCTCCGGCCCAGGCGCCGCAGGGCCCCCATGGATCCAGGCCTGGATCCGGATTGGCGCTGGTCGACCTTGTGACACCTCCACCGTTTCCGCTGCCGACGCCGGCAGGACCCCCAGCCGGCGTCGACCCCGGCTCCCACCTCCAGGTGGATTCAGAGTCGGACCGGTGTCGGCTGACGCCGATGGGTACTTTTGTGCCTGCATTCCACCCTGGCCATTTTCAGCCAGTTTGGCAGCCAGAGGAGGATGAGGAAGACTGGGAGGGGTCTGAGGACCCTCTCACTGCTCAGTTTGAGTACGACCAGGACTGGAGAGAGGACCTGGGGGATGCCAGTGGTCTGGACACCTCACCAGACCGTGGCATGTTGTCTCCTCCTACCGTGGCTACGTAGGAGGGAGCGTCTTACGCAGTGGTGTTGCGAAGGGCGGCCGAGGCCCTAAACCTCGATCTACCGACTGTGGCAGTCAGGACTAACCTCCTGACAGATGTGCTTCAACCCGCAGCAAGCTCTTCGGAGTCCCTGCTGCTGTTTAATGAGGCCCTTACAGACATCCTTTTGGGCACCTGGTCCAGGCCCACCACAGGGGCTCCTGTGGATAGGATGGTTGCCCGACGCCACCGCCCGGCTCCGGGCGACCCCACTTTCCTCTCCCAACACCCTTCCCCCGAGAGCTTGGTCGTCCAAGCCTCAGCGTCCCAAAGCGCATTCCCTACCGCATCACCAGACTGGGAATCCAAGAAGCTGGATCAGCTTGGGAAGAAGTTTTCTTCCTCCAGCTTAGGGCTGCGGTCGGTGAACACTGCATACCTCTTGTGCTGTTATTCCCACTCTGTGTGGGATATGGTGGCGCAAGTGCTGCCTCAGTGTCCGGAGAAGGCCCCGACCGTGCTCTCCCGTGCTGTTGCCGAGGGGAGAAACGCAGCAAAGTTCGCCATTCGTTGTGGACTGGACACTGCTGACTCACTGGGAAGGACCATTTCAACGTCGGTGGCGCTTCGCCGTCACGCCTGGTTGAGGACGACTGGCTTTTCTGGGTATGTCCAGAACACCTTGATGGACATGCCTTGTGATGGCTGTCGCCAGTTCGGCGACAAGGCAGACAGTGCGCTAGAGCGCTTCAAGGACTCTCGTGCTACGGCCAAATCCTTGGGCCTCTCCACCATGCGCCCCGCACGGTCTGCTTTTTGCCCCTTTCGTGGCCACGGAAGGGGTCCCCCAACACGTTCCTTTCAGAGCCACAGGCCAGCGTAAGCTGTTCCACATCAGCGTGGCCGGGGATGGGGGAACCACCGCCGTGGTTCTGGTGGCCAGCGAGCGGGCCAGTCCACCACCGCCCCCTCTGCAGCAGCCTGCAAACCCTCCTAATCCGAGCTTTCAGGGCCACCAAACGCCATTGGGCGGCAGAATCCGCCATCACCTCCCCCACTGGCACACCATCACGTCGGACAGGTGGGTTTTGCAAATAGTCCGAAGGGGCTACTCCCTCCCCTTCGAGACTTCCCCTCCCTCCATGCCACCCAAGTACCATCGCATGTCGGAGGATCATCTGACCCTTCTCCAACAGGAAGTTACGGCTCTCTTGGCCAAGGAAGCCATCGAGCGCGTCCCTGCCCCAGAAGTAGGTCGTGGTTGTTATTCCCACTACTTTCTGGTGCCCAAGAAGGACAAGGGCCTGCGTCCTATCTTGGATCTCAGGGACGTCAACCGCTTCCTCCGGAAGGAGAAGTTCAAAATGTTGACCCTGGCTCAGGTCTTGTCTGCCCTCGACCCTGGAGACTGGATGGTAGCGTTGGACTTGCAGGACGCTTATTTCCACATCCCCGTCCTGCCGGCCCACCGGCGTTACCTGCGGTTCACGGTAGGCCACAAGCACTTTGTTTACCGTGCTCCCCTTTGGCCTTACCAGCGCCCCTCGGGTGTTCACGAAAGTGATGGCAGTGGTCGCAGCTCATCTGCTCAGATCAGGGGTTCCAGTCTTCCCCTTTCTCGATGACTGGTTGTTGAAGGCGGGCTCGCCCCAGGCAGTTGTTTCCCACCTCCAGACTACGGCCGACCTCCTGCATTCGCTGGGGTTTTCCATCAATGTGCCGAAGTCACACCTGACCCCCTCTCAGAAGCTCCTCTTCATCGGAGCGGTTCTGGACACGGTGCAGTTTCGGGTTTATCCTTCCGAACAGCAAGTCCGGGATATTTGGGCTATGATTCCGATCTTTCGGCCTCTATCCCGGGTTTCGGTCAGGATGACCCTGAGGCTGCTGGGCTTCATGGCCTCCTGATGGTCGATCATGCCAGGTGGCATATGTGGGCTCTGCAGTGGGACCTGAAGTTCCAGTGGGCGCAGCATCAGGGGAATCTGTCCGATTGTGTCCAGATCTCGGAGGGCACTGCACGACAATTGCAGGGGTGGCTCATGAACCAGGATTGGGTTAACGGCAGATCCCTCTCCCTTCCCCAACCAGAACACACAGTGGTGACGGACACATCCCTTCTGGCCACATGGGAGAGGCGGAGATCGGAGGCCTCTGGTCTCCGGCGGAGTCCGGGCTCCACATCAACCTTCTGGAGCTGCGGGCGATCCGGCTTGCACTGAAAGCATTCCTTCCCTCTGTCCGGGGAAGAGTTGTGCAGGTGTTCACGGACAACACCACCGCCGTGTGGTACTGAAACAAACAAGGCATGGGGTCGTGGACCCTATGTCAAGAGGCCCTCCGCCTCTGGACATGGCTGGAACATCGGGGCATATCCCTGGTGGTTCAACACCTGGCAGGTTCCCTGAACGCCAGGGCGGACGAACTCAGCCGCAGGTGCATGATGGATCACGAATGGCGTCTCCACTCGGAGGTGGTGCAAGGTCTCTTTCAACAGTGGGGAGAGCCTTGGTTAGATCTATTCACCACCGAAGAGAACGCGCAATGTCAACAATTCTGAGCGTTGGAATTTCCAAGGTGGCACTCGCTAGGCGTCGCTTTTCGTCGCGAGTGGAGTTGCTGTCTGTTGTACGCCTTTCTGCCTATACCACTTCTGCCCAGAGTGCTGAAGAAGATCAAGCGCGACTGGGCCCAAGTCATTCTTGTGGCTTCGGATTGGGCGCGAAGAGTCTGGTATCCTGAGCTGCTCATCATGGCCATCGATCCTCCGATCTGCCTTCCTCTTCGGGAGGATCTTCTGTCGCAGCAGCAGGGGACGGTCCTCCACCCGAACCTGTCCAGCCTCCACCTCCTTGCGTGGAGATTGAGCGGCGGCAGTTGACGTGATTCGACTTGCCTCCCGAAATTTGTGATGTAATCTTGGCAGCCAGGCGTCCCTCCACTAAGACGGTATACGCCTGCCGATGGAACAAATTTGTGGCATGGTGCACAGCAAAGGCTATGGATCCCCTTTTTGCCCCCCTTTCTGAGGTCCTCTTGTTCCTCCTTTCTTTGGCCCAGCAGGGCTCTGCTCTGGGCACTATCAAGGGCCATCTTTCGGCTATTTCTGCCTTTCTTTGTCTTCCTGATCAGCCTTCTCTTTTCAAGTCCCGGTTGTTAATTGTTTCTTAAAAGGCATAACTCATCTTTTTCCTCCTATCCCCTTCGTTATGCCTCAGTGGGACTTCAATCTGGTCTTGACCTATTGATGTGCGCTCCCTTTGAGCCGCTTCACAACTGTCCTTTACGACTTTTAACTCTTAAGACTGCATTCCTGGTGGCCATCACATCTGCCAGAAGAGTGAGCTCGCTCCAGGCTCTTTCATCCAAACCTCCTTTTCTGGCCGTACATCCGGGAATGTTGTCCTAAGAACTCGATCATATTTGGCAGACTATCACTTTGTCCACCTTCTTTCTGCCTCCGCATCCTTCGAAAGAGGAAGAGAGGCTCCACCGTCTGGACCCAAAACGTGCGCTTTCCTTTAATCTGGATCGCACCAAACAGTTCCGGGTGGACGACCAGCTCTTTGTTGGCTATGTGGGCGCCAAGAAAGGTCGGGCCGTACACAAGCAGACCATTTCTAGATGGGACGTTTTGTGTATTAAAGCCTGCTATTCTCTAGCTAAAAAGGAGCCTCCAGTGGGGCTACGTGCCCATTCCACCAGGGCGACGGCAGCCACTACTGCTTTGGGACGAGGAGTTCCTCTGCATGACATTTGCCAGGCAGCGACGTGGGCATCCTTGCACACGTTTACTAAACACTACTGCCTGGACAGCCAAGTCCGGAGAGACGGCTTCTTTGGCCGTTCTGTTCTCCAGGACTTTCTGGTGTGGACTTTGTTCGCAGACCCACCTCCGGGGTTGGTATTGCTGGGGTATCTATTATAAGGTAAGGAATCTATAACTAACTGTTTCTTTCAGATGAACAAGTTACTTACCTTCGGTAACGATATATCTGTAAGAAACATAGGTTAGTTATAGATTCCTTACCGCCCCACCCATCTTCCCCGTTCTGCAAACTGACTTCTAGGGTTAAGGACATCCTTTCAGAGCCCATGTTTTGTGCACCAGTGGTCAGTATGGCTCTGCGTTTCTGGCGCGGAAAGTCGTGTACAGAACTGACGTCAGCGTGCGAGGGCGGCGTCTAAGTAGCTACTGTGACGTCATCCCGGCAACCACGATGCCAACGACGGACGCGGAGCCGACCGCCACCTTTCGACTCGCAGAGGTACTGCTGACGAAAAACTTTCCGGACCCAGTCTGATGCCTGGGGGTAATTCTAAGGTAAGGAATCTATAACTAACCTATGTTTCTTACAGATATATTGTTACAGAAGGTAAGTAACTTGTTCTTCGCTCAGTCACTTGTGCTTACTTGGTCTGTCTCAGAGAGATGCACAGAATAAACAGACTGGGCATTTTTAATAAGTATTTATTGAACAGTTATTCTGGTGTAGAATAGATGAGCTGCAACAACCGTTAGACAGTATAAGATATAAATGATTAATAGTAATATAAAGGTAAATGGACGGTATAGCTCTACCATCTTACAATAATCATGAATACATATGAGTATATAAAACACATGATAAAAAGATGCGTACTCCTACAATGCTTCCCCAACTAAATGTACCTAGCATGTGTGTAGGTGTTAGGCCAAGAATCCCTCTAGGATAAAGACAACCCCATTACCTGAATTGAGAGAATGTGGGACCCCGTCCTGGTCTCGAGGTGGACACCCCGCAAGGGATGTTAGACCACTGCAAGCTGGAGTGTCTGCATGCAGGAACCTCAGCATCTCTGGTCAGTGTGTCTGCCGGGAAGTCTAGGTCTCCTCTCCCTATCTTAGCAAGATGTCATGTATATATACCCATAGGTCTCCCCAGGGGTCCTACCTCGCTGTATTACTGTTTCTGCCGAAGGATGACGTCGGGCATGAACTTTGTACATAGATATTATACAGGAGATGGTCGTCCTGCTGTAATTCCAAGAATCCTCATGCATAATGTATGAGCTTTCGAACTAGGGAAAACCCGTGTTCTGAATGCAGTGTCGTATCTAGGTAAAAGGTCAGTCCCTGTAAACCGTTATAAGTGTAATGTAGGGAAGAATATAGGTGAAGGGTAATGAAGTTACCAGGGCCTATATTATGGTACCTATATGGAATATAACACCCACTCCTCTACCGAATGGGCAACATAGTTAAAATCTAAACGTACTATTAGGCTGACTAGATACTGGTACGCAAAATAGTTTAAAAAACATTAGTTTCTTGTTTTGCTAAAAACAATGTTAAAAGGTCCTAAAAAATCTTTAAAAAGTACAAAAAGGAAATTGTCACGCAAGCCATAGCTCTAACGTGTCCGTAGGTATAGTTCGAACTACTATAAGCATTTGAAAGCCACACATGCTCAAAAGAATGTCAGTTTTGTTATGGAGTTCCAATTTTTATTTAGTTTTTCAAAAAGTCGAATTTTTCCCAGCACACGACGTGCCAAATTAGTCAAATGTTTGTGTCCTGGCTGGTAGACGCAACATTCTCGTTGCCTGCCTCCGCAGACGACTGTCCCTGTAACACCTCGCAGAATGTCATTTGAGCACAGATGATCTTTTGTATTGCCACAACAGATGCTGGGACAGCCTGTGCGCCATCCAAGGCCTGGGTGTTAGAGGAGGAGCCGATGTCCATACCAACAGGAGCCAATACTACCTGTGGTGGCTCTAGGAATGCCGCCATCTACATCGGATTACGCTGGGGACACTGCAGAACATGGCCCGTTATCGGGTCCAGTAAAGCATCAACGTCCGGTTGCGCACATGATGGGAGTGTTAGACAGAGATCCAACACGCATTCTTCTCCGCAAAACATGCATCGGAGGACAGGTAAGACTGGTCTAAATGCCTTGAACCAAGATGCACTTAGTTCTCTTAGGCGAGGTGTGCCTAGATGTTGTACCACACGATCACAGTATTTTCGCTCCAGGAGTACTGTTTCCATCTCCTTGGTGACTGGGACCTCCATTGCGTAGCAGAAAAATTACGATTAGGATACCTGCTATTAGAAACAGGATCAGCGGAAGTCCTTCAAAAATGATTCCAAATACGGAGTGTATAAAGTTCGGTATAACTCCGAGGACCGTCTAAAAGGTGCTTAATAGTCCAGAACCTATGGTCTTAAATAGGTGACGATGCCTGTCGTATCAGACATGTTAAAGATACGATATACCATTTCTGCGAAATGCAAGGGGCAGTTTGTACGTATGAGTGCCTGTATCTCTGCCGAAGACCTTGCGATCTGGAGATCAAAAATCTCTCGAGCGGAGGTTAAAGGCACGGATTTCTGTAAAAGCATGGCTTTCATTCTGCTCAAAGCATCAAACCGTATTAATGAAACATTTAGCGAAGGCCATAACGGCGCCTCCCTGACTGTATGTGTTGGTGGAAACAATACGGTTACCAGATATGCGATGCCCGGAAGCATCCAACAGCAACCTTGATCGTTCAGCATCAAGTAACTCCCATTCGAAAGTAGCCTGAACACTGGAGTGATCACGGCAGCTGGGGCACCCCTTAAGTGACAGGATAAGTTCGCTACCGAACCGTTACAGGCCCCATGAAGCATTATATCCTGGCATATGAGTGATCCACTTAAAGTATTCTCGCAGTTTGTACCGCTCAAAAACACTTCTCTTTCCCCACTCCGGCATCGAAATCTGTACGGTAATTCCCAAGATTCCTTGATGAATTCCCTACCCATTTCTTCATATCTGCCTGCCTGCTTTTGTTCAAGGCAATTTTGGAATTGAAAAGTAGTGACCGGAAGAGTTATGTGGCCATGGATTAACCATTCTGTGGACGGTGACTCCGCCACTTTAGAGGCTAATCTGTCCAGTTTTTCAATACGCAGCATTGTATACTTTGCACCCCTTTGTGCCATCTCTATCTGTTTTTCCGTTAGATTGTATGAAGAAAACAGACGTGCTGTTTATGAAACGCCAAGGCACATAGCCTGCGCGCAAGGATTGCAGTGTCCAGCTTAATAACATAATAGAACGCAATTGTGATTGCCCGTGCTGTAATATGGACATATCCTGTTCTAGTACATCAATAGGAGAAGATACAATGTTGCCCAGTGAATATATCCTGGAGGTTAGTGTAGTTAACCCATTGTCAACCACTGCTAGAGCTTTCTCTAGGTTTATACAATTTATTTCTCGTAATCTCTCCGCAGCTTCTTGTTGTGATATTTTCCAAATCTCATTAAAAACCGCATAATAGAAACGTTTGTGTCGTGGCTTCCTAGGACCTAATAAAAAATCCCATAGGTCCACATCCACTGTAAGTAAGGATAAGTGTTGTTTCACATGTGTAAGTGTTGAGGTCTTCAGCCAATCGAGGCATAACTTCCCAACACTGTATGATGTCACTACCCCTGGGTGTTCTCTCAGTACATAGCTTGGATCTGGCCTGTTGATACTAAACCCTTTGGTTTTACCCATGAATCTTTCCTGACAGCTATTGGTGTCTGTGGGCCAAATCAACCATCCCTTCCAATCGGGGTCTGATCTATTGTTTTGCATGATCTTATCTAGTGTAATCCCTTCTTGTGATGTTATGTTACCCTCTGTGTGTGATGGTGTGGGCATCGGAGGTGTACTCAAATCTTTGTTCTTGGCTAGTCCAAGACAGGACGTTTGTAGCACCGTTTCATTAAAAAACATTATTTGTTGAGGAATAAGGCATGCTCTAAATAGTGCCTCTGTTCCCTGGACCTGCCAGTCTCTAGTACCCCAAACAGATTTTAAGTCTATGGTGTCTTTCCATAAGTCGAAACCTTGTTCAGACAACTGGGCAATAAAGGAAGCAGAATAAATCTGTTTGGTGTTTATCAACATATTCTTCTGTGCTGGTGCAACCGTATAATAATACGAGGCTGGGTCTGCCAGTTAAACCCTGAAAAATATGGAAACTTTTGTGCAAATGTTTTTGAACTGCTTTTCGGCGGTGTTGGGCAATGTTCCCATTGGTGGTATGTGAAAACATTTCTGGGATTAGCAGATTTATGCATAAAGTGATGACCATAATGTTGATAGCAATACATTGTTTCAAAGTCGGTTGTGCCTTCCAACATTTCATTATTAGAAAAGGCAGTAGATTTTTCTAAATCAGACAACATATTATTTACAGTTTCATAATCCCAATCATCGGACAATGTACTGGAGGTAATGATATCACTTAATGAAATTTTAAATAAATGTGGTATTTTTAAAAGTTCGGTCGGGCCAAATATATCGTAATCCACCTTGCCCCACACTATACGGTCAGGTATAGGAACTGCTGAAATGTTCACTGATGATAGGTCTCTTTTTTCACGATGTGATGATAGATGCGGTTTCAGAATCACATTCACTTTTTGTGCTGCAGAGCTTTCTCGAAGATAAGTTCCATTTATAAGCATACTAAAGACAGTCACTAAGCCTATCCAGAAAAGTATCCCGGTGATTACCCAGAGTTCCACCCAAGGTGATACCAGGTAAGTCTTTTTAAGAAAGTTCAGAAAATCTTTAATTTGCTGTTGGCGAGTTTTTTGGGCTGGCTTTGTTCCAGGTTCACTTGGATCCAATGAAAAAGTATCAAAGTCAATGAAATAGCCAGATGCAGTTCGATCAATTTTCGGTATTTCCGCAGGTCTTGTGGAAACTGTAGCTTGCTCTTGTTGAGGCATGTTGATATAGATATCTGTGTTTGGTCGAATTGAAATTTGTCTTTCATTCTGAATTTGAACTTCATTTTCAAGAGGAACAAGTTCCATGGCATTGTTGCATAGTCCATCATTCCGTGCAGGTGACTCTTAAAACGTGATTAGTCTTTCTGTTTGAACTTCTTGTATAGTAGCAAGAGGAGGGTGTCTGTGTGTTCCTGTGTCCATTGTCTAACTGAAAAGTCAGGTTTTATTAAATTGTAGAAAGGTTTTACCCTTTCTGCGTAATCCAAAATGTATGTTCTTGCAAAGTTCAGGAATCCCAGGATTGATTGTAAGTTTTTTAATGATTTTGGAGGTTGGAGCAGCGAGGCTTTTCCCTTCACTTGAAAGTTCATATCCCAGAAAAAGGACTTTGAGGTGGGCTAGCTTTGATTTTTTTAAAGTTGAATTTGTAACCATCAGAGGCAAATCCCAAAATTATGGTATTTACTCTGTTCAAGTGTTCCTCCAGGTCATCATCCGTTAGATAAATATCATTCACATAGGACAATGCTTCTTCATCCAAATTTTGAAGTAATTCAGTTACTCTAGCTGAAAACAACCCCGTGCTGTTCTTATACCCCTGGGGGAGTCTACAAAATTGACGCTGGCAGCATAACGCGGAGAATGCGGTTAAATACCTGCTTTCAGGTGCTATATTTTGGCATAAAAATCCATTCGAGATATCTAGTGTAATTTTGTATTTTTTCCGCACAATGTTATTCATTAATGCGGCACTGTGTGCATTTTGAACTGCAAATGTCTTAGTGCAAGTGTTTAAATGTCTGTAATCCAAAACTAAACGATATGAATTGTCCGGTTTTGATACTGGAAACAATGGGGAGAGGAGTTGGCCTAACAGCTAGGGCGTCCGACCTCGAAACTGGGGAACTGGGTTTGAGTCTCGGCAATGACGCTGAACATCCTGTGATTCTGGGCAAATCACTTAATCTCCCCGTGCCTAACAAAAATGAATGTGTGTCCTAATGTAACGTAACTGGTGCTATGTAAAGTGCTCTGATACCCGATTCGGGTCAAGTTTGCGCTATATAAAACTCTGCAAAAAAAAAGGGGTTATTCATTTGAGAGGTGCAAGTTTAAATCACCCCATGGTACTCAAGTTGATCTAGTATCTCCCTGACCTGTTGGATACTGCCTCTGTGCAGTCGGAGTATTTTTTAATGGAATAATGTGGTGGGTTGAATCCTCATCCCATCCAACATGGTTTTTGTATAATGCCGGGGCCAGAGCTACCGGCCACTCCTGTGCATATGTATATTTTAGATATTTGGGAACAGGGTCGGAAAATGCTGGTATAATTACTGTTTCTCCTCTAGGACAGTCCATGACGAATGCTGGCGGCCAATCTTGTTCAGCTAACAAAATGTCATAGCCAAACGTCAGGTTCTCCCAAAAGAGACCTCTAACTTTCCTGGGCTTGTCCCCCTCCATTTGGAGTGCCATTTCATATAACGTATGCGGGAAACTTACCATAGTATTGGGTGTTTCCACCGTGATGTAATCATTCAAGTCGGCTGTCACGAGAAATTACATCAGGTTCTGGCGAGCTATATTTACTTCTGCCGCACTGTCTAGCATCGTCAGAGCCCATTCCCCTTTCAGCAGTCGAGTCCTCATAATTCTGGCCATGTCTGATCTTTAGACCTGCAACCTTCTTCTTTTTGAACTGTGGCTTTTGTTTTGGTTTATCATCTTTTTTGGAAGTATAGTCTTGAGCGTGCTGCTTGTCTCTGGACTTTGTACTCTCTTCTTGTCTGTCTGACCTTCCTTCCCTCTCGGAGTTTTTCGTTGAACCCTGAAAGGAATGAGAGGAATGTGCATCAGTATCCTGATACCTGTCGAGCTTCCTAATATTGTCCCTATTCCTAAGGTTATACCTCATTTCTGAGGGCTCCTGTGTAGGAGATCTACCTCTGGCTTGAGATCGGTTTTCTTTAACTTTTTGTTTTTTGTTATTGTCCCACTTCTTTTTGGATGAAGCAGGTGTCTGCTTGTAGGTGTCCTTTTCGTGACTACCCATCAGTTGTGGTTTCAATGCTTTTCCACCCAAACTGTCCCAGCCTAATTCTGCATATGCAGTTTCAATTATTTTACGTAGTTCGTGCTCCTGTTGTGAAGGACTGAACTTCCTTGAGCGTAGGCGGATATCCACTGATGCTGCCTCCCCTTTAATATTTGCTAATATTATGGCTGATACCTGGGCATAATTACCTAGTAATTTCATCCCTAAGTTCAGAGCAGGCTCTGCTCCGTACTCATTTTGTATTTGTCTTAATACATCTGATATTACTGCTAATGACGGAATACCATGTGTTCTGGTATATATGGAAGCAAAAACTGTACCTCAAGAGCTACAATCCTCTATCTGTGGTGTTATCCCCATGGGCAAGCAGATTGTCAGCATTCTGTGTTTTTCATAC
Organism: Calotriton arnoldi; assembly: GCA_963921515.1. NCBI lineage: Eukaryota > Metazoa > Chordata > Amphibia > Caudata > Salamandridae > Calotriton > Calotriton arnoldi. The sequence continues at coordinate 3,640,709 of CAWUFW010000028.1, forward strand.
GGGCTAGTATTCGGGAATACTGCTTCTAGCTGTGTTATTTTTTGAGCTACCCAGAATGGCATTTGTTCACGTTTTGCGGGCATTTTACCCATTACTGCGAGTAACGTTTGTGGTGTTATTTTAGTTGCTGTATTTTGAACTGGAGTTGCATTTGTTGCAACCGTTGCCGGCTGGACTGTAAGTGTCCTCATGACAAACTGCGTCATGTTTCTGTAAATTTTTATTAATTCTTTGTGAAGTATAAGTAAGTCTCTTCCTGGCATTGTTTCAATGTCAGGGTGTGGTGTGTAGGCCGCTAATATTGGCCATGTCGCTCCTTCTCTTCCGAGCGGGTCGAGCCTTACTCTACTTCTTGTATGGGGGAGGGCTCCTTTAAACCAGTATACGTGTTCCTAGTAAGTTAGTGGAATTTCAATGTCCTCATAGGGACAATATTCGTCCGGTATGCCAGTTTCTGTGTAGAAGTGAAATGTCTTTGTTCTTGCATTTGTAACTGGGAATGTAACCCATGAATAGAATACCTCTGTTTTAAATGCATCGTGTGCCTCAATCCCGAAAGCTACTGGTCCACCCCTGGATGTTAGACCATGTGCACCTAGTTTTATGGTAACTGCATTTCTAACATTTTCTGCAATGGAAATTGCAGCTACTTCTTCGTCTGCTGAGAGATTTAGTTCTTGCGTAACTCTATCCAGGTTTCCTATTTCTTCAGTCATTGTTGTAGAGAAGAAGAGATTTTCAAGGGAACTAAGATAAGGTGTTTTGCACAGTTTTAGGAACAAAGTGTCCTTCAAGCTTGATTAACCAACAGCCAATAAATAGGATTTTGCCTATTCAGCTGTGGCGGGGTTTGTGCCCACCCACTCCAGATGTCTCTGGGGAGTTGTGAGTAGGGGTCTGTGAGACTAGCACGACTGAACTACTCAGATTCTACTGTTAAATGAGTACCCAAACAACGTTGGCGGTGCCATGTCGTGTAGCTTTTATAATAATTATACAGGATCTGCGCGTTTGGACAGCATACACTGTAGGATTGGTGTCAGACTGTTTCTGAACACCCCCACCGAGTATGTTGGCCTTTTGTACCAACTAGCTCACAGTGCCACTAGAGTCTCCTCTTACCAAGGAGAGAATAGTTCCTGGCAACCATTGAACATGACAACCCTGATCCCTCAGGACCGTGGAAACAATATACTACTTTTCGCTCAGTCACTCGTGCTTACTTAGTCTGCCTCAGAGAGATGCACAGAATAAACAGGCTGGGCGTGTTCAATAAGTATTTATTGAACAGTTGTTGTTCTGGTGTAGAATAGATGAGCTGCAACAACCGTTGGACAGTATAAGATATAAATGATAGTACTATAAAGGTAAATGGATGGTATAGCTCTACCATCTTACAATAATCACGAATACATATGAGTATATAAAACACATGATAAAAAGATGCGTACTCCTATGATGCTTCCCCAACTAGATGTACCTAAATGTACCCATCATGTGTGTGGGTGTTAGGCTCAGAATCCCTCTAGGATAAAGTCAACCCCATTACCTTAATTGAGAGACTGTTGGACCCCGTCCTGGTCTCGAGGTGGACACCCGGGCAAGGGATGTTAGACCACTGCAAGCTGAAGTGTCTGCATGCAGGGACCTCAGCATCACTGGTCAGTGCGTCTGCCGGGAAGTCTCGGTCTCCTCTCCCTATCTTAGCAAGATGTCATGTATATATACCCGTAGGTCTCCCCAGGGGTCCTACCTCGCTGTATTACTGTATCGGCCTAAGGATGACGTCGGGCATGAACTTTGTACATCGATATTATACAGGAGATGGTCGTCCTGCTGTGCTTCCAAGAATCCTCATGCATAATGTATGAGCTTTCGAACTAGGGAAAACCCGTGTTCTGAAGGCAGTGTTGTATCTAGGTGAAAGGTCAGTCCCTGTAAACCGTTATAAGTGTAATGTAGGGAAGAATATAGGTGAAGGGTAATGAAGTTACCGGGGCCTATATTATGGTATCTATATGGAATATAACAGCAGCGGTCACCCCTCACAACTTTTGAAGGAGGGCCCACCTCGGAGACACTCCTCGCCCCCAAATAAAGTGACTGAGAAGGCTGCCCTGAAATTAGCTGTCTCGTAGGGGTCATTTTATTTCGTGGGGAGGACACCTAAAATGACTGTCAGGCGTTTGAAGTCGATGGGTAGTCTGGTGTCAATCCCTACTGTTCCTAGGCACCTCCACCCCTAGATTGCGGACTTTATATAGTATCTCTTAGCGGAGTTACAACCCTGCAACAGCCTGTAGTGTTGCCCTACTGCTGCCAGGTGTGATTGGGTCCATGGTCTTGTCTTGCTGCCTCTGAATGCCCACAATATGAAGCACTCCACTGCTGACTGGACTTTGCTCATGTTCCTCAGTCCAGAGACCTCCTTGAAGTTCTCCAACCCTTTGTGGTACCTACTGCCAGACTTTGGTGCCCATGTGTTGTCTACCATCCAGTCCTGCTCTGTCAAATCCCACAGTGTTTTGAGGAATGGCGTCATCTGGAGGTCTGCTTCTGGTGTCAATTCCTTTAATTTTTACCACTGAATACGAGAGAGGGCATCACCTCTTTGCTAGACAGTCCTTCCCTCTCCCTATATTTGATTTTTGACCAGAACTGCGCCCTTTCCATGTTTTTCCTGATCCTTATTTCCCTTGGGCATCTTTCGGTGCCCGCATTTATTAGCTGTACCACTGCTTGGTTGTCTGACCACAGCATGAGCTTCGTGTTCCTCAACCGCTCCGTCCCCATGTACAGTGCCACTACTATTGGGAAGAGCTCCAGCATCGTGATGTTCCTCGTGAGCCCTTCACTCTCCAAGCTGCATGCCGTGCTTAAGCTCACCATGCACTACCATGTGTATCTCCAAATCCCATGCTGCCTGACGCATCTGTGAAGAACTCTAGTTGCTGTGATGTCACCCATGGTTGTCTCCAAATCAGTGTCCTATTGAAACTGCCTAGGAAGGTCACCCAATCTTGCATGTCCCTCTGCACCCCTTTGCCCAGTGTCACGTGGAGGTGTCTCTTGTTCAAATCTGCTAGTCAGGCTTGCCAGATACCGTTCAAATATTGTACCTGCCGAATGACCCTTGCTGCAAAGTTAAGTTTTCCAAAAACCTCTTGCATTTCTGCCAGTGTTGCCTTCTTTTTCATCCTTATTCGCATCAGACTGGCCCACTGCGCCTGTATCTTAGTTTCTGGTAGTCTGCACACGCCTTCCACTGAGTATCTTAATATTGAGAGACCAATTTACATGATGGTCCCTCTGTCTTTTCTTCCGCCGGGGGGGACACCCAGTTTGTCTGCTAGGTCCAAGAAGGCCCTCGGAAGCCTGGAGCATTGCTGGCTCCCTGCCTCCCCTACCGTCACGAAGTAGTCTAGATAGTGTAATACTCTGTCTGGCTGCTATTTCTTCAGCGTGCATTCCAAAATGGTACTAAACATTTCGAAGGATGCACAAGATATGGAGCACCCTATGGGTAAACATTTGCCAAATTAGTGTTTCCCTTCAAACTTGAATCCAATAGATTGAAATTATTTGGGTGAATGGGGAGGAGCCTCAAGGCGGATTCTTTGTCCGCTTTTGCCATAAGTGCCCCTTTGCCTACTACTATCCGTAGCTTCACTGCATCGTCCGATGAGCTGCAGAAGACGGTGCGCACCTCCTGATCTAGCCAGTCGTTTACTGAGTCGCCCTCTGGGTCTGATAGATGGCGAAAGAGCCAACAATTACCTGGTTCCTTCATTGGGACTACGCCTAGTGGGGGAAACTACAAAATTCGGCAGCGAGACATCGCAAAAGGGCCCTCAATCCTGCCAACCGCAGTTCTCCAGTATTGTATCTTTCATAGATCACATGCTTGAATCTTCTCCGTCGTCATGGTGGGAATCCCACAGTAACAGTAATATGAGCAGTGTTAAAGCATTAGCATTAAAACACCATTGAAAACGATAGACATTGGTAGCCAATTTCAAATTCTTTTAAAACATCCAAACTTCAATCAATCAGAGCAGAGACCCTGAAGCACTCATCCCCTGCAGAGTCACCCTACTTCAGATTTCTTACTGCACGTCATGTGTTAGGGAGTCACCCTGAGCTCTGCTCAGTCAGTGTTTCAGATCTCAACTTTTGACCTGACAGTTCTCCAATCGACTTTCAAACCTCCAGACAACAACTGAGATACAGTTTGGTGATATTATTTCCTATTTTACCATGTCTGAGGGAGCCAAAAAGGCTTTTCAGGCCTTTTAAGTGCTGTGGGAAATCAAGACTCTTCTCTGAGGACCCCCACAAGGAATGTTTGTACTGCCTTTACCCTTGGCACAAACCTAAGGAGTTCAAGTACTGTCACTTTCTCAGCGAAGACCCTCAAAGATCGTAAGGCCAGCCTGCTTCTTTGGCTTCAGAAAAAGAAAGCCCAGACTGAATCTGAGTCTTAAGGAAGAGGACACACTTCCCCCAAAGAAAAAAATTAGGGCTTCTCCTCATCTGATGAGGACTCTGAGGGCTAAATCCGATAGTAGGGAGGCCTGTGTTGACAGGGTGAAAAGCAAGGAACCTGCTGGACCTTCTCCCTCTCAATGAAGCTCTACCTCCTCACTTCCATCTGTTCCCGTTACTCCATTCAAGGAGCCCTCGACTTAGTCTGCCCGTCGAATGAATCATCGACCAGAATCATACTGTCGACGGCAGCTTTGTTGGCTGCGACAGCGGCGTTTCAGGTATCCCCTTCTATTACATTGACTATGGCAACATCTACCACGCTGACAACCAGGACGACTATGTCGCATCTTCGTCGACAACGAAGACTCTGAGGACTACATCGTCGACGAGACAGTCACCGACGCCTCGGATTTTGACTGAAGGTCCGTCGACGCCCTCAGCTACATCCCTAGTCCTTCCGTCAGTGAGAATTCCATCCAGAGCTACGTCGTTGATGACCCCGTTTACCTTTTATGCTCTGCCTCACCCCTCTAAAGAAGAGGAGAGACTCCATCATCCGGACCCAAAAAGAGTGTTCTACCTTGACCGCACAAAAGAGTTCTTTGACTATCAACTCTTTGTGGGGTACAACAGAGCCAGAAAAGGAAAGGCGGGGCAAAAATAGACAATCTTACGATATATTGTGCTCTGCATTAAATCTGCTACGCATTGGCCAAAAAGCAACTTTCTGAAGGTTTGGAAGCTCATTCTACCAGAGCCAATGCTGTGACCACTGCTTTAGCTCACGGAGTTCTTGTCCTGTATATTGGTCAGGCAGCAACCTTGGCTTCCCTTCACACGTTTATGAAACACTACTTCCTGGACATTTAGGTCCTCCAAGAAGGACATTTTTCCTGTTCGGTCCTTTCATAGCCCCTCCAGATAGAGAGGGTTGCAGATTAGACAATATTGGGAAGCGGTTTTCGGCCATGGCTCCAATCTATCTGGGCTTCTAACACACTGGCCATCCTGGGAAGATATAACCGTCAGATGTGGTCTGACATGTCAGCGTTCCTGGACTGTCTCCCTGAGGACAAGAGGAACGAAGCTCGAGAAATACTGATGGAGGGGGAAAAGGGTCTCTTCAGAAATTGACGCGCCATGGACATCTCTTCCTCTGCCTTTTGACAGACAGCAGGAGCAGCCGTCTTGCACCGCCAAGGGTGGCTGAAAGCAACGTCGTTTCGCCCAGAAGTGCAGGCAAAAATCTAGGACATGCCCTTTGATGGGCAAAAAGTATTTGGAAAGCATGTGGATGTTGCCTTGCTGTCCGTAAAATCAGACACGGAGACTGCTTGTTCACTGGGCACCTTATGGCAGCTGCGCTTCCAGTCCTTTCGAGGGGGCAGAGGACAATTTACCTCTTGAGTGCTGTTCCAGCAAAGTAGGTATCAACCCTTCTCCCAGCAAGGGACAACCACAACGTCCTCATACTCTAGGCAGCCAATGCGTAGACGTCCTCTGCCTGAAGACAAGTCACAGGAGGATTCTAGAAGACAATGATATGCCACAGGCACCAGTAACCTCAATACCACAAGAACAAATCGAAAATCCCATCTCCAAATTTATTGTACAATCGCTGGAAGAGCATCTCTTCTGACAAATGAGTGTTAGACGTAATCCAATTGGGTCACACCCTGGAATTTGGTAAAAAGCCTCCCAATCTCCTCCCGCGCAGGTCATCGCATTGCCATCTCTCTGCTAAAGAAGGAAATTCGCTTACTTCTCTCTAAGGATTTGAAAGAGGAAGTCCCTTTATGTCAACACATGATTTTATTCCAACTTCTTCCTCATCAAAAAGAAGTCAGGAAAGTGGAGGCAAGTAATGGATCTAAGGCTCCTAAACAAATTCATCAAGAAACAGCCCTTCAGGATGTCATCCCTTCAGAAGATTCTGCAGCTCGTAGATATAGGGGATTGCATGACGTCCCTGGACCTGCTGGATGCGTATTTCCATATCTCCATCTATTTAAAGCACCGAAAGTTCCTATGGTTCGAGATGGCGGGGTGCCATTACCAATTCAAAGTGCTTCCTTTTGGTCTCTGGTTTGCTCCCAAGAGTCTTTGTAAAATGCATTGCTCCAGTGGCGGCTTTCCTGAGGAGATCAGGGTACCAGGTTTTCTTGTATGGCTGGCTAATAAAAGGACCCCCTTATTACTTGGCAAGAGAATCGACTTCGGCCTGTCTACAACTTTTCAAATCTCTAGGCCTCAAGTTGAACAAGGAGAAATCATCCCTAATTCCATCCAGATCGGCTGTATTTCGGGGGCAATTCTGGATATGTTTGGGGCCATGGCTTTTCCAACTGCGGACAGATTAATTGTCTCAAGTCACTCACAGCATCCCACTCCACTTCTGCGAGATCGTACCAGTCCATGTTTGGGATGATGTCATCCTGCATCCCGTTGAATCCAAACTGCCGTCTTCGCATGCGACCATTGCAGAAACAATTAGGCGATCAGTGTATTCAGTGCCAGGGCACCTTAGAGGAGACCGTTTTGATTACATCACAGACGAAGCTGGCAATATCTTGATGGATGAACACGGACAATATCTCTCAAGGTCTTTCATTCGTTCCCGTACAGCCGCATATAGTGATAACGACGGATGCTTACCCCTGGGGAACTCAATTGCAAGACTTGGAGGTTCATGGAAAATAGACCGTTAAGGAGACTTTGTCACACACAAACCTTCTGGAGTTAAAAGCAGTTTTCCTAAACCTTGGGCTTTCCTTCCCAGGCTTCGCAACTCTTCAGTCTTGGTGACAGACAACTCTACAACCATGGTTTTATCTCTCCAAACAGGGAGGGACACGATCACAGGTTCTGTCGGGGCAAGCGCAACAAATATGGGAATGATTACTGGGCAATAATCTTGAAAATCGAGCATGTCCCAGGTGTACAGAACGAATTGGGGGACACCTTAAGCAGGACAAACAAACTGTGCCACGAGTAGGAACTCAATCAGCTGCATTTAATGCCGGTTTTTCGGCGTTGGGGTGCTCCAAACCTAGATCTCTTAGCTACTCTTCACAACTAGAAATGCAACTTGTGTGCCAGTGAGTACCTTCAACTGGGCTTTTGGGGTAACACATTCCACTTAGCATGGACAGGGATGTTCGCATATTTCCCTCCATTTCCGCTCATTCCCATGGTCATTCACAAGATTAAGCTGGAACCTTGCCGCCTCATACTGCTAGCCCCAGCGTGGCCAAGGCAGTATTGGTTCACTGAGCGTCTTCGCCTATCGGAGTGCCCAAATAGTCTGCACCAGCTATCGGAGGATCTTCTGTCTATGAACGAGGGACAAGTTGTACATCCACAGATTTGTTCTCTCAAATTGTCAGCTTGGCTCCTCATGACAATGAGTTCTGGACTCTTAAGTCTTTCTGAGGATTGCAAATAGATTCTCCAAAGTGATCGTGCTGAATCCACAGATAAATGTTACTCTGCAAAATGAAAGAGGTTTTGCTCCTGGTGTTGTATTGTATTGTAATTGCATTTATATAGCTCTTACTACCCCTGACGAGGCGTCGAAGCGCTTTTTAGGCGATTAGCATGATACTCCGGAACCCATAAAGGATTAGTGGTGAATTAGTATAGTGAAAATATGAAAGTAATTTGAGTGGTGGATATGTTGGTCAGTTATTTGGATTGAGAAGGATAGCGAAAGGGTAGAAGAGGTAAAAACTCTGATTCTCTCCATATTCTCTTATCTGCTCCAGAGCAGATTCACCCTTATCTGCTACAGCTAGCGAAATCAGGACTCATCCATCTATTAAAGTCCATCTGCAGCTATATCCAGATTCAGGAGACGTTCAGGACAACTGTTCTTATGTTCCAACAGGCTGGTTAAGAAGTTTATGAATGGCCTATTTCAGGTCTACCCTCCAGTAAAGCCTCCTCCTGTGGTATGGCAGCTAAACAGTCTTATTTCAGCTCACAAGAACTCCCTTTGAACCAATTCATAAGGCTGATTTGAAATTTCTGTTTTGGAAAGTAACTGTTCGAGGCATGTGAGCTGCAGAGCTCACACTGTGCATTAGATCGCCATCTGGTGTTGGGCTCGGATGCTTGCACTTTGTTGTTGTCTTCGAAGAAGTCTTTTGAGGCCAGGTGATAGGTGACTCCTCCTTCGGACGATAGTGCGCATGGGCATCGACTCCATCCTCAGATTGTTTTTTTCCGCCATTGGGTTCGGATGCAATTTTCGCGCACCGGTTAGAAACTCTACTTTTCAACCGTTTCATCGTGCAAAACTAGCAACAACTTTCTATCGACATCGAAATCTCGACGCGCCTTTCATCGATTCCTTTTCCAGCCGTCGACGCGGGCCGCTGGGCCCATCGACGCCGTGAGGCCTACGGCTCATGGAAAGGACGCCCTTCCGGAAATGCCCCCAGTGTGGAGCAAAGTTCCCCCACAGTGACCATCACGAGGTCTGTAACCTGTGCCTCTCGCCCGACCACAACGAGTCCAGCTTGCGCCTCCTTCCGTTCGAAGAAAACGATTCGAGATCGTCGAGCTCGAAGGCACGTCATGGCGCAGAGATCCGCTCCAGAACCGGTGGACATCTTCGACGAAGGCCCCGATGTCCCTGAGGAAGATTCCGAAGATCTCCAAATCGTGTTGGAGGCAGAAGACTCAGACGATCCCATCACTCCTGGGCAACGAGTGAGTACTACTGCCCCTACCCCCCCACCAAAGAAGGCACCGGTCAAGACTTCGCCTTTTGGCCCCAGTCGCGACCAAAAACACGCCTTCGAGCCCGGCGCCGAAGAAAAAACTCAAGCCTTCCGGTACCTCGGCACCGACCAAGCTGCACGTACTAGTTCCACCGGCACCTTCGGCGCCGAAGCCAAAAGAACACTCGGCTCCGAAATCCACAACGATTCCGTCCACCTCTAAAATAAAACCCGCCTCGAACACATCGAAGCATGGGGATAAGTCGGCGTCGAAACTAAAACACCACGCCACAGCCCCTAAGCCAAAGCCTTCGGAGCCGATTTCCAAGCCTAAGGATTCTTCCAAGCCTCCTAAGGCCAAAAAGCACAAAAATCAGCCACCACCCCGCTCGGAACCGAAAAAGTCGGCGCCGAAGCCACGTCTCCAGGAAGAGGAGCTTTTTCACCCGGATCCTGTTGATCCTCACCAAACAAAAATCCATATTAACCCCAAAACTGGACATCTCACAGCTGTACCACGCCACAAGCCCGTACCTGTGGAAAACAAGGACGTGCCACTTCACCTATGCCTCCTTCTTCCCCTGTCCTTCCATCTAACACCCCTCCTCTCCACATACCTGTTACACCGCCTCAACCTGTAACATCTCCACCACATGATTATCAAGATGATATGGGGGACGGTGGTGACCCTGATGACCCATTCACTGACCCAGATGACCCACCACAGGATGATTGGGACTACAACGATCCAATAGATCCCCCAGACCTCCCAAGCCCTCCACCATACCCAACAAAACCATCTCCTCCAGATGACAATATTGGGTTTGGGCAACTCATTAACAGGGCTGCTGTTTTTCATGGGGTACACATGCACACAAACGCACCAGAGGAAGATTTCCTACTAGACACTTTTGAACAGTCCCAGAGAACTGTACAAACTTTACCCATGATTAAAGGAGTCAAGCATGCTCCTGACATATTTAAAGATCCTGTACGCGCCAGAATTCTTAACCCTAGGATCGATAAAAAATAGACCTGCCCCTGACGATCCTGCCTACATTAAAGGCCAACTCCCTCTAGACTCCTTAGTAGTCTCCAATGCTCGTAAACGAGCTAATTCTCAAACCTCAGGAGACGCGCCGCCCCCTGATAAAGAGTCAAAATTGCTAGACGCATCTGGCAAAAGAGTAGCTGCGCAGGCCGCCAATCACTAGCGCATAGCCAACACTCAGGCACTGCTGGCCAAATATGATAGGGCCCACTATGACCAATTAGAAACCCTGTTACAACACTTGCCTGACCAGTACAAAACGCAGGCAAATTATCTAATTCAAGAGGGCAAACTAATCACCAATGCGTCCATTAAGTGTGCCCTTGATGCAGCTGCCGCTGCCGCTAGGTCTGTCAACACTAGCGTACTGCTCAGAAGACATGCATGGCTGCGCATTTCAGGCTTCAAGCAGGAGGTTCAAACCACCATTTTAAATCAGCCGTTCAATCACAACCAACTCTTTGGTCCGGCTGTAGACACTGCTCTTGAGAAACTGAAAAAGGACACAAACTGCCAAATCAATGGGAGCGTTGAAGTCTCCGCACCCGCGTAGCTCCTTTCGTCGCTCCGGCTACAGAGGAGCCTCCAGAAACATCAACACAGACAGTTCATCTTCTTTCAAAAATACCACCCAAACATCCCCCAATAGAGGATATTTTAGAGGAGGTTACGGGGGAACAACAGTAAAGGGAGAGGCCGAGGTAGCAACAACACCTGTACCTCCCCAGCTGCTAAACAGTGACTATCCTCCACTTCCCCCTGACCATTCCACTCCTGTCGGGGGGGGGGGGAGGGGGAACTAGCACAGTTCCTACCTGTCTGGAACTCCATTACAACAGACAGGTGGGTGACACAAATTATCAAATATGGTTACTGCCTAGAACTTACAGCTGCCCCCCCAAACATACCACCCAAGCAGCGTCCAATGTCCGCAGACCATCTTACACTTTTAAAGCAAGAAGTTCTCTCACTGCTTCAAAAGCACGCCATAGAGCCGGTCCCTTTACTACACCAGGGAACAGGGGTTTACTCCCTGTATTTCCTAATCCCCAAGAAGGATGGGACCCTAAGGCCAATTCTAGACCTAAGACCCTCAATCAGTATATACATTCGGATCATTTTCACATGATCACTCTCCAACAAGTGCTTCCCTTACTACAACAAGAAGACTTCCTTGCCACACTAGACCTCAAGGACGCCTACTTCCACATTCCCATACATCCTGCTCACAGGAAGTATCTAAGGTTCGTACTCTATGGACAGCACTACCAGTTCAAAGTACTTCCATTCGGAGTCACCACTGCTCCAAGGGTGTTTACCAAATGCCTTGCAGTAGTAGCAGCACACCTACGAAGACAGCACATACATGTCTTCCCATACCTGGTTGACTGGCTCATAAAAGCCAGATCATTCAACCAGTGTGTCCAACACACTCATCAGACCATTCAAACGCTACACAACTTGGGGTTCACTATCAACTACACCAAGTCGCACCTCCAGCCCTCCCATGTACATCAATATCTGGGAGCCACAATAAACACCTCCACAGCTCTAGCTTATCCCAGCCCAGCCAGGATAGCCAGTATACAAGCCCTCATCACAAAGTTTCAAATTCAACACTCTCTCCCAGCCAGTGTTTTCATGCAACTAATCGGCATGATGGCATCTTGCATTTTCATCGTACCTCATGCAAAACTTCAAATGCGTCCCCTACAAGAGTGTCTAGCACACCAATGGAATCAGGCTCACGGACAACTTACAGATCTGGTGTTGGTGGACAGCCGCACACATCGCTCTCTGCAGTGGTGGAACACAAAAAACTTGTCCAAAGGGCGGCCGTTCCTCGAGCCTGTTCCACAAATAGTACTAACAGATGCATCACTCACAGGATGGGGAGCCCACCTGTTAGATCATACAACACAGGGCAAGTGGACCACTCAACAAAAGCTGCTCCACATCAACCATCTAGAGCTACTAGCTATATTCCTAGCCTCAAATCCTTTCAACTCCAGGTACAAAACAAAGCCGTCCTGATCCGAACAGACAACATCACGGCCATGTATTACATACAAAAACGGGGGGGGACACACTCTCCACAACTGTCCCAACTGGCACAGAACATTTGGAGGTGGGCCATTCCACAAAACATATACCTTCTCGCCGAACACCTACCAGGAGTTCACAATCAGATTGCCGATCTGTTAAGTCGACAGACACAACAGATTCACGAATGGGAACTACATCCACAAGTTCTTCTACCTTTTTTCCAGATGTGGGGCCAGCCAGACATAGATCTGTTCGCCACACACCAAAACGCGAAATGCCCAACCTTCGCCGCCAGGTTTCCACACCCGCAGTCCAAGGGCAATGCGATATGGATGAATTGGTCCGGCAGATTTGCGTACGCTTTTCCGCCACTCCCACTCATTCCGCTTGTCGTACGCAAGCTCCAACAACAGTCTCTAAAAATGATCCTAGTAGCTCCCACATGGGCACGCCAACCGTGGTTCACCACACTGCTGGAACTATCAGTAGTCCCACACCAAAAACTACACCTCTCCCCATCACTACTAACGCAGAGCCATGGAGAGATAAGGCACCCCAATCCATCTCAACTGAACCTTGCGATCTGGCCCCTGAAGTCCTAGAGTTCGGTTACCTTAACCTACCACCGGACTGTATGAACATTATTAAAGAGGCCAGACGCCCTACCACCAGAGCTTGCTATGCAGCAAAGTGGAAAAGATTCGCTATTTACTGCACTAACAATCATATCTGAAAGAGACACGTTAGTGACAGATTCCTTACCTTAGAATATCCCCAGGCGTCAGGCTGGATCCGGAAAGTTTTTGCGTAGCAGTACCCTTGCGCGTCGGTATGCGGCGTCGTGCGGCTCCGCGTCCGTCGTCGGCGTCTGGACCGCCGGGATGACGTCGCGGGCAGTACTTAGACGCCGCCCCTGCGCGCTGACGTCAGTTCTTCTTTTTTTCGCGCCAGTAAGCGCAGATCCGGGAAGAGTAGTGCCCTAGTCATTTTTTGACTAACTTTTTGGTGATTTTTCACTGTTTACTTTGAGTCATCTCGGCTCCACAGTGTCGGTAGGGATGCCCGGCTTCAAGCCATGCGACGCCTGTGGTCGAATGATGTCGATCACAGACCCGCATCTAGAGTGTCTCTACTGTCTCGGCCGAGACCACGACACGAAGTCGTGCTCCGACTGCCGGGCCTTGCACCCGAAGGCTTTGCGAGAGCGGTCTCGAAAGCTCCTCGAGGTCCGGCAGTCGGCTCCACGCCGCACCAAGTCCCGGTCACGCGAGAGGTCGAGGGGCCGGTCGCGGAGTCCTCGCCCGTCATCGGAGTCCAAGTCTTCGCACTCGGGTAAGTCGAAGCACAAAAAGTCTAAGAAGCACCATTGCTCTAAGACTTCGCCTCGCCGGTCTCGCGACTCGGCTGAGGCCCCTGTCGGCACCGTCCCCGCGGCTCCGGATGTGCCTGTGGCGCCGCCCCGCATTACCCGTCCTTCCCGGGTTCGGGGCGACTCCGGCCGAGATACAGGAATTCCTGTTGGCCATGGCCCGCCTCTTCGGGCCTCAAGGCCCCTCCGGTGCGCCTTCGGGCCCCGCGGGCCCTAATGGGATTGCCCCGGCGCCGCCGACGACTCCGGTCCCGGCGCCGCCTGTCCCACCAGCCTCGCTCCCGGCCCCGGCTTCGGCCTCGATCCCGGCTCCGGTGGTACCGCAACCCCCATCGACGCCGGTTGACCTAACCACGCCTCTGCCGATGTCCCCGGTGCCGTTCCTGACGCCGTCCGGGGCTCCGGGCGGCGTCGTTCCCCGGTTCTCTCCGGATCCGGGCGCGGCGTCGGTCCGACGTCGCCCGACACCGGCTCCGGCGCCCATGAGACCTTGGGTCCCGGACGTCCCTCCTTATTTTCAACCGGAGGAGGACCAGGAGAGCTGGGAGGGGTCGGATGACCCTCTCACACAGCAGTGTGACTATGATCAGGACTGGGCAGAGGAACTTGGGGATGCCAGTGGTCTGGACACTTCCCCTGACACTGGCATGCTGTCTCCTCCTTCCGTGGCTACGGAGGAGGGAGCAAATTTCGCAACGGTGTTGCGTAGAGCAGCTGGAGCCTTACACCTCCAATTGCCTACAGTGGCTGTCAGGACTAACCTCCTGACGGAAGTGCTTCAGCCGGCAGCTACCTCCTCGGAGCCATTGCTGCCGTTTAATGATGCACTTTCTGACGTTCTTTTGGGCACCTGGTCCAAGCCCGCCACAGGGGCTCCTGTGGATAGGAACGTGGCCCGACGCCATCGCCCTGCTCCGGGAGACCCCTTGTTTCTCTCTCAACATCCCACCCCGAGAGCTTGGTTGTCCAAGCCTCTGCCTCCCAAACCGCCTTCCCTACCGCCCCTCCGGATAGGGAATCCAAACACCTGGATCAATTTGGGAAGAAGGCCTTTTCTTCCTCCAGTGCTGGCTTGCGGTCCGTCAACACTGCTTGGCTTTTGGGCGGATACTCCCACTCTCTGTGGGATTCGATGGCGCTCGTTTTGCCCCAGTGTCCTAAGGAGGTCCAGACACTGCTTTCCCGCGCCATTGCGGAAGGAAGGGACGCGGCAAAGTACACCATCCGTTGTGGCCTTGATACCGCCGACTCGCTGGGCAGATCACTTGCAACGACAGTGGCGCTGCGTCGCCACACCTGGCTTAGGACAACTGGTTTCTCGGGTGATGTCCAAAACACACTCCTGGACATGCCCTTTGATGGGGTCGGTCTTTTTGGTACCAAAGCAGACCATGCGCTGGAGCGTTTTAAGGACTCACGGGCTACTGCCAAGTCCCTGGGCCTTTCTGCTGTGCGCCCTCCGCTAACCTCTGCTTTTCGCCCCTTTCCTGGCCACGGAAGGGGCGCCCAGTCACGTCCGCTGCCCAGCCACCGGCCCGCGCAGCAAGCGTCTTCGTGTGGCCGAGGACGTGGCTCCCGCCGTGGCGGGTCAGGCAACCAGCGTGCGGGTCAGGCCACCAACCCCGCCCCGTCCGCGGCCTCCAAGCCCTCCTAGTCCTTCTTTCAGGTGCACAGCACGCCAGTAGGGGGCAGGGTCCGCCATCACCTTCACCACTGGCGTGCCATCACCTCGGACAGGTGGGTTTTGGACATTGTCCGAAGGGGCTACTCCCTCCCCTTCGAGACCACCCCCCAGCCATGCCACCTCAATTCCACCGCATGTCAGGGGATCACTTGGTGCTTCTGCAGAAGGAAGTCACGGCACTCTTGGCCAAGAGGGCCATCGAGCATGTTCCGACCCCAGAAGTAGGACGTGGTTGCTACTCCCACTACTTTCTGGTGCCCAAGAAGGGACAAGGAGGACATGCGTCCTATCTTGGACCTCCGGAACGTCAATCGCTTCCTCCGGAAGGAGAAGTTCAAGATGCTCACCCTAGCTCAGGTCTTGACTGCCCTCGACCCTGGAGACTGGTTGGTAGCGTTGGACTTACAGGACGCTTATTTCCACATCTCCGTCCTGCCGGCCCACCGGCGTTACCTGCAGTTCACGGTAGGCCTCGAGCATTTTCAGTTCACCGTGCTCCCTTTGGCCTTACAAGTGCCCCTCGGGTGTTCACGAAAGTGATGGCGGTGGTCGCAGCTCATCTGCGCCGGGCAGGGGTTCCAGTCTTCCCCTACCTCGACGACTGGCTGCTGAAGGCGGGCTCGTCCCAGGCAGTCGTCTCCCACCTCCAGACTACGGCCGAACTCCTGCACTCGCTGGGGTTCTCCATCAATGTGCCGAAGTCTCATCTGATTCCTTCTCCACAGCTCCTTTTCATCGGGGCAGTTCTGGACACGACGCAGTTTCGGGCCTATCCTCCCGAACGGCGAGTCCGGGATATTCAGGCTATGATTCCGATCTTTCAGCCTCTATCCTGGGTTTCGGTACGGATGACCCTGAGGCTGCTGGGCCTCATGGCCTCCTGCATCCTGCTGGTCGATCATGCCAGATGGCATATACGGGCTCTGCAGTGGGACCTGAAGTTCCAGTGGGCGCAGCACCAGGGCAACCTGTCCGATCACGTCCAGATCTCGGAGGGACTGCAAAACAGTTGCAGTGGTGGCTCTCGAACCGGCAATGGGTCATGGGCAGATCCCTCTCCCTTCCCCAGCCAGAGCACACAGTTGTGACGGACGCGTCCCTTCTGGGATGGGGCGGTCACATGGGAGAGGCGGAGATCAGAGGCCTCTGGTCTCCGGGCGGAGTCCCGGCTCCATATCAACCTTCTGGAGCTCCGGGCGATCCGACTTGCACTCAAGGCATTCCTTCCCTCTGTCAAAGGGACGGTAGTGCAGGTGTTCACAGACAACACCACCGCCATGTGGTATTGCAACAAACAGGGCGGGGTGGGGTCGTGGACCCTATGTCAGGAGGCTCTGCGCCTCTGGACATGGCTGGAAAATCAGGGCATATTCCTGATGGTTCAACACCTGGCAGGTTCCCTGAACGCCAGGGCGGACGAACTCAGCCACAGGTGCATGATGGATCACGAATGGCGTCTTCACTCGGAGGTGGCGCAAGGTCTCTTTCAGCAGTGGGGAGAGCCTTGGTTAGATCTGTTCGCCACCGAAGAGAACGCGCAATGTCAGCAGTTCTGCGCGTTGGAATTTCCAAGGCGGCACTCGCTCGCGGCGACGCTTTCGTCGCGAGTGGAGTTGCGGTCTGTTGTACGCCTTTCCGCCTATACCACTTCTACCCAGAGTGTTGAAGAAGATTCGGCGCGACCGGGCCCAAGTCATCCTTGTGGCTCCGGACTGGGCTCGAAGAGTTTGGTATCCCGAGCTACTCAGTATGAGCGTCGATCCCCCGATCCGTCTGCCTCTTCGGGAGGATCTTCTGTCGCAGCAGCAGGGGACGGTCCTCCACCCGAACCTGTCCAGTCTCCACCTGCTTGCGTGGAGATTGAGCGACGGCAGTTGATTCCTTTCGACTTGCCTCCCGAAGTTTGTGATGTGATTCTGGCAGCCAGGCGTCCCTCCACTAAGGTGGTATACGCCTGCAGGTGGAACAAGTTTGTGGCATGGTGCACAGCAAAGGCTGTGAATCCCCTCTCTGCCCCTCTTTCTGAGGTTCTTCTGTTCCTTCTTTCTCTGGCCCAACAGGGTTCTGCCCTGGGTACCATCAAGGGCTATCTTTGTGCTATCTCGGCCTTCCTCAGGCTTCCTGATCAGCCCTCCCTTTTCAAGTCCCCTGTTGTTAACAGGTTCCTAAAGCACAAGTTACTAACTTGTGTAACGATATATCTGTAAGAGACAGTAGTTAGTGACAGATTCCTTACCTTAGAATATCCCCAGGCGTCAGGCTGGATCCGGAAAGTTTTTTGCGTAGCAGTACCCTTGCGCGTCGGTAGGCGGCGCCGTGCGGCTCCGCGTCCGTCGTCGGCGTCGTGATCGCCGGGATGACGTCGCGGGCAGTACTTAGACGCCGCCCTGCGCGCTGACGTCCGTTCTGTACACGACTTTCCGCGCCAGGAACGCAGAGCCATGCAAGAAGCTGACATAGGTGTCTGAAAAATACTAGGGCCCTGAAAGGGATGTCCTTAACCCTAGAAATCAGTTCGCAGAACGGGAGGATGGGTGGGCGGTAGGAATCTGTCACTAACTACTGTCTCTTACAGATATATCGTTACACAAGTTAGTAACTTGTGCATCTGAAAGAGACACGTTAGTGACAGATTCCTTACCTTAGAATAGATACCCCAGCAATACCAACCCCGGTGGTGGGTCTGCGAACAAAGATCAGACAAGGAAGTCCTGGAGGACAGAACGGCCAAAGAAGCCGTCCCTCCGGACCTGACTGTCAAGGCAGTAATGCTTTGTAAACGTGTGCAGCGAGGCCCACGTAGCTGCCTGACAGATAACCGGCAGCGGAACACCGCGGCCCAAGGCCGTGGTAGCAGCCGTTGCCCTGGTGGAATGGGCACGCAGCCCAACAGGAGGCTCCTTGTTAGCCAAAGAATAGCAGGTCTTGATGCACAAGGTAACCCAGCGGGAGATGGTTCGCTTGTGCACCGCCCGACCTTTTTGGCACCCACGTAGCCAACAAAGAGCTGGTCATCCACCCGGAAGTGTTTCGTGCGGTCGATATAGAAGGAGAGCGCACGCTTTGGGTCCAGAAGGTGGAGCCTCTCTTCCTCTCTGGAAGGATGCGGAGGCGGAAAGAAGGTAGGCAAAGTGATGGTCTGCCCAATGTGGAAGGCAGTAACCACCTTTGGCAAGAAGGACGGACGCGTCCGAAGAACAACCTTGTCTGGATGAACAGACAGAAAGGGAGGTTTGCAAGATAGAGCCTGGAGCTCACTCACCCGCCGAGCGGAGGTGATGGCCACCAGAAAGGCTGTCTTCAGAGTGAGAAGACGAAGAGGACAGTTATGTAGAGGCTCAAAGGGAGCGCACATTAAAAAGGTAAGAACCAAGTTCAAGTCCCACTGAGGCATCACAAACGGAACAGGAGGGAAGAGGTGTGTAATGCCTTTAAGAACCTGATAACAGGGGACTTGAAAAGGGAGGGCTGATCAGGGAGCCTGAGGAAGGCAGAGATAGCACAAAGATAACCCTTGATGGTACCCAGGGCAGAACCCTGTTGGGCCAGAGAAAGAAGGAACAGAAGGACCTCAGAGAGGGGGGCAGAAAGGGGATTCACAGCCTTTGCTGTGCACCATGCCACAAATTTGTTCCACCTGCAGGCGTATACCACCTTAGTGGAGGGACGCCTGGCTGCCAGAATCACATCACAAACTTCGGGAGGCAAGTCGAAAGGAATCAACTGCCGCTGCTCAATCTCCACGCAAGCAGGTGTAGACTGGACAGGTTCGGGTGGAGGACCGTCCCCTGCTGCTGCGACAGAAGATCCTCCCGAAGAGGCAGACGGATCGGGGGGATCTACGCTAATACCGAGTAGCTCGGTATACCAAACTCTTCGAGCCCAGTCCGGAGCCACAAGAATGACTTGGGCCCGGTCGTGCCGAATCTTATTCAACGCTCTGGGTAGAAGTGGTATAGGCGGAAAGGCGTACAACAGACCGCAACTCCACTCGCGACGAAAAGCGTCGCCGAGCGAGTGCCGCCTTGGAAATTCCAACGCGCAGAACTGATGACCTTGCGCGTTCTCTTCGGTGGCGAATAGATCTAACCAAGGCTCTCCCCATTGTAGAAAGAGTCCTTGCGCCACTTCCGAGTGAAGACGCCATTCGTGATCCATCATGCACCTGCGGCTGAGTTCGTCCGCCCTGGCGTTCAGGGAACCTGCCAGGTGTTGAACCATCAGGAACATGCCCTGATGTTCCAGCCATGTCCAGAGGCGCAGAGCCTCCTGACAGAGGGTCCACGACCCCACCCCGCCCTGTTTGTTGCAGTACCACATGGCGGTGGTGTTGCCTGTGAACACCTGCACTACCTTCCCTTTGACAGAGGGAAGGAATGCCTTGAGTGCAAGTCGGATCGCCCGGAGCTCCAGAAGGTTGATATGGAGCCGGGACTCCGCCGGAGACCAGAGGCCTCTGATCTCCGCTTCTCCCATGTGACCGCCCCATCCCAGAAGGGACGCGTCCGTCACAACTGTGTGCTCTGGCTGGGGAAGGGAGAGGGATCTGCCCATGACCCATTGCCGGTTCGAGAGCCACCACTGCAACTGTTTTGCAGTCCCCTCCGAGATCTGGACGTGATCGGACAGGTTGCCCTGGTGCTGCGCCCACTGGAACTTCAGGTCCCACTGCAGAGCCCGCATATGCCATCTGGCATGATTGACCAGCAGGATGCAGGAGGCCATGAGGCCCAGCTGCCTCAGGGTCATCCGTACCGAAACCCAGGATAAAGGCCGAAAGATCGGAATCGTAGCCTGAATATCCCGGACTCGCCGTTCGGGAGGATAGGCCCGAAACTGCGTCGTGTCCAGAACTGCTCCGATGAAAAGGAGCTGTGGAGAAGGAATCAGATGCGACTTCGGCACATTGATGGAGAACCCCAGCGAGTGCAGGAGTTCGGCCGTAGTCTGGAGGTGGGAGACGACTGCCTGGGACGAGCCCACCTTCAGCAGCCAGTCGTTGAGGTAGGGGAAGACTGAAACCCCTGCCCGGCGCAGATGAGCTGCGACCACCGCCATCACTTTCGTGAACACCCGAGGGGCACTGGTAAGGCCAAAGGGGAGCACGGTGAACTGAAAATGCTCGAGGCCTACCGTGAACCGAAGGTAACGCCGGTGGGCCGGCAGGACGGGGATGTGGAAATAGGCGTCCTGCAAGTCCAACGCTACCAACCAGTCTCCAGGGTCGAGGGCAGTCAAGACCTGAGCTAGGGTGAGCATCTTGAACTTCTCCTTCCGGAGGAAGCGATTGACGTTCCGGAGGTCCAAGATAGGACGCATGTCCTCCTTGTCCTTTTGGGCACCAGGAAGTAGTGGGAGTAGCAACCACGTCCTACTTCTGGGGTCGGAACATGCTCGATGGCCCTCTTGGCCAAGAGGGCCGTGACTTCCTTCTGCAGAAGTACCAAGTGATCCCCTGACATGCGGTGGAATTGAGGTGGCATGGCTGGGGGGTGGTCTCGAAGGGGAGGGAGTAGCCCCTTCGGACAATGTCCAAGACCCACCTGTCCGAGGTGATGGGACGCCAGTGGTGAAGGTGATGGCGGACCCTGCCCCTACTGGCGTGCTGTGCACCTGAAAGGAGGGACTAGGAGGGCTTGGAGGCCGCGGACAGGTTGGAGGTGGTGGCCTGACCCGCACGCTGGTTGCCCGAACCGCCACGGCGGTATCCACGCCCTCGCGAAGACGCCTGCTGCGCGGGCCGGTGGCTGGGCTGCTGACGTGACTGGGCGCCCTTCCGTGGCCACGATAGGGGCGAAAAGCAGAAGGTAGCGGAGGGCGTGTAGCAGAAAGGCCCAGGGACTTGGCAGTAGCCCGTGAGTCCTTAAAACGCTCCAACGCATGGTCTGCTTTGGAACCAAAAAGACCGACTCCATCAAAGGGCATGTCCATGAGAGTATTCTGGACATCCCCTGAAAAACCAGTGGTTCTCAGCCAGGCGTGGCGACGCAGCGCCACCGTCGTTGCAATAGATCTGTCCAGCGAGTCGGGCGGTATCAAGGCCACAACGTATGGTGTATTTGGCCGCATCCCTTCCTTCCGCAATGGCGCGGGTAAGCAGTGTCTGGACCTCCTCAGAACACTGGGGCAAAACAGTCGCCACCGAATCCCACAAGGAGTGGGTATATCGGCCCAAAAGACAAGCGGTGTTGATGGACCGCAAGCCAGCACTGGAGGAAGAAAACCCTTCTTCCCAAATTGATCCAGGCGTTTGGATTCCCTATCCGGAGGGGCGGTAGGGAAGGCGGTTTGGGAAGCGGAGGCTTGGACAACCAAGCTCTCAGGAGTGGGGTGGACAGAGAGAAACAAGGGGTCGCCCGGAGCTGGGCGATGGCGTCAGGACACGTTCCTATCCACAGGAGCCCCTGTGTTGGGCTTGGACCAGGCGCCCAAAGAACGTCAGTTAGTGCATCGTTGAACGGCAGCACAGTCTCCAAGGAGGAGGCTGCCGGCTGAAGCACTTCTGTCAAGAGATTAGTCTTGACCGTCACCGTAGGGAGTCGGAGATGTAAGGCTCCAGCTGCCCTACGCAACACCGTTGCAAAATTGGCTCCCTCCTCCGTAGCCACGGGAGGAGACAGCATGCCAGTGTCAGGGAAGTATCTAGACCACTGGCATCCCCTAGTTCCTCTGCCCAGTCCTCATCATACTGACACTGCTGTGCCAGAGGGTCCTCAGACCCTCCCAGTCCTCCTGGTCCTCCTCCGGTTCAAAATAAGGAGGAGGAGGGACATTTGGGACCCAAGGTCCCATCGGGCGCCGGAACCGGCGCCGAGCGAGCGCCGGTCCGGCTCCATGTCCGGAGCCGGAGAGTACATGGGGACGACGCCGCCCGGAGCCCCGGGCGGCGCCGGGAACGGCACCGGAGACATCGGGCGGAGGCGTGGTCAGGTCGACCGGCGTCGATGGGGGTTGCGGTATCACCGGAGCCGGGATCGAGGCCGGGCCGAAGCCGGAGCCGGGACCGAGGCTGGAGGCACGAGCGACGCCGGGACCGGAGTCGTCGGCGACGCCGGGCAACCCCATCAGGGCCCGCGGGGCCCGAAGGCGCACCGGAGGGACCTTGAGGCCCGAAGAGGCGGGCCATGGCCGACAGGAATTCCTGTACTTGGGCCGGATCCGCACCCGAACCCGGGAAGGACGGGTATTGCGGGGGCGACTCCACAGGCATGTCCGGGGGGACGGGGACGGTGCCGGGAGGGGCCTCAGCCGAGTCGCGAGATCGGGCGAGGCGAAGTCCTAGAGCGATGATGCTTTTGGACTTCTTGTGCTTAGACTTACCGGACGACGAAGACTTGGATCCCGACGACCGGCGAGGACTCCGCGACCGACCCCTCGACCTCTCACGCGACCGGGGCTTGGTGTGGCGCGGAGCCGACTGCCGGGCCTCGAGGAGCTTCGAGACCGCTCTCGCAAAGCTTTCGGGTTAAGGGCCCGGCAGTCGGAACACGACTTCGTGTCGTGGCCTCGGCCGAGGCAGAAGAGACACTCCAGATGCGGGTCTGTGATGGACATCATCCGAGCACAGGCGTCGCAACGTTTAAAGCCGGGCATCCCTACGACACCTTGGAGTCGATTCGAAAGAAACAGTGAAAAATTCACCCAAAAAGTTAGTCAAAAATGACTAGGGCACTGCTCTTCCCGGATCTGCGCTTGCTGGCGCGGAAAAAGAAGAACTGACGTCAGCGCGCAGGGGCGGCGTCTAAGTACTGCCCGCGACGTCATCCCGGCGATCACGACGCCGACGACGGACGCGGAGCCGCACGACGCCGCCTACCGACGCGCAAGGGTACTGCTACGCAAAAAACTTTCCGGATCCAGCTTGACGCCTGGGTATATTCTAAGGTAAGGAATCTGTCACTAACGTGTCTCTTTCAGATAGGCATTACACACCTCTTCCCTCCTGTTCCGTTTGTGATGCCTCAGTGGGACTTGAACTTTGTTCTTACCTTTCTCATGTGCGCTCCCTTTGAGCCTCTACATAACTGTCCTCTTCGTCTTCTGACTCTGAAGACAGCCTTTCTGGTGGCCATCACCTCCGCTCGGCGGGTGAGTGAGCTCCAGGCTCTATCATGCAAACCTCCCTTTCTGTCTGTCCATCCAGACAAGGTTGTTCTTCGGACGCGTCCGTCCTTCTTGCCAAAGGTGGTTACTGCCTTCCACATTGGGCAGACCATCACTTTGCCCACCTTCTTTCCGCATCCTTCCAGAGAGGAAGAGAGGCTCCACCGTCTGGACCCAAAACGTGCGCTTTCCTTTTATATCAACCGCACACAACACTTCAGGGTGGATGACCAGCTCTTTGTTGGCTACGTGGGTGCCAAAAAAGGTCGGGCGGTGCACAAGAGAACCATTTCCCGCTGGGTAACCTTGTGTATCAAAGCCTGCTATTCTTTGGCTAAGAAGGAGCCTCCTGTTGGGCTGCGTGCCCATTCCACCAGGGCGACGGCTGCTACCCCGGCCTTAGGCTGCGGTGTTCCGCTGCAGGATATCTGTCAGGCAGCTACGTGGGCCTCGCTGCACACGTTTACCAAGCATTACTGCCTTGACAGTCAGGTCCGGAGGGACGGCTTCTTTGGCCGTTCTGTCCTCCGGGACTTCCTTGTCTGATCTTTGTTCGCAGACCCACCACCGGGGTTGGTATTGCTGGGGTATCTATTCTAAGGTAAGGAATCTGTCACTAACGTGTCTCTTTCAGATGCACAAGTTACTAACTTGTGTAACGATATATCTGTAAGAGACAGTAGTTAGTGACAGATTCCTTACCGCCCCACCCATCCTCCCCGTTCTGCGAACTGATTTCTAGGGTTAAGGACATCCCTTTCAGGGCCCTAGTATTTTTCAGACACCTATGTCAGCTTCTTGCATGGCTCTGCGTTCCTGGCGCGGAAAGTCGTGTACAGAACTGACGTTAGCGCGCAGGGGCGGCGTCTAAGTACTGCCCGCGACGTCATCCCGGCGGTCCCGACGCCGGACGCGGAGCCACACGACGCCGCCTACCGACGCGCAAGGGTACTGCTATGCAAAAACTTTCCGGATCCAGCCTGACGCCTGGGGATATTCTAAGGTAAGGAATCTGTCACCAACTACTGTCTCTTACAGATATATCGTTACACAAGTTAGTAACTTGTGCATCCAGCCACTACAGGCCTCCACGCAAAACATAATTTGCTACTTACTACATTTGCAAAGATGTAATTTGGCATACTCATCTATACGTCTGCATCTAGCAGCACTTGCTGCTTACTTACAGAACAGGCAACACTTATCACTCTTCAGGGTCCCCTCAATTAAAGCTTTTATGGAAGGCCTTAAACGGGTCATACCTCCCAGATTACCACCTTCCCCAGTGTGGAATCTTAACATCGTGCTTACTAGGCTCATGGGACCCCCATTTGAACCCCTGCATAAATGTGAACTTCAATTCCTTACATGGAAAGTAGCGTTCGAATTGCAATCACCTCTCTCAGGAGGGTGAGTGAGATCCAGGCTTTAACCATACAAGAGCCCTTCTTACAAATACATCATAACAAAATAGTTCTCAGGACAAACCCAAAATTCCTTCCTAAAGTAATTTCTCCTTTCCACCTTAACCAATCTGTGGAACTACCTGTGTTTTTTTCAAAACCCAGATTCTGTAGCAGAAAGAGCTCTCCGCACCCTAGATGTCAAAAGAGCTCAAATGTATTACATTGACAGAACCAAGTCATTTCGCAAAACAAAACAATTGTTTGTAGCTTTCTCTCCACCACATAAAGGTAACCCCATCTCAAAAGCTGGGATTGCAAGGTGGATCGTTAAATGTATCCAAATATGCTACCAGAAAGCCAAACGCACATTATCAATTCCCCCTAGAGCGCACTCAACACGCAAACTAGGGGCTTCCATGGCATTCTTAGGGAACATTCCCCTAGAAGACATCTGTAAAGCAGCCACATGGTCTACAACACACACCTTCACTAAACACTATTGTGTTGATGTGCAAGTCAAGCAACAAGCTTCTGTGGGCCAAGCTGTTCTTGCAACACCTTTTCAAACTACTGCAACACATACAGGCGACCACCGCTAGGGGAGATACTGCTGTACAGTCTATGCACAGTGTGAGCTCTGCAGCTCACATGCCTCGAAAGGAAAATGCTACTTACCAGTATGCATCTGTTCTTGGCATGTAGAGCTGCAGATCCTCACACGCCCTCCCACCTCCCCGGGACCTGTATGTGTTCCAGTCCTATCTTATTTAGATATACACACATGGACATCCTTTTCCTTTCTACTAACTCCATCACTCCCCATTATGGCGAAAAACAATCTGAGCATGGAGTCGATGCCCATGCGCACTATCGTCCGAAGGAGGAGTCACCTATCACCTGACCACAAAAGACTTCTTCGAAGACAACAACAAAGTGCAAGCATCCGAGCCCAACACCAGATGGCGATCTAATGCACAGTGTGAGGATCTGCAGCTCTACATGCCAAGAACAGATGCATACTGGTAAGTAGCATTTTCCTTTCTTTTGACTCTCTCCTCCTCGAGGAGAATACGTGAAATTCAAGAACCGTATTTGTAATTTCGAGATGATAGTCATTCTCCGAACTAACCCTAAATTCATCCCGAAAGTACCAACATCTTTTCACCTAAATGAGCTCATCATTTTACTGACATTCTTCAGTACACTGTGTTCGCCAGGGGAGAGAGCCTTGCATTCTCTTGATGTCAGACGCTGTCTCAAGTTCTACCTCGAGAAAACCAAAACTTTCAGGAAATCGAACCAACTCCTGGTTTCTTTCACTTCACCAAGAAAAGGTCAAGCTTTGCCACGTGCAGGTATTGCTTGTTGGATGTCTGTAGCCATCACCTTCTTTTACGAGAAAGCAGGAAGACCATTGTCTGCGAAGGTGAAGGCACATTCTTCACTGAAGGTTGCTGCTGCTTCAGCCATGTTCGCAGGAGTATTGTTGCTCGACATCTGCAGGGCAGCGACGTGGGTTAATGCCCACACCCTCACAAAGCACTACTGCCTAGATTCCTGGAGAAAAACAGATGTGGCAGTTGGACAGGCTGCACTGAGACATCTGTTTTCATAAGGTATGCAACATTTAGTTTTTGTTCATATGCTTTTTTGTTTGATATCTCTTTCGATATCTCTTGCTTACCTTTATTGCAGCTTTGTCAGGTAACGCTTCTAGTATCCTTGTGTTGAATTCACGTTTGTTATACATTACTGTATTTCCTTTTTATCATGGTGGGATGGTTTGCCTTACCCTCCTCCATTGTTCACTGGTACTGCTTATTAGTCTGATTAAAGCATGTGAATCTATAAAAGATACAATACTAAAGAAAAAACAAGTTACTTTACTGTACATTGTGGTTCTCCAGTATTGATATCTTTCATAGATTCACATGCAACACTCCCTCCTCCGCTTTAAGGCTCACCAATTACACACCTCCGTTTTTTCCTGGTATAACACTGGTGCTAAATATGAGGTATGGTGGCCTTGCAGGGGGATGAGTGCTTCAGGGTCTCTGCCCTGATTGGTTGAAGTTTGACTGTTTTAAAACAATGTGAATTGGCTGCCAATGGCTATTGTTTTCAATGGGGTTTTAATGCTAATCCTTTAGCGCTGCTTATATCACTTTTACCGTGGGACTCACACCAAGACAATGGGGAAGATTCAAGCATGTGAATCTATGAAAGGTATCAATACTGGAGAACCACAGAGTACAGCTAAGTAGCCTGTTTTTTCCTGATTTATCTTTTGCTTGGCCTCTTCAGGTTGGACCCTGACAGAGATGAGGTGGTTGCTGTCCCTGTCCCGCGATGGGCTTTGGTATGGGATTGTGAAACCTTCCTCAAAGCCGGACATGAAGAATGTTGGCGCCTTGATGTCTGTGATAACCATTTAGGTAGCATCTCAGCATGGTTTTGTTTATTGATATTTTGACAAGGGAAACCCCCCCTGAATTGTTAGATCCTTTAGTCTGGTTGTTTACCTTATTCTTTACTTCGGGTCGTTTAACTTATTCATTCCTTGTTTCCTGAGGCCCTCCTTACTACTTGTGCTTTGAGTTTGGATGCCCTCCCACACATGCGCTGCAGATGTGCCTGAACTTGAATGATAAGCCCTAGGGGCAATCGCCTTTCTCATATCTACAGCAGATTGCGTTGGGGTACACTTGAATGGGTCAGTGTTTTGGGAGACCATTGGACCCATGGACGGTTAGTCTGGGGATGCTCCGGTATAGCTATTTCTGGTTATGGTGCTGGGTCGCTGCCCCCAACATTCTCTTGCCCCAGCGAGCTGATGCTGATTTGCCAGGTACTGTGTTGGTAGGTAAAGTGCATGCACATACTGTAGCTGGGTTCACTAGTGATTGCTCTGGCAGAGTGTTGCCTTACCGGCCCATTGGTCGCATGCTCAAGGGCCTAAATAAACCATTCTCTGTGTAACCCCCGCCTGTTTGCAGTGTGTCTGACAGTGGGGGCAAGTTCTGTGCCACCACCAGGAACTTACAGCTCGCGATAGGCATTGTGATCGCGTTAGCGCACCCACCATTGTAGGCTGGCCTGTTATCTCCTTTGTGGCTATGCCTACCGTGACACCTGCTTGACTTGGTAGGAGAGGTACATTAACTCTTGCTTGCTCGCCGCTGCCCTCTAACCCCCACCCCTCTTCTGCGCGAATGGATTTAATGCATTCATTGATACTAGCACTTACATGCTCGCCGCTGGGTAGTTGGTGTAATGGCCGTTGGTTCCTGCTGCCGCCGATGTGGCTGCAGACGTCAGGTAGCCGCTTGCCTGGTCCCTGGGGTGCAGCTTGATTGGGTTCCTCTTTCTGTGTGGTTGCCCTCTTTCCTTGGGTTTCTCGTCGCCCTTAGCTTGGTCGCCCCTTTTGGACCTTGTTGTTGATCTTCGAAAGGCCTGGTGGCCCTGCTCCCTCGGCTCCAAACACCATTTGCAAACAAGCATTTGTAATGCAATAGGTCTCCCATTTACGAGACTTTGAGCTATTGGCGCTGTAAATGTCAATTGCTACGCAAACAAATGATGGGCGGAATGCTGAATAAATCATACATTCACCCCCAGTCAAGAGATCTGGGTTAAATCCATCGTTCTGTTGCTCACCATGCCACCCCAGTTTAGACTCAGCCATATGCAAATCAGTCTTGACCCTGTGCCTCATGGGAACAGTCCAGACCGAACTGCCAAGCCAGGTCCTCCCTGGACCGGAAACAAGCATCCTGGGACCGGTTTCTGGGTATTACCCTTCATCAGGCAGGCTAGCTTGAATCCAGTGGCACAGTGAGCAAGGGACCCACGTCTGGGCATACCCATCCCACTTGGGGTGAAAAGTGCTACGCAAACAAATGATGGACGGAATGCTGAATAAATCATACATTCACCCCCAGTCAAGAGATCTGGGTTAAATCCATCGTTCTTTTGCTCACCATGCCACCCCAGTTTAGACCCAGCCATATGCAAATCAGTCTTGACCCTGTGCCTCATGGGAACAGTCCAGACCGTAAATGTCAATAGCTTAAATTCTCGCAAATGCGAGACCCATTGAATTGCAAATATTGTTTGTTTCCAAGCGCCCCATGCCGTGCTTGCACTTAATAGAGGCCACGCCCCTTTCTTTAGACGAGCCGCGTCTAAAGAAAGGGGCGTGGCCTCTATTAAGTGCGGCAGGCGCGCAACGCCCATTGGGCTGAAAGCCCCCCCCACCACCCTCCTCGTCGTGTCTCGGCCCGGGCTGCTGCAGCTTGAGATGCTGTGGGCTCGGCTGGGCAGTGTTTGGCGTCTTACCTCTGGCAAGCCTGAGTTTTTCACAGGTCTTTAAAGATCATTTGCATATTTACATACCTTTGTTAACTGGTTACCGAGGCTTAGTTTTTCTTCTGGTTCCAGTACCCCCTGGGCCTCACTCTGCCTGTTCCTTACATTTGTATTTTACATTTACTGCCGTAGTGTGAGAATGCATTTCATGAAAAGGAATATAAAGTAGGTTTGCCAAAAGAACAATGCCAGCCATGTCTTGTTTAAAGAGCCTACAAAATCATCGTGTTGACACTAAATAGGGTTATAAATAAAAAAGTGTGTTTAATTGTAATGTGACTTCTCTGTCTTTGTTCCCTTTAATTATCAGTCATGGATCATTCAGACAGCCATAGAACACAATTAAAAGTGCTTTCTATTTCTATTTTCTGTTCAAAGTATGCACAGATAAGTGCTGAAAATACGGCTTTAGGTGACTGCTTATTTTTGTACCGACTGGGACCTCAAAATAATCTGGCAACCCTAATCATAAAACTGGAAGTTTGTTGCAGGATCAGCACATTATTTATTTCCTCACCCTCGATCCCTGATTAATGCCATAATAGCAGGGCTTTAAGTGGGCCGGGTCCTGCCGGTGCTCAGCACCAGCAGTTCGTAAAAACAGGCCCCGTTATGGGTCCCTTTCGGGCTCTCCATTTTCACCCTCACACTCAGACTGTATTGCTAAACTTGAAGTGCTTTACATGAGCACCAACAAGGACATCTTCATTTAATTTTTGGTAGGCACGGACGATTAAGGGATTTGCCCAGAAACACAGGATGTTGAGCCGACGCTGAGACTCGAACCTGTTTCCTCAGCTCCAAAGTTGGCAGCTCTGGCCATTACTCCACAACCTCTTGCACAAGAACTAAAGCATTTTCAATATTATATACAACGAAGCCATAGTTGTATGTATGCATATAGTATATCTATCTTATGCAACTAACAACCTTTGACAACGTCAATAGTCCTGGCTTGTTGTAGGTGTAACATTACTTATGTGGAGGCAATAACAGAAGCAGCGAAATACCAGTCGGGCGGCACATTATGCTGAGCACAGATTTTTAGCATAAATGTTTTAAGCCACGCCCTTAATTATATCGCTCCTTTGAGAGACCCCCTGTAGAAAGGTGGCTCTGTATATACCAGGGGTCTCCAACCGGTCGATCGCGAGCTACCGGTAGCTCGCCGAACCCCCATGAGTAGCTCGCGCATCGCATCTCAATTTTGTAGCCTGTTCTTGTCATTTATTGTTCTTAGGCCTATTTTCATAGCCGTTGCCTGCCATCACCAAAACCAGCTGCTCCGATTGGCCTAACTGAGCTTAGCTGGGGCGGGGCAGGGCAAAGATGATGACGCTGTTGCTGAACTGGCCTCCACGCCACCTGCCTTTCACAGCCTGGCGCCGCAGTCTTGATTGTGCAAGACATGTGCCGGAGCAAGCACCAGATGGGTCGGAGTGGAGCAGCAGGTTCCGGAAAGCCTGCTACCATGCAGGTGGCACAAGCAGTATTGAACTGCTACGAACCCCACCACCTGCCTTTTTCTGCCTGGGACATATTTCAGCAGCAGAACAAACACGGTAAGCGCTGGCCTGGCCAGGAAACTCCATAATGCATTGTTCTTTAGACTGGAGCTGCCATGTGCCCCTTCTTTACTTAGCCGCTGGTATGCCACGGGCTCTTGAAAGACTGGGAATATCTTTTCTCCCGCTTTCCAGCTCTGGGTTATAAATCAGGACAGCAGTGTGTTGCCGAGTTTCAGTTTCCTTTACCAAAGGCACACCATAAAGAAAGCTCTTCCCGTCTGCACTCCCAAAAAGAATGTAATTGTTCCACTCTTCAGAACAGCTATGAATTTATGATCCAGTTTTAACTCTTTCATACCCTCTGTGGCCAGGTCATTGACAGAGCACAGGCACGCTCATCTAAATTATGCATGTGTTTATAAAATATTCAAGGATAGGAATGTGTGTTTTCAATATTTGACACAGCAGCAGCTCACTAACATTACTGCAAATAGTCTCTGTGATGCTGTCGCATTTCTAATATGTGATATTCTGTTTCGATCAAAATAAACTTTTTATGGATATTGCATGAACATTAACACAACATTTCTCTGCAAAAAGTCTGTAGCAGACTCTCACACGTCATCCACATTCATAATAAATTGAAGGAAAATGATATTTAAAACGATTTGTTTAAAAATTGAAGGCCATTCAGGCAAGGCTCTCTGCAGAACAGAGCTGGCTCTATCGGCCCCCTGAAAGGGTGGGGCTCTGGGCCAGACCCACTTTGCCCATGCCTTAAATCTTCTCTTTTCCAATGCATGTGGTAATCAACACTACATCATTTTCTCTGGGTAGCAAAGTTCCGGATCATGGACAGATCTGGAGTATTCTAGTTAAATCCTCAGTTTAGTTTGACTGCCACTTAGGACCAGAGCATGTCTGTTAAGAGTGCTTTGACGCCAATATAGTAATGAAAATAGCCAGCCTTACTCTTTATTCAATAAAAGCAGTTAAAAACAGGTGTTTCCCACACTTTCATAAAGAGTCAGGTCCCAAAATTGTTTTACAGATGCATTGTGAGCCACTGCCCAGGCCCAGTAGCTGCATCGGTGAGGCGGCTTTGCAGATTTTACTTGCACACTAAATGCTGTCCAAAAAACGGTGTGAAACTCTGCTTTATTAATGAATTCATTTATTCATTGAAATAAAGCAGTGTTTCAAACTCTTTTTCTCCAAAAAATAGCATCCATATTACGAAGGAAGCTATGGGAGGGTACCTACCTGCCTAAACAGAATAGCCACATAAAGAACTGGAAACCTTCCCATTGGCCCTGTGCATTAAGCATCTGTGACTGTTGAAATTCTATTTTTTCACAAACTCAGTGAAGCTTGTACTTGATTGGGACATGTATTATGTTGAAAAATATGTATTCTACATAAAGAAAAATCCCTTTTCACCCCCACAAAGAAAACATGGTAGAAAATAAAACCCTTAATGAATCAAAAGAGTTAAAAATTATTTAAATCTGAAGCAAGATGGGAGATATTAAAACTTTACAAAAAAAGAGTATGTGGTGAAGGGGAAATAATTGAGGTTCTTACTAAAATTAGTCTCTTTTTCGAAAACTAGTGACAGCACATCTAAGCTAGACTTCAATAAATTACATTTGGTAAGGATATATGTTGAGGTTTAAATTTTGCAGTGTGTGAACAAGTTGATCGAGGTTCACAAAAGGAGGTCTTAGGCTTGTATCCCACATAGCTCTTTATACTTTCCAGGAATGCATCCAAGCAAGACAAGCTTTTGCTTCAGGTAGCACAACCTGCAGCTGTCTGTCACTTCAAAAGGGAGTGTGGCCCCTTTTGTTCAAACGACAGTAAGGGCTCCGAAGAAATTAGGCTTAAAGTCAATGAAACTGGGCGTGGGGCGTCTCTCGAAAAAATGCACGAGTTGCTTGGCCTTTAGTAGCTCGCGACGATTTTCACTGACCAGAAGTAGCTCCCACTACAGAAAAGGTTGGAGACCCCTGGTATATACTATACCAAGATGAGGTATAGTGTGCACAGAGTCCAGTGGAACCCCAAAGTTAAGCAGAGGTAAAAGTAGATAGCACCTTACTCTCTATTTGTGGTAGTGTGGGCGAGCAGCAAGGCTTTACTAGAGAGTAGTGTTAAGCATTTATTGTACACACTCAGGCAAGAAATGATGTCACACTCAGACTGAACTCAGACCAATTTGTATAAAAATATTATTTAGTTATTTTATTTCTAAAACCAAGCCAGGCCTGGTGCAGGTAAGTGAAATAATACTTTGCAAAATCTTATATAGTGATTTACAGTTGAATGCATGTTCAAAATCAGTTGGTTGATTTACAGGTAAGTCAACAGTTTGAAATTACTTTTCAGTTACTTTACAGATTACTGTGCACGTTGCTTTTTAGATTACTTTTTAAGTTACTTTTGCTAATCAGTGTGATATGCCTAGATATCACACTGAGACATTTCCTAGACAAAAGGTAAGTGATTCAGTTTTTACACATGCTGTTTTTCAACGTTTCATACAAACCACCTCCACACTTAAAAGAATTTTCAACCAAAAGCAGTCAATGCAATCCTATGGGAGGAAATGAAGTCATCGGTTTGCAGGTAAGTACTGGTTTGTGGGAGTTGGTATTCTGGGGTTAAAACCAGGGTTCGAGGATGCACTCTCAGAACACCCTCAGCGGCACTAGGGCGGCCGGGTGCAGAGTGCTGAGGCCCAGTGTTATCCAATGGGGGATAGGGGGCCTCAGGTTGGTGGCTGCTCACAAGCAGGCCACAAGGTTGTGGGAGCAAAGCTCCTGGTGTTAGGCTCAGGGTAAAGGGGGGTCCGAGTTAGCACACAAGGTGCACCCACAGCGGCACAGAGGCGGCCTGGTGCAGGGTGTTGTTTTGGCGCTGGGTGCCCTGTTCTTTTCAATAGGGATTGCTGGTTTTGGCTTGTGACTCTTTCCAGGAAGACTTCCGGGAGGAACCAACAGCTGGGCAGGTAAGTTTGAGGGCTCGGCACGTAGGTGCTCCTCGGGTTCTCTTCTCCAGGGTGCAGGGCGGCTGGATGCTGGGGTGTCTTTTGAGGTCAGATTTCACTTTACTGGGCCACTAGCGGTTGGGGAGAGGTCTCCGTGCAGAGGCTGCAGGCGATGTCGGGGAGTCCTGGAGTGGTCAACCCACAGTAGACTCTGACTCTGGTGCGCTGGGGGACCTCGCTGGGACCGGTGAGCCACCCAGATTCAGGCCGTAGGCATCGTGTGCAGTGGTGGTCCCAGGCGTCTGGTTTCTTTGTCCTCAGCAGGCTCGAGTCTGTCTTGGGAGTTTCTTTTGAACAGAGCTGCTGTTCACAGGAGATCTGTTCTTTGTTGAAGGCAGTCAGTCCTCCCAAGGGTTCTGGAGGTCGCTGGCTGCAGGACAGGGTGACTTTTGGCGCAGGATCTCTGTAAACTGCAGACGGGCCTTTAGGGCTGGGGCCAAGTCAGTTCTTCCCTGCAGTCTCCTCTGCTGGGCGTCTTCTTTCGTCCTTCTTCTTAGGTTGCGGGAATCTGTCTTCTTGGTTCAGGGCTGCCCCCTATATACTGGTTTTAGGGTACGTTATAGGGGTCTCTAGGTCAGTAGCCAATGGGCTACTGACTTTAGGGTGACTACACCCTTGGTGTGTTGACCCCACGTGGGGGAGTGGGCACAATCCCTAATCCTGATTGGAGAGTGCCTGCCATCTGCAAGATGGGGGCCACTGAAGAGTTGGCTTCACCTCGCCTCCCCCACCTGAGGGGTGGGGTTGGCAGAGGTGGGCACACCTTCTGGGCTGGGCTAATGTTTCCTGCCCGTCTTCCTGCCGAAAAGGAGCGGAGACAGGAAGGGGACCTGCTCCTGATAGGAGAGGCTGGGGGTCGTGTTACAAAGGCAGCAAGGCCTTTGAAGCTCCCCTGCCACAGATGGCTCTTCCTGGCCTGGGGTGGTGTGTCCACCTCAGCCCAGGAAAGGCTTTGTTTCTGGGTTCAGGGAGCGAAGGCTCCCACCACAGGGGTCCTGCAACATGGCTTGTGGTGGCAGGCTGGTGTTAACCAGTCAGGGAACCCACCAGAGGCTGGTCGTTTTTCAGGGGTCATCTCTGAGATGCCCTCAGAGTGCATTGTATAATAAATCCCACATTGGCATCAGTGTGGGTTTATTATGCTGAAAATTGTGCTACCAAACTTCCCAGAATTCAGTAATGCCATTATGGTGCTGTGGAGGTTGTAATGACAAACTCCCAGACCAAATACTCATTATGGCTTTACTGCACTTACAATGTCTAAGAATGGACTTAGACACTGTAGGGGTACAGTGCTCATGCAACTGTACCTTCACCCGTGGTATAGTTCACCCAGCTAGAGGGGTGTCTTACCTATACCATAGGCAGTGGGTTGCAGGCATGGCACACAGGAATGTTTGACATGTCGACTCTTCACTTTTCTCTGCACCAAAACATGCAGCCTGCAATGGCAGTGTGTGTGTGTTAAGTACAGGACCTCTAAGGGTGACACAATATGTGCTGCAGCCCTTGGAGGCCGTCCCTGGTCACAGTGCTCTTGGTACCCATAGTACCGTTTACAAGGGACTTGCATATGGCCAGAGAGGTGACAATTGGGGGTACAAAGGTACAGTTTTGGGAAAGAGCACAAGCCCTGGGAACCTGATTGGCAGGACGCAAGGCACATCAAGTCAAAGTGCATCAGAAATCTAGCAAAAAGTGGGGGGGTTACTGCAGTAGAAACCCAGCTTGCTACACTACCCAGTTTTTTCATCCCACTTAAAGCCCTGCATAATAGCAATAGTTCAACTTCTATCTGAAACTCTAAGCCCCCGTCAATAGCAAGCTGAGTTTCTTAAGGTGTCTGGGAATGCACCCTACATTCATACAACTCACTCCTCATTCTTGCCCTTCACTTTCACGCTCACCCTGCACTCGTAGTGATCACAATACACTCTCACTGATCACCATGCACTAACACCATTCACCCGTTCACCCTGCACTCACAGCGATCACTGCACTCCCAATGCACTTGTGCTGTTCACCCTGTACCTCATTCTGCAGTCACACGAACACACTACTCACCCGCACTCATGTGACACTTCACCTACCTGTCCCCCTCACTGCTCAATCTGCAATCTCACTCAAACAAGCCCATCACTAACCATGCATTAATTCGTCCCACTCTCCACTTACATCCGCACCATTTGGTCACCTCACTCACCCTGCAGCCACTCCTCTTACCCTACTCTCACACTGTCTCATCACTCACCGTGCACTCACATGGGCACTCCTGCCACCCACACAGTGCAGAGGATTAATGTGCCTGCCACAAAGAAAGTGTACCATGCAGATCACAGAAATGAGTGCAAGTGTACTATGAGTAGCGCTATAAAAAAATGAAATGTTTGTCAGAAAGGTGCTATAGAGAGATGAGGTGCATTGTTGGTGAGGTAATTCATGGAAATGGGGGAGGGGGCGCCAAAAACAATTTGCACAGTGTGCGATCAGTGCTAGGGCCAACCCTGGCTGGGAGTGTTAGAACTCCCCAACCCCGGATTTCGGATCTTGTTGTGCCCCTGAAGTGCGGCATGTGCCGCTTGGAAACAACCCACAAAATCTTTTTTGTAAAGCAATAGGTGCTGCATTTGCGAGAGTTTAAGCTATTGTCATTTACAATGCCAATAGCTCAAACTCTCCTAAATGCGAGACCTATTGCATTGCAAACAAGCGGGCGCCATTGTCCCGGGTGCTTGGAAAGTAAAAGCGCGCATGGTGAGCTGAATATAAGGAAAGCATGTCGTGCCTGCAGTAGGGCGGAACCCATTAAATTAAATAGTACTTACAGAGTGAATAACACAGACGGTGTAACCGAAGTAAAAGGGCCAGTCCTCATGGGAGGTTACAAACGAAGACAAGGCGGTACTAAGGAGGGACTAACTAGCTGGTTGCCGAAACAGAAGCCAGCATTTACATAGGACAAAGACACAAGCCAATGGAAAATATGGGCGGAGCTTCAAGTCATACTCTAATACAGCATGCCACGCAGAGCAGCGCATGCACTGCCCAGGCTCGACCTAAAAAGTGCTCCTTTCTCATCTTAAAGCTTGCTTCCCTCGCGTTTTGGAGCAGGCTGTCCATCTCGCTGTCTCATTGTGTGGTGTGTGCCGTTACCTTATCTTGCTGCTCCATGCTATCTCTTTTGTCTGCTGGTGTAATCTGGAGGCCCTCCTCTAGGTGCTAGTAGCTACTGTGGTCTTTTGCTGCCAGAGTTTGCTTTGTCGCCCCTGCCCGCATCTGTTCTTCCTAAACCTCCTGGGTGCGGCTGGGCCCAGCACGCTTTCCCTTGTCCCTTATGGTCCACTGCGGCTGGGACACTGACCCTCAAAGCCGGTCCATTTGCTTCGTACAGGTTTGCCGGCGGGTTGGAACCCTTGGAATAGTGAGTGTTACCTCCCTTTCCCTGCCCCTTCTTTCAACACAAGAGGAGCCGACGTGAACAAGACTTTTTTTTTTAATGGAATTTGACTGCGGTAGCTTTCCCGCTCTATGGCTCACTCTTCCTTTCTTTTACCTCCATTTCAAAACTAGAGTGTGACTACAAGGCCTGCCCCCACCGCCCCCTGAGAAGTAATTCTTATTTGTAGCTGGGGTAAGTAAACCGGGTGCACACCCGAATATACTCTTATGCCGTACTATGTATAGATTCAAACTATAACATCTGAACATGCATGTCGCTGCACTATAATTCCTAATAAGCACCTTTCTGCTATATTTCTGTACTATATCTTTCTTTATGTATAAGTCCCTTTGGTACCACGTTCTTGGTGTCTAACACTGCAAAAATACTTGATACTGTCTAGGCATTGACCTCAAGATTAATCCCGAAATAGGGATATGAAAATAAGTTTAAATGCACTTAATCGCAAAGTCCTTTGGCAGCATGGTATAGCTGATAAAAATTTCAAAATTCAGATACCTGTCACTTGTGGTGTGATGTTGATCAAGAATGAACGAGCGAAATGAGAACTTAATCATGTTATTGTCTCTTTCATGTTATTGTACTTTCATGTTTCATGTTATTGTCTCTTTCATGTTATTGTACTTTCTGTTTACAGGGAAATTCCTCGAACACAGCAAGTACTTCTTTTTATGTTCGTTTGTATGCTGAAGTATTTCTTTGGCACCACACGTTCACTTTTGTAACAATTGCAAGGTGACGCTACTGGGGGATCTCTGCTCTAGTACCGCCCTGACGAATGCCCCGGACCCAAATGGGCCAGTAGAATAGGGCAGTAACATGTTGGCGTTTTTATATTAGTGTCATAGGACCACAATATCCTTATTGCCCCTTCCCATAATTTTTAACTTCCCCACTAATAAAGGGATACCTGGGTATGAGTTGTTTTTTTTAATTTTAAATGTAACAAAAAACCTAAACAACAAAATCAAGTTGTCTTCTAAGTGCTCCCTGGAATACGGTTGAGCCCACCCTGACCTCTAGGAGTCAGGGTGAACCCAATGAAGAAGCATGCCACTACTAGAGTGGGTGAAGGTTGTAAATAAAAAAAGAGGTTCTTCCTCTTCCCACCTCTGAGTGCGGTGGAAGCATATGGCTCATTTCCTCTTGATCATTTATGCATAGTAGAGAGGATACTAATTTGGAGTTAGGATTATTTCAGTGGGAGTACGTATCCCCTCGCCTTTCATTCAGAAAGGATCTCTCCACCCTTCCCAGGTCTGAGGGATTCCATCGGACCCTACTTGTTATAAGTATTCATGTGCATAAACTTGCATGGTGTAGCATAAAATTGTATTGTGGAAATCATAGACGTCAATGCTTAGTCACACTCTTACGCTACAATAAAATCACTTACAATGCATACCTTAGGATCCTTGGCAAAGCTGCTAATAGAAACCGTGATTCCAGGGCTTTTTATGAACCAGGGTTTATATAACTTATTGCTTCTTGGCTCCTCAACACCACCTCATTGTGTTTTTGTTTGGTTTTGTGTTTTTTTCTGTCACTAAATCTGAGCTGCGGGCTCAAAATTCTGTCATTGTAATCGCCATTTGTCAACAAAAGACTGATTTGAATTTCCCCAGAGCAAACAGATTGATAGAAAGGTTAAACCATAAGGTAAGAGTGCCTGCAACTTGCCTTGGTGAAAGGTATTCAGGGTAAAGTGGTATTGTAGTGCATGTTGTGGGCATATCACACCACTCCCCATTCTGTACAAGGGTTTCATCTTTCACATTTCTTAAAGGGAGGCAACCCAGACTCTTGTTTGCTTTTTCAAGGTTAAGGCTAAATTATCAAGTAGAAGTGGACAGGAAAAATGTCATGGATAAAATACATAGTCACTAGACCAGGTATAGTCATTGATAAAATGCACTGAAGGGAGGGAAGAACTTGGGATGGAAAATTGTGATGTGGTGCATGTCAAAAGAATCAAAACTCAAGAGCATTCTCTCTGCCTTCTTTTCACCTTTGAGATAGTGCGAATGGGAAAATTTGGTGAGTTTGGAAAATGGGCAATCCTGGAGCATGGGCCATTTCCTTTCTCAAGTTTAGTAGTCCCTGAGTGAACTCAATTACAACTAATCCACTAACGCTAGTGAGATAGTCCCTTTCTGGAGGTATGATGGGTATAAAAAGAGACAAGCACCCAAGAAATTCAAGGATTTAGTGCCTGGTGTTTTTAGACATCCACTTGTTTCCATCAGATGGACTTTTGTTCCTTTTCCCTTTTTCCCTTTGGGAGCTTGTACCTGGGAAGTTTGCTGTAGTTTCCCTTTTGTTCCCCTTATTTTCCTTCCTTGTTCTCCCCGTAGAATTCTAATACAGTGGTATGTTCCCCTTGAGGGATTTGGAATGTTGCAGCGAGCCAGAGAGGATGGCAGTTGGAAGGCTGCTACAACCTCAATTTTCTGCTGTTTAGCGGTGGAAACAAACCTTCTGGAAACTTTCTTTACCAGTGTGATCTTTAAAATGGTTCATTTTTCTGAATGGGAGGGTTTCTGTAGCAGAAGCTGGTGTTGTTGTACACTCTTGGAGGTGATCTGCAAAGCCTGAAGTCTTTGTCTGACAGCAACCAGACTCCATAGAATCATAGATACACCTCTGCACACTGTTTTGCCTTTTAGTGAGTGCTTTTAGCTCTGGCTTGACAGTGTAGGTGTCTGCAAAACCCTTGATTCCAAACTCTTTAAAATATAGTGTGGTCTTTGCTGCAGTTCAGAGGCTTATTTCTCTCACTTCATACTTTACCATTTCACCTCCTAGATAGTGCTTAAATTGTAGTGCATGAGGGACTATTTAACATTTGAAGAGTACTCTAAATCATTACATATGTAATTCTCTTGAATACATTGTACATAGAAAGTAATCATTTTTATTTTATGTTTTTACTGCACCAGGCTTTTCCTAATGTTTTCTTCAGGACTCGAACTATAAAGTAGAGAGTTTGACTTTGCCAATGTTTATAGACTTCAGTGCCTTTTTATTGAGTAGAGGCCTGTTGACTAGGAGAGTTCATACTTCTCTCTGTACAGCAGTTGCACCCTGTTTGCAGATTGCTTTTGGGGCAACATGGAATACAGAATGTGCAATTGGACCTTGGTGTACAATGGAGCGGTGCTCCAAAGCCGCTGCGGCGTACATACCCATTTAGCTTTCTCATTGCCTAGCTGCATGTTCTTGTGGTATTGAAACAGCTAGTGAAAATTCATCTTTTCTGCACACTCATACCCATCTTCGTCAAAAAATGGCAACCCATGCTGCATACTTTCTTATTTTAGAGTGCTGTACGGTGCAGGGACTGGTTTGGCAGCTGAATATATTCTCCCCTTTGAGTGTCACCTCTCGCACACTAATTGAACAGAGACGTTTGGCTTAGTGTTTTGTTTCTGAGGTTAGAAATGTTTCCTTTTTTTTGCAGAGAAGAGCTCCTTGTGGGGTAGAGAGATCAACAATCAATAGCATTTACAGAGGTTCATGAAAGTTAATGGATTTTCTTGTTGTCTTTTCTCTAGTGTGGCAATTGGTACTTCTCCCATGTGTTGTTACCTTAGGCTTTAACGTGCAACGTCAAAATACTACCCATGTAAACCACTCTAGAAAATGCGCGCTCCCCGAACAATGTACATTAAGCTCAATAGCTTTTCTATTGACAACCAAGAAGGCTCTTTCAGGCCTTTTTAGAGTTAGAAAAGCATGGTGCAAAGGACACAGAAAAATAAAATGTTGCTCTTTTAGAATCACATTACTTGAATGTTTTCTGCTGAAGATCTACTTTCCATAAAATTGTTTTCAATATGTTGTCAGTGTTTTGTTCCTTATAGGTACATTGTTTTATAGTATTGCTATTAGTGTTGT
This sequence comes from Calotriton arnoldi, assembly GCA_963921515.1. Lineage (NCBI taxonomy): Eukaryota > Metazoa > Chordata > Amphibia > Caudata > Salamandridae > Calotriton > Calotriton arnoldi. Next base: position 3,681,862 of record CAWUFW010000028.1, read on the forward strand.
CACTTTTCAGTAAGTAGACTGTCCTCGTACATAAAAAATCAACCAGCACCACAGTGTTGGAGCTTATAGTATAAAAATATTTCCGTTCCTCTTCTTCAATATCAGAAATTTGAAATTGCATCATTTTTAATATGCTATTTGCCCTTCAAAGTGTGGTTGCCCAAGAGAATATCCCTGAAGCAGCGCATGAAGCGCTTTCAGATTTCTCACATCCCCAGTGTCATCACAGTCACTTATTAGTATAGAAAGTCTTCTGTACCAGCAAAATGTCTAATTAGGGGCCTTATGGTAAGATTGAATACTTATTTTGCTCTCTAAATTTTGAATTATAATGTAATTGGCAGTGTACCCTTCCCAGACTATGCAGATGGTACAGTACTGATAATTTATTTCCTTTGTTGAAATTGTAAAATGGAGTTGTTAAACATAGTAATCCCATTGAGAGGTTTAGATATCACTTTAACCTACAGAGGCATTTCATGTAACTAAATCAAGAAAGTTGTAATAGGGCAGGTGCCTCTTTTTAATAACTGTGTTCTGAAAGCATTGGTTATAGTTAAGAAAAATAGTGAGTGTGTATGGATTTTTAAAAATATTTTCCTAGTAAAAAACATAAATGAAAATAGGCCTTTATTTATAGCCTGATTCTAGCTTATATCTTCAAAGCCATCATGAATGCTGTTGACTTCTGTTCTGAACTCAAAACTTTAGTTTGGAACAGTTTTGCTTTGCTGATATTAAATAATGATGTAAAAAATGTAAGACATCAGACATTCTTTTTGCTACCCATAATCTGCAGAGCTCTGGGGCATCACAACATTTGTCATTAAGTCCAAAATAGAAATCTTTCAGGGCGTTTCTTAAAATGGTTCTTGCTGATTTTTCTGCATCCTGTGATCTTATTTTGGCAGCAGGAACTTCAGGAGTCAAAGCAGCAGAGAACACCATAAGTGGCTCATTATTTTTGTTAGACTGAGAAAAACAAATTCTGTCATTGCACATTCTCACCAGAAAAATCTTAATTTCATTAATATGGATCAATACAGTTTTATCAACGTTGACCATTATTTCTCTGATCTCACGGAGTGTGAACCCGTAGCCAGCACTCAAGCGTGGCTTTAAAACTAATTTGCTTTTTCTAAGAGTACAAACTTAACTGAAGGCTGACTGTTATCTTGCCACTGGGAGGTCATTGTACATTCATATTTTCGAATTTGGGTGGAAATACAAATTCTCTGCAAATACATTCACCTCGCTGTTTAGAACAGCTACTCACTCGGCTGAAAACTTAATCTGGGAAGAAACTATGTGCAGATAAAAACGTTTGCCCTTTGAGAATCACATACTAAGTACTTTGTTCTTTCGTCAATCTCTTTGGCCCTTGTTCTGGCTAAACCACAGATAACACATTGAAGAGGCTCTGCTTTCTGATCAGTTGTTGAAGGTGGCCAAGGGGTAGCCATCAATCTTCTAAGTGGATGGGCATTGAGTTTGGTTGTTGTTGCTTTCTCAGAAGACTCGGATTCTTGTTGCGATTCACTGGTTTCTGCTATTTTCTGACCAGGCCTCGAAAAATCCACTTGCAATGTCAAGTGAAATTTTATCAGGTCTGCTATTTTTAGCTATTTTTAGCATTTGTCTGTGCTGGCAGTTAACTTAAACTGAAGGGAAAGGTGTTCTGTTCATTCAGAAAGTGAATGAGCAATAAATCTTGTTTTTGTCTTGACACATTTGCTGTCTGTTAGGACAGAGGTCAAATGTCAGTTTGTCTTTTTACTAATTGTTGCTCATCTGTTCCTGAAAACTGTTTTTTACTTTTCTTTCTCATTATAAATTGTGTTTTTTCTCAAATGAGTTATCTGACAATAATTGTGAAACAAAAGACTTTAAAATGTAGGCTTTTTTTCTAACAACATTTAAACAGTTTGTAAATGGATAGTACAATTATTTCAAAATATATCGGGAATTAATTAACTTTTTTTGTAATTCAGAAGTGTGATGCAAACAAAGATTTACACAGGAGCAAAACAAATCACAACACTTTACTTGATGATGTGCAAATGACAAATATTTGCAGAAACTTTATTTCCAGACATTGTACACTATATAGCTTTAAAACCACATATCAATGGGAAGTTCTGTGGGAATTTCAATGTAAAATCTGCTGATTGCAAATGACAGTGTACTGCTACTTTATGCTTTAGTTATGTATTTATCAAGTGACAGTTTTCCTGTTCCCGCACTGATGACAATGCGGTTAATGAACTGAGGCAAGTCATTGGTAATGTGTATCCTATATGTGGTCAGATTTGTATTCTATATGGAGCAAAAGTTTAGTGTTTTAAACCAAACAAGAGTTTTCTGTACAGCAGACATGCTGAACTCGCATATTTTAAGGTGCTCTCATATGTGATAAAGAAGAAAATGGCATCTCAGTGAATTAAAATACTTAGTGGAGTGGTACCGTGGATGGTAATAATTCCTCCTTTAGAGACCTTGTTGTGAGATAGTAATTAAAATACTTGCCCAGGATCACATAATTTGAAACCAGTTTATGGTTCAATAGCATTATAATTAGGTTGTGTAGATTATTTAGGTCACTAGACCTGCAGGTCAAGTAACATTTTTAGGATTTTTCCGAGGCCTGCTGACAAACTTTTTTCTGGCTTTTTTCCATTGTATAGGTCTTGTAGCACTTGTTACAATGATAGAATATTTGGTCCTCTTCACCCATCAGTTTCAATCTTTTGTGAACTTCATCTTGCCGTATTTCTGCAGCAACTCGAACTTTTCTGTCCAGCCACAGTTGATGTTAGCTTTTCTTTCGGATTAGTTTGGCATATGACACATTTTTCTTTGTTGAAGGAGACCTCAGATTTTGTAGTTAGCAACACTGTCGGGAGGTAAAGATCCTCTGCTACCTCCTGGTTCGCTTATGTTTACGGATTTGAATCAGCGGGAAACCTGAAACACAAACAATATTGAAATAAATTACCAAAATGATGGCTAAAACATATCTTTATAGGGCCGCCATTTTGGAAAATGGTGGAAGGGTTGCTCTGAGGAGTTATTTTCTGTCTCTATAAGACAACTTAGCCCACAAAACCTTTGTTTGACACCAAAATGAAGCATATAGGTCTCATGGTTCCTGAAATATTACATCATCACTGCAACACATCTGCCATTTATAAAAATGTTGTCCAGAAAAATTGGGCCCGGATTAGCAGTGTCTACCCAAGCTAAATTACTTCTCTAATGATACAAAAACACAAATTAAAAATCGCTAGACAATTTTTTTTACGGGCGTATAGCAAGTGGCCAGGACTAATATAAGTCTACATTTAAACATTTTTTTGTTTGTTTTTAAAAAGACTCCCATATTTCAGGAATTACAGGTCCTCTTCATGTCATGTTAGTCTTCATTACCTTCAGCATAGGATCAGGAATAATTCAGATTTGTGCTTCATGAATAATTTTCAACTGTGAAAGCTAGAAGAACTTTTATGACTAAGCAGTGGACGAACATTCACTATTGCTTAATGATAAAGTTAAAAATCGAATAAGTAAACAAAGAAAAATGGAAAAGACATATGAGCTGAAATCATGGTTTGTTTATGGAGAAAGACACTATGATAACTGCCTACAATTTATGTGGCTAGTACACTATTCCAAAAATTCCTATAAGACTCCGTAAACCAAGATCAAAGCCTGAAAACAAGCTTTTCAATGATGGTTATACAGTGAGTAAAGACAAAAGCGAATTGATGTGTATGAACTGTATCCTTACTATACCACAGTACAGCAACTGTATCAGGTATGTTGAGATCATATTACAACATGCTTCGAGACTATTGAGTGGCAGCTAACACAACCTTACAATGATCCCATAGATAGAAAATTGGCTGATTGACTATTTCACTTTGCTTTTAAGGCTTTCTTAATTTTCTTTTGAAACTGCTTGGTTGAATACAGTGGTAAAGGATTTTCATGCATTGGATTTTTGATCAGTACTTGAATGTTGTTGGAGATCTGAAAATAATGTGGTCCTGTAAACTACTCCAAACTAAACCTGGAGTACTTGCACACAATTGAGGTTGTTAGAATCAAACAATTTATTCTGTATATTCATATTTTGGAATGCTTATTAATTTTCGTTCTATGCCAGAGTTTCCCGATATAATGATGTATGTTTTACAGACCCAATCATTAAATGAAGAAATTACTTACATGGTTCATTATACTAATGTGATACACTGGAAGATGTCTTGTCTATATCTGTGCACTCAGCGCTTGGAATGTAAAAGCAGTTTTCTAAAATAGATAACTTGTAGGTTGGTGTTTTAATTTCATTTAGGGGAAAAAGTCACTTATGGAAAAAATCTTCTTACATGCTTTGTCTTTGTGGAAGCCTTTCACTGACAGATTAATGTTTGTTACCTGTAAGATTAACTCATAAAATGATCTATTTTACAGATACCACAAAATAAACCAGGGGCAACTTCAGGCTGCAAACCCCTCAACGATGCTACACCTGCTGTTCCAGGAAACGATAACAGCCCTCTTGATTCAGTAAGCAATGCTTTTTAAAAATTAGTTAAGGAATTGTTGGTAGGTTTTGAAACACTTATCCAAATTTAATATGATTAAGTATCCATTCATTATTCAATAGTAGATATTTGAAGATTTATTTAAATGCAGGTTTGGGACACCAAAGAAAATATTATTGATATTAAATTGTGAATGATATACTCAGTTTTATTAGAATTTGTTCCAAGATTTCCCAAAAACCTTTTGCCTTTTCTTTCAAATGTAGTGATGAATCCTTTTTCATCTGACCATTTATTTGTAACAGATTCCATTGTTTTTCTTTCATACATAGGTTCATGAAAAAGAGGCTTCAGTAACCAAATGCGAAATTGTTCAAATGGAATCTCAATCGTGTTGGTCTAAGCTAATTTGTTTCACAACAATTAGCCAGTTTTTGAAGGCTTTATATTCTTATGCTTTCAAATAGTTGAAAATTGATCTATCTCTGTGCTTGAGGGGGTTTAATGAAATCACAGCACCATTGAGGAATGCATTTGTCATTTTGGGCCTTAAATTGATATATTTTCAGTTTTTTGATTGACGTTTGTTAAAGATTTTCATGATGGTAATCTTCTGTATCCTTTCCTAGGAAGCTTAATGTTAAAAGCAGTAGAGACTTTAAACTACTTGGGGGTTGTTTTTAGGGGTTTCAGTGCCTATTCCTTCTCTTTGCATCTTTCTCGCCTGAGAAGATGGCTACCTTTTTAAAAAAAAAAAAAATTTAAGACCCTACAGCACTCCATCAGTTAGTCACATCTGTAGAAATTGCAGTGAACGATCTTTAGACGAGCTGCTGTCACCAAATGTTTACAATGCAAAAATATTGTAGTCCAGCTCTTTCAGTATGTCAGCAAAAGTAAAAGTTTTCAGAAACAGGAAGGGTTAAGTCAGTGCTGTAAATACTCCCAACCTACAGGTTGTAGCAACAAAAGTTATGGTGGACCTTGTTGAAAGTTGATCATGGAAGACTACCCTATCAAAAAGGTGTCTTGTCTTCTCCGTTACATTTAGAAATGGGAGTTTGACTCTTAACCCTTCATTCCACTGTACTCCTATTAAAGCATGTTCTTTTCAGATATACTACAGACACTTCTTGGATTCAGACATTGTTTACCATACCATACGTCTGACATGGGCAGGCAGTGCAATGTATTATAAAGTTGGTCATGTCTAAAATGCAAGTATTGCACCATTCTTTTACATTTACATTAATAGTCAAGTGGAGACTCTGGACTTGAATATCACAGGCGGGTTGATCTAAAATCGTTGAGACTTCTAAGTGCCCTTTATTGCTTTGAATATTGAAATACCACTGTCATAGCCTCACTCTTTATTATCCTCATAACGGTCCCAAACACTGGAGAGTTTAGTTGTACAGGTGTTTACCAGCAGACTAAACCCCAATGCCTCCCCTATGATCCCTCCTGACAGCCAATCCAAACTCAATCCAAAACGAACTGTCAATGCCAGCTGCCTCTTAAGGTGCTACATATGTTTTGTGGGGCATGGTAGGTCAAACCTTACCAGCAGTTCCAGAGGACGTAGGGGAGTCTTTAGCCCAAACCATTCAGGACGGCCGGATGCTGCAAAATGTGTTACTTGGGCTGGCCTGGACAGGACACAACAGATTGAGTGGGTTGTGCAGTGGGCACAAGCTTAGTGCTTCTACGCCATGCCTGCATGATCTTTGTGGGCTTCTCAGGGGATATCTAGGCATCTTTAATGGACATGTAAGTTGATGGCTCTCCCCTCTTCGGTGAAAAAGAAGACTCAAACCTGAAACGCTTGAAAGAATGTTGCTCCACTATGTTTTCCGTGGGGTTTTCTGTATCTACCATCCATTTTTCCCCAACTGTTTCACCCCTTTTGGGGATATGCCAGAGGTTTTCAATATCTCCAGTGCCAGATCCTGCAGCTGGCACAACAAACTTCAGGCATTTCATGGCAGAGGCGGCATCTCCCAGAGACCGCATTCAAGAAATCGGGGGCAGTGTGCAACTCAGTCCTCAACCCCTCCGGCAACCACAACCACATAACTATTTTAGTATGTCCTTTTTGACACACACCCACCATCAGGGGGGCAGGATCAGATATTTCCTCATGGGTGCCGAGACATCTCTTTGGATGCCTGGTTCCTCAAATTGTCCAATGAGCCTATGCCCTTCCAATTTTTCCTACCCCGCTGCACCTTCCACCCCCTATCAATGTGGCTGTGGACGTTTCACGTGTCTGTTTTCTAACCAGAAATGCAGGCACTTTTGACCAAAGGACCCATAGAGAGGGTTCCGGCCTCGGAAGTAGGAACTGGGTGTTACTCCTGCTACTTCCTTGTGCTGAAGGCCTGAGGACTTATCCTGTTTTAAATCTCTGCCCTCTAAATGCTTTCCTCTGGAAGGACAAAGTCAAGATGATCACACTGGCCCAGGTTTTGTTTTGCCCTAGATACTAGAGACTGGATGGTTGTGTTGGACCTGAAAGAGACATATTTCCATGTTACTATCGTGCAGGCCCACATGTGTTCTCTGCAATTCACTGTGGGCCAGGAACAGATTCAGTTTTCAGTGCTCATTTTTGGCCTTAACTTTGCCCCTCAGGTCTTCAGAAAAGTGATGGTGGTGGTCGCAGCCCTTCAGAGGTTGGGTTTGCCAGTCTTCCCCTACCTCGATGACTGGCTGTTGATGGACACAGTCATAGACCTCCAGGCGATGGCAAACTGTGTAACATCGTTGGGGGTTCACAATCAACTTGCTGAAGTCACACCTGATTCTTTCGCAGACTCTTCCTTTTATCTGAGCCATCCTGGATACCGTACAGTTTTGTTCCTTCCCCCAGAGAGTCCATATGGCACTGCATTAATTATGGTCCTGCAATAAGCATGGTAGGTGAGGTCTTGGGCCCTGTGCCAGGACACTCGTTGCCTCTAAGTGGCTGTCTCACCACCACGTTTCTCTAGTTGTGAACCACCTGATGGGATCTCTAAGCCCCAGGGCCAACAAACTCTGACACCTAGTGAATCATGAATGGCAGTTAAGCAGATGTGGCACATGTCGTTCTCCAACATTGGATAGAGCACTGGCTCGATTTTTTTTCTTCCTTTTTTCTTTTTTCACCACTGCAGAGAACACGCAATGTCAGCATTTGTACACAATGGAGTTCCCAAAAAGGCTTTCTTTTCATCTGCCTAGATGCCTGTATGCCTTTTAATCTCTACCATCCTGGCTCGAGTTCTGAGGAATATCAAGATAGACGGGCCTATGTCATGTAATGGCTAAGGATAAGGCTAGGAGGGAGCGTCACTTGCCATTGTTGACCCGCTTCAAGCTAAACTGTCTGAAGTATTTTTGTTGTTGGCCTAGCAAGGGCTTGCGTTGTGTACTTCTAAAGGCCATTTGTTGACTCTTTTGGATTTTTTGAGGTTGCTGTATCAGTCCTCTTTGTTTAAATCACTTGTTATGATGAGATTTCTTCAAAGGTTACAACATATATCTGAAAGAGACACGTTAGTGACAGATTCCTTACCTTAGAATATCCCCAGGCGTCAGGCTGGATCCGGAAAGTTTTGCGTAGCAGTACCCTTGCACGTCGGTAGGCGGCGTCGTGCGGCTCCGCGTCCGTCGTCGGCGTAGGGATCGCCGGGATGACGTCGCGGCCAGTACTTAGACGTCGCCCATGCGCGCTGACGTCAGTTCTTTCTTTTTCCGCGCCATTAAGCGCAGATCCGGAGAGAGCAGTGCCCCAGTAATTTTTTGACTGAACTTTTTGTGATTTTTTTGTCACTGTTTTTCTTAAGTCGTTCGACTCCAACGGTGTCAGTAGGGATGCCTGGCTTCAAGCTATGCGACGCCTGTGGTCGGATGATGTCGATCACGGACCCGCATCGAGACTGTCTCTACTGCCTCGGGCGCGACCACGACTCCAAGTCGTGACCTGACTGTCAGGCCTTGCATCCGAAGGCTTTGCGAGAGCGGTCTCGAAAGCTCCTCGAGGTCCGGCAGTCGGCTCCGCGCCAATACAAGCCCCGGTCACGAGAGAGGTCGAGGGGCCGGTCGTGGAGTCCTCATCGTTCTTCGGGGTCAAAGTCTTCGCACTCCTCCGGTAAGTCGAAGCACAAGAAGTCGAAGAAGCGTCATCGCTCGACGACTTCCCCTCACCGGTCGCGCGACTCGGCTGAGGGTCCCGTCGGCACCGTCCCCGCGGCTCCGGGAGTGCCTGTGGAGCCGCCGCCGCATTACCCGCCCTACCCGGGTTCGGCGGCGACTCCGGCCGAAATACAGGAGTTCCTGTCGGCCATGGCCCGCCTCTTCGGGCCTCAAGGTCCCCCTGGTGCTCCTTCGGGCCCCGCGGGCCCTAGTGGGGTTCCTACGGCGCCGCCGGCGACACCAGCCCCGGCGACACCAGCCCCGGCCTCGGCTCCGGTGCTGCCACAACCCCTGTCGACGCCCGTTGACCGAACGACGCCTCCACCAGCGTCTATTTCACCGGTGCCGTTCAAGACGCCGCCCGGGGCTCCGGACGGCGTTGTCCCCAAGTTCTCTCCGGATCCGGACTCTGCGCCGGACCAACGTCTATCGACGCCGGCTCCGGCGCCGATGAGACCTTGGGTCCCACATGTCCCTCCTCCTTACATTGACCCTGATTTGGAGGACGAAGAGAACTGGGAGGGGTCTGAGGACCCTCTCACTGCCCAATATGAGTATGATCAGGACTGGGCTGAGGAACTTGGGGATGCCAGTGGTCTGGACACCTCTCCTGACATTGGCATGCTGTCTCCTCCTTCCGTGGCAACGGAGGAGGGAGCAAACTTTGCTACGGTGTTGCGTAGGGCAGCTGAGGCCCTGCACCTCCAGTTACCTACACTGGCTGTCAGGACTAACATCCTGACGGAAGTGCTTCAGCCGGCGGCTACCTCCGCGGAGCCACTGCTGCCGTTCAACGAGGCACTTTCGGACGTTCTTTTGGGCACCTGGTCCAAGCCCACCACAGGGGCTCCTGTGGATAGGAACGTAGCCCGACGCCATCGCCCTGCTCCGGGCGACCCCCTGTTCCTTTCCCAACACCCCACCCCTGAGAGCTTGGTTGTCCAAGCCTCTGCCTCTCAAAGCGCCTTCCCTACCGCTCCCCCGGATAGGGAATCCAAAAAACTGGACCAATTTGGGAAGAAGGGTTTTTCTTCCACCAGTGCTGGCTTGAGGTCTGTCAACACCACTTGCCTCTTGGGCCGATATACCCACTCCTTGTGGGATTCGGTGGCGCAGGTCCTGCCCCAGTGTCCTGAGGAGGCCCAGGCACTGCTTTCCCGCGCCATTGCGGAAGGAAGAGATGCGGCAAAATATACCATCCGGTGTGGCCTAGATACCGCCGACTCGCTAGGCAGATCGCTTGCGACGACAGTGGCACTGCGCCGTCACGCCTGGCTGAGGACCACTGGTTTCTCGGGCGATGTCCAAAACACACTTATGGACATGCCCTTTGATGGTGTCGGCCTTTTCGGCAACAAAGCAGACCACGCGCTGGAGCGCTTTAAGGACTCGCGGGCTACAGCCAAGTCCCTGGGCCTTTCTGCTGTGCGCCCTCCGCAACAGTCTGCTTTTCGCCCCTTTCGTGGCCACGGAAGGGGCGCCCAGTCACGTCCGCTGCCCAGCCACCGGCCCGCGCAGCAAGCGTCTTCGCGTGGCCGAGGACGTGGCTCCTGCCGAGGCGGGTCGGGTAACCAGCGTGCGGGTCAGGCCACCACCTCCGCCCCGTCCGCGGCCTCCAAGCACTCCTAGTCCATCCTTTCAGGTCTACAGCACGCCAGTAGGGGGCAGGGTCCGCCATCACCTTCACCACTGGCGTGCCATCACATCGGACAAGTGGGTCTTGGACATTGTCCGAAGGGGCTACTCCCTCCCCTTCGAGACTACCCCCAAGCCATGCCACCTCAATGCCACCGCATGTCGGGGGATCATTTGGTGCTTCTTCAAAAGGAAGTTGCGGCCCTCTTGGCCAAGGGGGCCATCAAGCGCGTTCCGACCCCAGAAGTAGGACGTGGTTGTTACTCCCACTACTTTCTGGTGCCCAAAAAGGACAAGGAGGACATGCGTCCTATCTTGGACCTCCGGAACGTCAATCGCTTCCTCCGGAAGGAGAAGTTCAAGATGCTCACCCTAGCTCAGGTCTTGACTGCCTTCAACCCTGGAGACTGGATGGTAGCGTTGGACTTGCAGGACGCATATTTTCACATCTCCGTCCTGCCGGCCTTCCGGCGTTACCTCGGTAGGCCTCGAGCATTTTCAGTTCACCGTGCTCCCCTTTGGCCTTACCAGCGCCCCTCGGGTGTTCACGAAAGTGATGGCGGTGGCCGCAGGTCATCTGCGCATGGCTGGGGTTCCAGTCTTCCCCTACCTCGACGACTGGTTGCTGAAGGCGGGCTCGTCCCAGGCAGTCGTCTCCCACCTCCAGACTACGGCCGAACTCCTGCACTCGCTGGGTGTTCTCCATCAACGTGCCATAGTCGCACCTGATTCCTTCTCCACAGCTCCTTTTCATCGGAGCAGTTCTGGACACGACGCAGTTTCGGGCTTATCCTCCCGAACGGCGAGTCCAGGATATTCAGGCTATGATTCCGATCTTTCGGCCTCTATCCTGGGTTTCGGTACGGATGACCCTGAGGCTGCTGGGCCTCATGGCCTCCTGCATCCTGCTGGTCGATCATGCCAGATGGCATATGCGGGCTCTGCAGTGGGACCTGAAGTTCCAGTGGGCGCAGCATCAGGGGAACCTGTCCGATTACGTCCAGATCTCGGAGGGGACTGCAAGACAGTTGCAGTGGTGGCTCTCGAACCGGCAGTGGGTCATGGGCAGATCCCTCTCCCTTCCCCAGCCAGAGCACACAGTTGTGGCGGACGCGTCACTTCTGGGATGGGGCGGTCACATGGGAGAGGCGGAGATCAGAGGCCTCTGGTCTCCGGCGGAGTCCCGGCTCCATATCAACCTTCTGGAGCTCCGGGCGATCCGACTTGCACTCAAGGCATTCCTTCCCTCTGTCAAAGGGAAGGTAGTGCAGGTGTTCACAGACAACACCACCGCCATGTGGTACTGCAACAAACAAGGCGGAGTGGGGTCGTGGACCCTATGTCAGGAGGCTCTGCGTCTCTGGACATGGCTGGAACATCAGGGCATATTCCTGATGGTTCAACACCTGGCAGGTTCCCTGAACGCCAGGGCGGACGAACTCAGCCGCAGGTGCATGATGGATCACGAATGGGGTCTTCACTCGGAGGTGGCGCAAGGACTCTTTCTACAGTGGGGAGAGCCTTGGTTAGATCTATTCGCCACCGAAGAGAACGCGCAGTGTCATCAGTTCTGCGCGTTGGATTTTCCAAGGCGGCACTCGCTCGGCGACGCTTTTCGTCGCGAGTGGAGTTGCGGTCTGTTGTACGCCTTTCCGCCTATACCACTTCTACCCAGAGTGTTGAAGAAGATTCGGCGCGACCGGGCCCAAGTCATTCTTGTGGCTCCGGACTGGGCTCGAAGAGTTTGGTATCCCGAGCTACTCAGTATGAGCGTCGATCCCCGATCCGTCTGCCTCTTCGGGAGGATCTTCTGTCGCAGCAGCAGGGGACGGTCCTCCACCCGAACCTGTCCAGTCTCCACCTCCTTGCGTGGAGATTGAGCAGAGGCAGTTGATTCCTTTCGACTTGCCTCCCGAAGTTTGTGATGTGATTCTGGCAGCCAGGCGTCCCTCCACTAAGGTGGTATACGCCTGCAGGTGGAACAAGTTTGTGGCATGGTGCACAGCAAAGGCTGTGAATCCCCTTTCTGCCCCTCTTTCTGAGGTTCTTCTGTTCCTTCTTTCTCTGGCCCAACAGGGTTCTGCCCTGGGTACCATCAAGGGCTATCTTTGTGCAATCTCGGCCTTCCTCAGGCTTCCTGATCAGCCCTCCCTTTTCAAGTCCCCTGTTTACAGGTTTCTTAAAGGCATTACACACCTCTTCCCTCCTGTTCCGTTTGTAATGCCTCAGTGGGACTTGAACTTGGTTCTTACCTTTTTAATGTGCGCTCCCTTTGAGCCTCTACATAACTGTCCTCTTCGTCTTCTCACTCTGAAGACAGCCTTTCTGGTGGCCATCACCTCCGCTCGGCGGGTCAGTGAGCTCCAGGCTCTTTCGTGCAAACCCCCCTTTCTGTCTGTCCATCCAGACAAGGTTGTTCTTAGGACGCGTCCGTCCTTCTTGCCAAAGGTGGTTACTGCCTTCCACATTGGGCAGACCATCACTTTGCCCACCTTCTTTCCGCCTCCGCATCCTTCCAGAGAGGAAGAGAGGCTCCACCGTCTGGACCCAATTCGTGCGCTTTCCTTTTACCTCAACCGCCCACAACAGTTCCGGGTGGATGACCAGCTCTTTGTTGGCTACGTGGGCGCCAAAAAAGTTCGGGCGGTACACAAGAGGGACCATCTCCCGCTGGGTAATCTTGTGTATCAAAGCCTGTTATTCTTTGGCTAAGAAGGAGCCCCCTCTTGGGCTACGTGCCCATTCTACCAGGGCAACAGCTGCTACCACGGCTTTAGGCCGCGGTGTTCCGCTACAGGATATATGTCAGGCAGCTACGTGGGCCTCGCTGCACACGTTTACCAAGCATTACTGCCTTGACAGCCAGGTCCGGAGGGACGGCTTCTTTGGCCGCTCGGTCCTCCGGGACTTCCTTGTCTGAATCTGTTCGCAGACCCACCACCGGGGTTGGTATTGCTGGGGTATCTATTCTAAGGTAAGGAATCTGTCACTAACGTGTCTCTTTCAGATGCACACGTTACTAACTTGTGTAACGATATATCTGTAAGAGACAGTAGTTAGTGACGGATTCCTTACCGCCCCACCCATCCTCCCCGTTCTGCGAACTGATTTCTAGGGTTAAGGACATCCTTTTCAGGGCCCTAGTATTTTTTCAGACACCAATGTCAGCTTCTTGCATGGCTCTGCGTTCCTGGCGCGGAAAGTCGTGTACAGAACTGACGTCAGCGCGCATGGGCGGCGTCTAAGTACTGGCCGCGACGTCATCCCAGCGATGCCGACGACAGACGCGGAGCCGCACGACGCCGCCTACCGACGCGCAAGGGTACTGCTACGCAAAACTTTCCAGATCCAGCCTGACGCCTCGGGATATTCTAAGGTAAGGAATCTGTCACTAACTACTGTCTCTTTCAGATATATCGTTACACAAGTTAGTAACTTGTGCGTTTATGCCGAAACCCTTCGTTGTGCCACTACAGTGGGACTTGAATTGTGTTCTCACTTTTCTAATGTGCACCTCATTTGAGCCAATGCACAGTTATCCACTGCGTCTCCTGACCCTGCAAAGTCTTTGTTCTTTCAACTCGTCGTGTGAGTGAGCTGCAAGCAATCTGCCCAGCTGTCCAACACAGCATTTTTTCCACACAAACTGGTGTTAAGAACTTGAGATGCATTTCTGCCGAAAATACTAAAACCTTGCCATGTCTGACATCCTCTCAACCTTCCAGCATTCTTCGCCTTGCTTCGTCCCTCGAATGAGGAGGAGTAACTCCATTGTTTGGACCCCAAGAGAGCACTCAGGTTCTGGTTCTAAATCGATCATACCAGAGGCCATAAGAGGATGATCAACTCTTAGTGGGCTTCTCAGCTGTAAAGAAAGGCAAGGCAATACATACTGAAAAGATCCATCTCTATGGATAGTGCACTGCATTACAATCTGGTATGCACTACTTAAGAAGCAGCAACCTGAAAGATTAAATGCTCCATCCACTCAAGCCAAGGCTGCTACTACTGGGATGATTTTGATTGATTCACAGGGTAAGATCCCATTCTTAGAAATGTATTTGTGTCACAGCGGTTCAATGTGTGACTCCTGCACAGGTTTTTATTTACATGTTGTGTGTGGTTTTTTCCTGTTCACCTATCCACTGTATGATGTATGTCTGTTTGCACTGACCTCACCATTTGGCAACCACTGAGTGCCAACCACCGCACTTGCAGTTCTGTCGTTGGAGACAGTTTGCCAGCGTTTCGAGGACATTGTTCCCAATGACATATCATACTAGATATGCTGTTCTTAATTTGACTAGTTTTTCTTCTACTATTTCTACTTTCAGGTTGGACGATCATACCTTTATACCAGGTATTTTACCTTTGAGGAATACCTACAGTACACATCACAACATAGGTGTGGGGTAGGTTCCCACCCCCCTTGTATTGGTCCTGAAGAAGTGCTGTGGATCCGCTATAGACTGTTATGCGCGACACATACTGAACTGATTATACTACACCAGTACATTCACAGCTCCTTGGGCTTATTACGCCCCTACAGTAGACCCAACAATTTTGTGCTCTTTTAATCATGCCAGGAGAACCATCACTTTAAAATATCTATTTGGAATCTCCTAGACAGTTTTACTCCATTTTTTCCTCACTCCTTTACATACTACCACTCCTCACTTTTATTAAAGTCTCACACCTACACCCTCCATCATACAGCATAAACAACAAAAGTGTCCGCTAAAGTGACCCCTTGTGGGGCCCGTAGAGCATTGCAGCACCGGCCCGACGAGGAGCAATGCCCAATGATGAAGCATGACACCCCCAGTGTGTGAGAGCAACAAGAAACAATCTGTAGGATTTCCTTTTGTTCCCTCTGTTTTGAGATTCATCCTCCCCCTATTTCTGTTCCCTCTTGCATCTTGACAGGAACAGTACCTCCTTGGTTGATTTAATGATTGTCTTTGGAGCCTGGGTACTGGACCTTTATCGGCTCCTGGTCCCCCCTCCTCTTTTTTTTGAGTCCCTATCTGAACTCCTGGAATCTGCGATGGTGCGGGTACACCGGAATTGTGAGGAATGCTTTCTTGAGATCCAGACGGGTCTCAGTCCTCGGACCTCAAAAGGTCCCTAAGGAGGTGGATCCCTTCAATTTTGAAGTGATGGAACACCAGCCACCCATTGAACTCTGATATTTAAGACTGGCCGTTGGCTCCCTGTCCCTCTTCTCCACCAGAAACACATTGCTGAGGAAACTCCTGTAGTTATTGCTCCCTTGGCAAGGAGATACTTTATCGCTGCGTCCAGCAACAAAGGTTGAAACAAACTAGAGAGACTTCCCTGTTACATATCCCGCTTCTGCGGTAGAAAGGCCCCCCCAGTTTGTGGTCTACTTAAATCTGGAGTGACCAGAATAGTCTTGGTCTATAGAGCGCAGGTAGCGTTGCCCAGGAAGATAATGCATGGCGCATCCAGTCGGAAAAGATTTCTGGGGAGATCAAGGACCATGATTTTTTTTTGCTGTTTTCGGTTATGTCCAGGAGTTTATTTGTTTTTTTTTTATATAAAGTTTTCTATAGCGCGAACATGACCCGTGAAGGTATCTGAGCGCTTTACATTAGGGGACAAACGAGGTAAGTTGCAAACAAGAGAAACAGTCAACAAATATGAACAAGCATTGGCATTGCCAATAGGTCTCGCCTTTGGGACCTTATAAGTGTTTAGCCAGAGATATTGACTTTGCCTATGTCTTTAAGCTGTGCTGTACAGAAGTCTGCAGCATGCTGAAAAGTTATACTAAAGACGTGTCAGAAGCATTTTTGTTACCTTATATATGACCAAGTAAGCATTATGTACAACTGAATGACCATATTAAAAAAGTATTAACAATAAATATCTTGATTTTTTTTTTTTTTTTTTTTTTCAATGCTGGCAACTTTTGTCTGCCTGTCCCAATGGTTGCTGGTTATGGTTTTTTTTGTTATGAGGGGCCATAAATACCAGGAGGGTGAAGGTTGGGAAATAGTACCTGTATAACAGTCAGTGAGAGAGTGAGTCAGAGAGTCAGAGAGTCAGTGAGAGAGTGAGTCAGAGAGAGAGAGCGTGAGAGAGTCAGTCAGTGAGAGAGAGAGTCAGTCAGTCAGTCTGAGAGAGTCAGTCAGTCAGTGAGAGAGTGAGAGAGAGTCAGTCGGTGAGAGAGAGTCAGTCGGTGAGAGAGAGTCAGTCGGTGAGAGAGAGTCAGTCGGTGAGAGAGAGTCGGTCGGTGAGAGAGAGTCGGTCGGTGAGAGAGAGTCGGTCGGTGAGAGCGAGTCGGTCGGTGAGGAAGAGAGTCGGTCGGTGAGGAAGAGAGTCGGTCGGTGAGGAAGAGAGTCGGTCGGTGAGGAAGAGAGTCGGTCGGTGAGGAAGAGAGTCGGTCGGTGAGGAAGAGAGTCGGTCGGTGAGGAAGAGAGTCGGTCGGTGAGGAAGAGAGTCGGTCGGTGAGGAAGAGAGTCGGTCGGTGAGGAAGAGAGTCGGCCGGTGAGGAAGAGAGTCGGCCGGTGAGGAAGAGAGTCGGCCGGTGAGGAAGAGAGTCGGCCGGTGAGGAAGAGAGTCGGCCGGTGAGGAAGAGAGTCGGCCGGTGAGGAAGAGAGTCGGCCGGTGAGGAAGAGAGTCGGCCGGTGAGGAAGAGAGTCGGCCGGTGAGGAAGAGAGTCGGCCGGTGAGGAAGAGAGTCGGCCGGTGAGGAAGAGAGTCGGCCGGTGAGGAAGAGAGTCGGCCGGTGAGGAAGAGAGTCGGCCGGTGAGGAAGAGAGTCGGCCGGTGAGGAAGAGAGTCGGCCGGTGAGGAAGAGAGTCGGCCGGTGAGGAAGAGAGTCGGCCGGTGAGGAAGAGAGTCGGCCGGTGGGGAAGAGAGTCGGCCGGTGGGGAAGAGAGTCGGCCGGTGGGGAAGAGAGTCGGCCGGTGGGGAAGAGAGTCGGCCGGTGGGGAAGAGAGTCGGCCGGTGAGGAAGAGAGTCGGCCGGTGAGGAAGAGAGTCGGCCGGTGAGGAAGAGAGTCGGCCGGTGAGGAAGAGAGTCGGCCGGTGAGGAAGAGAGTCGGCCGGTGAGGAAGAGAGTCGGCCGGTGAGGAAGAGAGTCGGCCGGTGAGGAAGAGAGTCGGCCGGTGAGGAAGAGAGTCGGCCGGTCAGTCAGTGAGAGCGAGCGAGGAGGTCGGTCAGTCAGTGAGAGCGAGCGTGAGAGTCGGTCAGTCAGGGCGTGTCCATATCTCTTGAATATTCTGAGAAGGGTAGTTCCATGTTCCTCTTCTCCCTCGCAGTCTTATTAAAGAGGGTTATGTTCCAAACTCCCATAAGGCTTTGCTCTAACAGTGACGCTAGGTTACTTGTGACCAGGTACAACCCAGAGGAAACTGGATGGCAGGTAAACTAAAGTTAGGGGGTCAGAATGTGAAACACTCCTTGGAAAGGCCTTTGTGACATCCCTTTACTCTCATACTTTCAAATTAGAGTGAAGGTGAATCATTAAGGGATAGCTGAGTTCTCTGGATTTGCTTATAAGATGCCTGCAGTTGTATTCGTGGTAAGGTTCTAACCTGGCTTTTTCTGGGGTTTTACCTGTTGTGCATGAATGGTCTAATTTGTTTTTTTCTTTTTGTATTTGTATGCACTATTATGTTTATTTATGTTTTATATTGTCCAGAATTTTCATTTCGTTGTTAGAAAGTTATGTTTACTGCTTGCATATGCACCTTCAAACATACCGACTTGCCTTGCCCTGTTGCACTTTGCAAGCTCCCTTGGTTATCCCAGGGTCCCTGAAAAGTGTTCAGATTGTCTCGCCTTTCAGTTTACTGGCTCTTCCCCGGATCTACAGGTTTCACAGCAGTATGGCCCAATCTTGACATTTCTGTATCTTCCTATTTTACCGTCCAAATCTTCCATGAGAGATTGGCACCGCCAGCGCAGCCGGATTCGGGTCTGTGCACTGTATGAAACGATCCTCAGCAGTAGGCGCTGAACCCACCGAGCTGCATTACTGGTAGTCCTAAAAGCACCATGTGCTTGCGGGCCGCCAGGATCCACTAACAAGCCCTTGCGCTATCGCCTCTTATGGCCTTTCTCAGCACCGGGGAAGCCAGGCTGGTGCCTGAGGGGAAGTTGTTGATGGCCGTGCCGGAACGACTGATAGGGAAGACAGGGCTGGGCAGGGCCGCAGCTGGATCCTGCCGGGGGGGAAGAGGGAGCTGCCTGTTTACCTTCCCCTCGCAGGGTGGGAGAGGTCTCCTTCCCACATGTGCACTTGATCGCGGGCAGTGCCCACCCCACGGCGGGCGAGGACGCCTCACTCCTGAGGCCTCGTTGGAGGAGGCGGCAGCTGCGGACCTGTGGCCTCCAGCTGGGCGGTTTGAAGACACCAGTTCTAGACCAGTTGTGAATGGCTACTGGTGTCGCAGGGAGGACACGAGCCCTGTAGGGAGCAATGGCCCTCTCTCGTGTGGGTACATGTGGCTACTTGCTTTTATCGCATGGCTGGGTGTTGACCCACTGAACTTGGTTAGCAGCTAGAAAACTAGCCTCTTCCTCTCCCCAATAAACGCTTTCTTCATCTGAGGTGTTTGATAAGTCGGTCTGCGTGGAACAGTCTGTGACCAGCGAGCTTTGCGTGAACCCTCTTCACCCTAAGACATCAAGGCCAGCTGCAGTCCATGCGCCTCCCGGACCTCTAAAATGTGCAAGCCACTAGGAGCTCACTCAAGGTAGAGCGCCTAGAACAAAGGCAGGCACTACAACAGGAAGCCACCTGTGGGCTCTGCGAACCCAACACCGAAGAAGGAAGCCCCTTGAGCTGTAAGGATGAAGAGAGCTCGGGTCATACCGGCCCCCACAGCTGTCGCCTCTGGAGTCAACCGGGCCACCTTCATGACTGGAGTAAAGTCCGCGCTGCGCAGGCGTCCTGCGCTGCCCTCCCACAGCACCACCTGGGGAAGGAGCTTCCGGAGACCTGGCCCAGGTAAGGAGTGGGCAGTATAATGCCACCCTGCGAAGGACTCCCCATAGGCAAGATGACTTTTCTGGAGAAGAGGGCTGAGGCTGGCGTAGGGTGCAAGGGCTTGGAATAAAGCGCCTCGCGACCTCAGATAGGCGCCTTCCCTCTCTCTTTCAAAAAGATCTGTGCTAGTGCATTTTCACCCCCATAAAGCATACCATAGTACAACCGGAAACTTAGAGCCCCCAGTCACTGATAAACTGTGCGAAGAAACTCATTCCGACTTAAATACGCCCAAGAGTGGTGCGTGCACATTAAGCTGAAAAACAAAGTTGAAACAAACGCGACCGCGAAAGCGAGCGTGTTTGTTTACTTAGGAACAGGAGGCAAGATCAGATGAGGAAGGTATGCAGCTGGCACCAGGCGGCGCTGCTGCTCGCTCCCGAGCTCCCTAGGCCAGGGGAGAGAGAAGGCGGGACATGCACACGCCTTTGGCCAATTGCGTGCTGTCTTTCTTAGAAAGACGCACGCAAAGGCCAAAAGATGTGATGGAAAAAAAAAAGCGCACGCGCGTGTGGTGTGAGTTGAAAAGTCCTTACTAAAAGCCTCGCAGAGCAGCGCATGCGCGCTGGCTCAGGCAAGACCTAAAAAGTTGCAAACAAAAAGATTAACAGGTTGATAAGTTTGACTTTCATAGTAAGTCGGTGTTAAAATGGTCAGCAAATGAGTCATAGTCATTGAAAGAAAGCAACAGGAGCGATCTTAGGGCAAGAACTTGTTCATCAGAAGTGTTTTCACTTTTTTTTTTTTTAAGGAGGCAGTAGACGGAATCAAACAGATTTCCGGAGGCAGAGAATTCCATATTTTCGGGCGATACCTGAGAAGGCTCTGTTGCACGTTGTCTTTTTATGGAAAATCTGTGGTTTCAGCAGCAGGGAGCTGGAACCCTCTATCCCCTACTTGGGTTCCCAGACATACTTGGCCAAAAAGGTTGCCATTTTAGCATCTATTTCAGCTCCACTTGGCCATTCAGGAGAGGAGGGCGCTGTTCTAATCTAATGCGTAAACATTTTGCTAGAAAAACACATTTGAGGTGAGCAGATTTAGTGTCGGTGCTATTGTAGGGTGACCTATACAGTAGCTGATCTCCACCTAAATTGAACTACCCAGAGTTCTCTGCTTTTTTGTGTCTTTTTGCATGTGTGTGTATATAATATGTATACTCCTCAAAAAAGCAGCTTGCCTCAGTTCAGTTTTGAAAGGGCAATGCTGAAAGTTAAGTCTTGGGTTCCACTCCATTAGTAGATATAGCACTGACTTCTTCTAGCTAATGTTGAAATTAGAGTGTCTACCAAATACTTTATCTATGGACAGGTCAGCAGCGATGATATAGCGTGCCAAGTAGCATTGCATCTAATCACACCACGCCCCCCAATCCAGTGAGCTGGGGGTTTGAGTCTCAAGGGATAGTAGTAGGGAAGTGTCCCGCATGTCTACCAATATTGAAAGTGTCTGACAGCATCCCATTGACCCTCACCTAGCTACTGGATAAGTATACAGCACCCGTATCCAAGATAGGTTGGTCGGCCCAAATCATATTTTTTTCTAGACCCCCAAACGTGTGCTTATTTTATAGAATCAAACAAGTTAGCCTTAGTCTAGTGACACAACCATCTCTGGCTCCATCACCGTTTGTGTGTATTCCATACAGCCATATAGTCTTGTAAATTTCTGTCTGAAACTTCCCTTTGGCATACAGCCTTGACAGGATCTTCAACAGTGATAAGGGCCTATCAAAGGTCCGTTCACATCGTAACTTTTACCTTCCTTGTTTATTAGTACTACTGTAGGCAGGCATACAGGCATAGTTCATGGGACAATCCTAGTCTCCCTGTCTCCTGAAACATCCTAACCATGTGTCCCATAATTTGCCAAATACACACTGATTAAATTCAACCTAGAGCCAGTTGGGACCAGCAACTCTGTCTGGATCTGTGTAATTGTCGATTTAACTTTTGGTCCTGTCTTCATCAAGTTTCATTATTTCAGTTGCAAATAGTGAGGGAAATCAACAAGTCTTACAAATACTCTCAGATTTACTCTCATGAAACGAGTGAAAATATGTGCCGAACATCTGAGTTCTCATCATTCCTTGTAACCTTATTACTATCAGCGTCTTTAATTTATTCAATCCACCAGTTATTCTATTTTCATTTCCCAAGCCAGGCTAACAGTTTTGCTTCCTACTTTGTACAGCTGCTTCTGAGATGCAAAATATAAGTCTCCCATTCGTTGTATATTGAAGCCTGGAATTCTAGCTTCTTAATCTCAGTTTGATGTCCGAGCGGTTCTAGATTCACAGTGGTGCCCCCTCTCCAGCACCAGGAGCTTTCCCATCTCGGTAGTAGCCTGTAGCCATTCTCACTATTACCCAAGATGCCACTTCTCCCCTAACGGCTGTCTTGTTCTCCTCCAACAGTGTCAAATCGGAGTTGAGTCTGTGAAGTAGCTGTTGGTGGCTTCCCCTTTGTCTATCATTTTTTTCTCTCGTAGATCCCAGTCATCTATTTTTTCCATCCATTTGTTCTTTTATATCTTTGAGTGCTTAGGACAGTCCACATTGGGGAGTGGTCAGTTATTCATCTGGCCAAAACCATAACATCACAAAATCTATGCGAGCGTTAACTCAGTGTGAAGACCCGGTCTATCATGGAGAAGGAGCCATGGTCCACTGAGAAGTGAGACTTCTGCGAAAGGTCCTTAAATTCAACTACGATGGTGAATTTTCAGAATCTCAACTGCTCTAGGTCTTTCTGCATGGGCCAAGAGGGGCAGTCGAGTACCAAAGAATGCCTCGCAGAAGCATTCACCCTCAAATGCGTACTAGTGAAATACATGAGCTGCCGGAAATCTCATGGACCTGAAGTGCCATTTGGGGGGTACATTACTACAATCCAGTCAATGCTCCCAGCGACCAACTGCTATACAATTTGTAATTGTCACCCGACACCCTCAAAAGGGTGGTTTTTGATGGTGCACATGGTGCTGTGTTCAGTAGCAGGTTTGTGTTAGTGCTCTCTGGACTCCGCAGTACCTGCATGATCTGTACTGGCTCTTCTTTAAATAGATTTAATTTAATGATGCAAAATTATTTGATATACATATTTTTGGAGAAAAAAATTCTTTGCCAATACTAAAGTTTTTGGTGGAAATTGAGAAATATATCAGAATTGCGCTTTAAAGATGTCCCTGAAATACCACAAGATGTTTTTTTTTTACCATCTGGTTTGCTAATCTTCACGTTCATGCTTCAAGAATTTGGAGATTTAACTCCAAATATATTTGAGTGGTAGACCTCTTTTGCTCTTATTGGCCTACGCTTTGTAATTCTGAGACTGTTTGGGTGTGTGACTGTACAGGAATTGGAGATACTGTGTGTATGAACATCTTCGTGTTGTCGGATATTGACAGTTTTGCCTTTGCACGACCGAGCTTAATAGGAATTTAGATTACTGATTTTTTCAGTATATCCCTATGAAGAGTTAACACAGTGGCAACGAGAGGCTTTGATTTAGCCTTTAGGGCGTAGGATTCTGCACATGGTAAGAAAGGACAACCTGTTGAGCAAAACTCCTGAAATTATCAGCTTAGACTGAGACTGAAAGGCGGCTGCATCTGTGATTCTCGTGCCTAGGCTCGAGACATGTCGATAGGCTCGTTCAGGAGAGGGAAAGCCTCTGGGGTAGCAGTCCTCGTTTACTGGCTGCGGACGTTTAAGTACTCAGTAATTGTGCCAACATAGTCTGGCTGAAGGGGGCACATTCTGGATACATATCCATACTTTGTATAATGCTTTTGTATTTTCTACATGTCGCTTTTAGTGGGTCTGCATGTCTGCCGAATGATTGTCAGGTATTCCCTGTATTTCCCATTGATTTTAACTTTCCACGTTGCTTCTTGCTCGTTTCTGGTGCGCTGGAAGGGATTAGCAAGGTTTTTATTGCTGCTTTTTGAATAAAGTAGAACTATGATAAATTATGTGGGAGTGTGCACAAGTTTCCCGTTCCTTTGGAAACGGATTATTCTTGCTACCCGGTGCCGTATCCGTTCAGATTGCGTGCGGTCTAAGCAGGACTTTATTGATCTTTAATAAAGCCAAGTGCTGCCAAAGCTTTATTTAGGCCTGATCCTAGCACGATTCCTTTGGCACAGAGCCGTCTGGTCTCTGAAATTTCATAAACTCTGCACGCACACAGCTTGAATTCAGTATAATGATAGAACTGTTAAGAAAGAAAATTGATTGCAGGGTTTCATATACTATAACGAGCGGAACAGCAATTCAAATGGCTCGTAGAGGAGGATATTCTGCATGTCATCCATGGGAAGCCTGAATAAAGGGGGCTTGCTGTCAGAAAAGTAATTGTTCTAGCAAGGTTCACGTGGGAGGTCAGAATCTTGCTTTACTAGAAAGAATAAAGCCTGGCAATATTGTGTTAATTACATGGAAGCTCCACGTTTTCCTACTCAAAGACAGGTCCGGTCAGGTGGGACACATGGAATAGCCCCTGCAGGCTGTACGACCGAGGCTTATTTTTTCAGTTTAATAGCTTATGAATGGTCGGTCCATCTGGTCCCAAAAGCATCCATGAAGGAGCAGCGCTCCGTTGTGTTATGGAAGCATAGTTTGTCTGTTGCTGCAGACAAGTATTGCACCTTGGTGCTTTATCCATTCAGAAATGTATTTCCAATTCTTTTGGATAGAACAGTGATTTTAGTTAAGCAGTTTTTGTTTGTTATTATTTAACAACTGTTTGACTGCACTTGCAAATGTTCCTTACTTCATTGTAGAATCCACTAAGGATCAGGCCTATCCCGCCATTTATTGTTTTTAGGTTAAGCCTAGCGGCAGCGCGCATGTGCTGCTCGCTCTGCGAGGTATGCTGTATTAGGGTATGCACTGGAAGCCTCGCCTACTCTCCGTCCAGATTTGTCATTGGCTTGTGACATTGTCCTTCCTAAATGCTGGCTTCTGATTCGAAAATAGGCTTGTTAGTCCCTCCTTGGTACCGCCTTGTCTCCATTTGTTACCGCCCATAACGACTAGACCTTTTACTTGGCTTGTTACACGGTCTGCATTATAAGTGGGTGAGCACTATTTTGTTTATTGACAGTATTTGGGACAATGGCGGCCGATTTTCTTATACCGATTTAAATTGTATGCTGAGCGCGGCGCCCGCTTCAGGGACACCACGCTCGGTTTCATTTTAATTTTTTTATTTTTACTGAGCGCGGCGCCCGCTTCAGGTCCACCGCGCTCTGTTGAATTTTTATTTTTTATTAGTGAGGTTGTAAAGCACACCGTATAGATAGCCCGAGGGCTTTACGTTGTCATGGATTCTAGTAAACTTCTTACAGCTCTCAAAACGATTATTTGTGAAGTTTAGTGTGTGTAATCAGGTTGGTTTTCGCTGCAGCTGCTGTCTAAAAACAGCTGCAGAATCATTTGCTCCCGAAGCGCTTTCCTCCTACCTCTCCTTGGTGTTTTGGAGTTCTCACCATGGCAACGGTGACGCCATTCCGTTTATAGCGCTCTCTCCCGGTGAAAACATCACTCCCTTCCTTTTCATGCTGTTGCCAATAGTGGTTTGAGTAACACCCCTGTCCGATCGCACCGCCTGATTCACGGAAGTCAGGAAAAAATAATTGGAAATTTGCTTCCACAGAATTATTTCTATCTTAGAGCCAAATTTCAGGCGCATTGGATTTACAGTAAGTACCCTGGCTGGTACTCTTGGCGCACGCGCACTACTCATAGGAGCTAATTCACAAAGACATTAATAAATAACTGAAGTACCTCTACATGAGTACTACCTCTCACACTCAAAAATATCTGGGTGAACTGGCCCCGTAATGTCAAAGTCCCTATTAGTAAAAGTGCACACATGATAAAAACGTTTCTGTTTATTATCATTGTATATTAATATTCCTTGAATAGTTCCATTTTTTGTGTTGTGGCCAATTCACACAATCAGTCACGAGTACATGAAGTAATACTATAGAAATACAACTCACTTGAATGCCTTTGTGAACTGGTCCCATAGTTTCTCAAGGGCTATTCGCATTCGTAAAGTGTACTTGTTGAATTTTCACCAGGTGGGAAATTCTGTTTTCATGCATTTGACATAAATTTGCATTTACACATTAACATTTTTTGTTTAGTTGCAAAGAAACCCCTCCTTCCCACACCATAAAATTTGGAGTAATACTTCTCTATTGCAATCCTGGAAACGCACACACTCCTGCCCTTGACAGGAGTAAAATTTCATTTGTTTCCATGGTGACTGAGTACCAGTTAAGTGGTGTTCACTCATTTTTGTATGTAGTGCTTCTCTAGAAGGCCCACAAATTTACCCTCAATCTGGAATTTGAGACTACTGATGGAATATTCGTACCTGCAGATGCTATAAGTAAGGGTAAAGGTCCATCATTCCGGAGTCTGTCAATCAGGGTTGGAATTTTGTCCTTGCTGATGTTTTTTTTGTGCACTTTAGTGGAACTTAGGTGCGTAAATAGCTTTAGTTACAAGGCCCACGGTGGTTGGTGTAGCCTTGCTTCCCATTCCTGATGTAAATGTTCATAATTGTTTTCTCAATTCCATTCTGAGTGCTCGGTGCCAGCTTCTTCTCTTCGTTATGCTACTACCTCATGTGTAAAGTTCTCACAAGGGATTCTGTATAGTCCCCCTGCCCTCGCATCAGGTGAGCTGCACGCAGGACACCTTCGCAGTGCTACTCATTGGAGGTCTACCTTGCAGAAGGTCAACCGTTGGAAACAAGTTCCCACCCGAGGATTAATTCATTTTCAAGTAGTATCATGGAGGACCGATATATACAAATGTATTACAAAAGTGATGGTGTAGACCCTTTTTAGGTCGAGCCTGGGCAGCGCATGCGCTGCTGTGCAAGGCATGCTGTATTAAGGTATGGACGTGAAGCTCCGCCCACTCAGCCCAGTTTTTTCATTGGCTTGTTTCATTGTCCATTGTAAACTGTGGCTTTTCATTAGTCAATAGGCTTAGTAGTCCCTCCTTAGTACTCCCTTTTCCATTCTGTAACCTCCCATTAGGACACCCCCTGTTATGTGTGTTGTTGCTCGGAAGGCTTTAATTACAGACTCCAAGCACTTATTATTTCAAAGAGCTCTGTCCTGCCTGCTTTTGCCAGCAGGAAAAGGCAGGACACGCTCTCTCCTAACGCATTTGCAATGCAATAGGTCTCACATTTGTGAGAGTTCAAGCTATTGGCATAGTAAATTTCAATGCCTTTTATCTGTTTTAAAAAAAACACAAATAAAAGGCATTGTCATTTACAATGTTAATAGCTCAAACTCTTGTAAATGCGAGACCTATTGCATTGCAAATGCTTGTTATTTTGTTGTTTTTTGGCAATTACTTTAACGTTAATAACCATTGCATATGTCTTCCTTTGATAATGTTATTAAATAAACATTGTTATATATGTATCTATCCAACCAAAAAAGTTTTCCCATTTAGGAGAGCCACACACAGGTAGGTAAAATCCTGTTTAATTGTAAGAGCTGCAGCACACTGGATGGAAGTCTTGCCAAATTCATTAAGCAGCCTGACGCGTTTCATGCTAACAAGCATTTCTTCAGAGGCAGTTCATTTGCAACGTGAAGCGTGCGGCGCTACTTATCACTCCAACCACCTGCCACAGTGGGCGTTGGCTCACGCTTAGCCTGATGGTCTACGTAGTGCCGAAAATAATACTTCAGTGAGTGCTTACACGCTGTAAAAAATAAAATTAAAATAATCAGTCAACCCCCAGTGGGTATGGAAAGAGTCCTTTTCTCAATGCGTTGCACATTATAACTCTCACAAAACGACCTCCTGCCCATTGCGCTGATAGTCACTTAACGCCAACACGGTCCACTTCCTTGCGGCAGGGCTTCTCCCACGACCGGGACCAGCCGTGTTTAATCCAGGCAACTCTTGTGTTTGGATGAATAACGCCTAGCCGTAGTAGAAGCCCCGCTGCCAAGCGGACCAGGGCAGCGCCAATCGGCGTATGCTAATGATGGACAGGGGCCGAATTCAAATGCTATTACGAGACAGCAGGACATTGCAACATTACCACAGTACCCCACTGTGGTTTTAATGTTTGAATGACGAAGTGCAAGGCACCTCACTGAAGGATTATTACATTGTACCACATGTACCAGTAGCCATTGCGGTCACTACGCCCACTGGGGCGGGTACAGAGTTTAAAAATCGGGAACAATCATGCCTCGCATCTGTTTGGACTCAGCCTAAGAAAAAGAGCAGGGGCTCGAAACGCGTCGGCTGTGATGTGTATCTGTGGACTACGTTTGTGTTTATGCTGCAGTCTTTTGGAATAAATCGAGTGGCCATATCAACCTGTGTGGGCTTCTACTGTTTGGGGCAACTCTTGTGTTTGGATATATATATATATATATATATATATATATATATATATATATATATATATATATATATATATATATATTTACCTATTGGCGGTTGCTCGTAGGTAGTTCTAGTTAGGACCTAGTTTCCGTAGACAAAGCGTTTTTGTTTTGCTAATAACTTTGGTACCATTTGACGAACCTTAATAAAATTTGCAAAGCTAGTACGCCGATCACTTCAGCTGCTGTCTGGAAGGTTTCTGGGTGATTCGTCAAGCGGGGGCTGAGAGAGTGGGTCCCAAAATGCTTTTCCCCATGCAATTTCCCATAAGGATTTTAGACACGACTAAAGCCCGAACTGCGGAACGGAATTACACCAAATTCTAGCAGAAAGCTAGTTCTTGGTCCAGAAAGAGCCCTTTTTTGTAATTTGGTGTAAATCCGTTAAGTAGTTTTGGAGTTGTTAAAGAAAAAATATTTATGTATCTCTAGGGACGCAGATCCGACAGATCTCATAGTGAGATCTGATAGGATGCCACCACTTTAACCAGGAAGTGGTGGCAGCTATCTCTGACTTGGCCGAAACAAAATGTGGTGGATGCCGGGGGATGGGGTCCCGCGCCAAAATCGGCCTGGAGAGGGGGGCTGCTTGCCCGGGGTTGGATTAATGTATGGTAATTAAATATTACTTAAAAACGTTTTAAAAAGCTAGAAATTCACTGAAGAAAAACAAAGGTTACAGGGACGTCATAGTTAGGAAATATAATTAAAAAACACTTCAAAATTCACAAAAAAACCAAAGCAAAGGTTACAGGGACTTTGTGGTTAGTTTCAGATTTTACACACACAAAACCATAGAAATTCTGCATTTATAGTTATCTCAAGTAACTATAACTTGTGCCCTAAGGTAACTATGACTCTCGCCCTCGCCACGCACTGCTAATCACCCCATGTTACATTAGTAATAACATCTTCTATGACCTCATTGATAATATCACTGCAACATTTGCAGTGAAATCATTGATGAGAAAACTGTGCATGGTGGGGGTGCAAGTTAGTTACCTTAGAGTACAAGTTATAGGTTGGAGGCATGTGTGCTGTGGATACACATGCTTGGCATACTCCTGCCATCTAGTGTTGGGTCCGGATGTTTGCAAGTTGTTTTTCTTTGAAGAAGTCTTTTCCAGTCACAAGGTAAAGGGACTCCTCCTTTCGGTGATAGTGCGCATGCACATCGACTCCCTTTTTAGATTGTTTTTAATCCGCCGTCTGGTTCGTATGTGGTTTGCTGTGCTCCGGTTCGAGACCGTTTGTTGGGATCCCTTGGATTCGCAACCCACTGTTCCCGCATCAGAATTGTTTCGAATGCGTTTTCCCATCCTCCGCGTGTTGAAAATTGGAAAACTTTTACAGTTGGATCGACAAAACTCCAACCTCGGCCTTTGTGCCTAGCCCATTTCTTTCACTTCCACTTGAGAGACCAACATCAAGGAAATCGGATGATGGAAAGGAGTCCGTTCCAGTTCTACCCTTGGTGCCACTCCAAATATCCGCGCACTGACCTTCACAAAGTCTGTAACTTGTGCCTGTCTCGGGAGCACAAGGAAGAAAACTGCGATGCCGGTAGCTCATTCTGTTCGAAAAAGACCCCCCAAGACCGCTGGGCTCGACGTAAAGAAATGCAGCGACAAAACATAGAGACTCCCCGAATGCTTCAGAGAAGATATCAAACAGGAAGAAATGGAATAGTCGGCAGTGGAGGAAGAAGAGGCCTCTGTTCAAGATTCACATTCTGAGCTGGAGATATAACTGGAGCCCCAGAAGGTTCCAGCTGGTCAAGGTGATGCGAGTACCAAAGCCCCTTTACCCGCAAAACCTGCTTACATCAAACATAAGGCTTCCAGGCCACCACTGCCATCCGGCCATAGTAGGCACCGAGACTCTGCTTAGAACGGCCGCCCTCTGGCTCGGCAACGAAAGCAAACCTCAAGCCTTCCGGCTCGAGTCGAGATACTACAACTTCGACACCTAAAGCTTCGGTTCCAAAAGGCAAAAAAGACAAATCCAGCTCGGCACCGAAAATTTCGGCACCGAAACAAAGATGCTCTTCAAAGGTCTCCGGAGCCAATTTTAGAAAACTTGCAACAAAAACTGGATCCAAAACAGAAAAACCTGTATATAAATCCAGTCACTGGAAATATTACAGCAAAACCAGTGATACTATCCTCCAAAAGAAAGACACTGGATATAAAATCCCTCTTAAAAAAGACATGGCTACTAGCCCTCTTCACCCTGTTTCTCGTACCCCTCCACCCTCTTCACCTATTGCACTGCCATCAGACCCTCTACACCTAACACCACAGGGCTCTCCGGGAACAGATCCTGATACAGGGGATTGGGATGACACTTGTGGGCAACCATAACCAGATCCATGGGGTGATTGCAATATAGATCCTCCTACAGATACAGACCCAGATCTATACCCTGCTAAACCTTCCCCTCCTGATGACAAAACCTCATACCAGGAGTTAATTTCCAAGGCAGCTACATACCATGGAGTTACTTTACACAAGGAATCTTTGGAAGAAGATTTCTTATTTGAAACATTAGGGACCACACATAGGGCAACACAGTCATTACCTATGCTAAAAGGTAAGATGAGGCATGCGGAGGACATTTTTAAAGATCCAGTGAGGGCATGTATTATAACACCTAGGGTGGATAAAAATATAAACCCCCCACCATCTGACCCAATTTTTTTAAGGGCCAGCTTCCTTTAGATTTCTTAGTTGTGTCTAATGCTCGTAAAAAAGCAAATTCACAAACTACAGGGGATGCACAACCTTCAGACAAAGAGTCCAAGCTAATGGATGCTCTGGTAAGAGTGACTGCACAATCAGCCAACCATTGGCGTATAGCCAATGCACAAGGTCTTTTGGCTAGATACGATATGGCCCACTGGGACGAAATGGAAGACTAACTCAATTTCTCCTAGAGGAGCACAGAAAAAGAGGGCAGGAACTAGTACAAGAGGGAAAACTAATTTCCAATTCCTCTACTAGGTGTGCGTTAGATGCTGCTGATTCTGCAGCCAGGGGAGTCGGTACTAGTATTCTCCTCAGAAGACGAGCATGGTTATGAATCTCTGGTTTTAAGCCAGAAGTACAGCAAACAATACCCTGTTCAACAAGAAACATCTTTTTGATCCTCAAGTGGATGAATCACTTGAAAAAATGAATAAAGATACAGAAATAGTAAATTATATGGGGGCACGATTGTCACCCTCTAACAGAGTTTCCTTTCGCCGCTTATTTTATAGGGGAGGCTCAAAGTACCTCCACAGATGCCAACACATCTTCCTATAAACTACAAAATCAATCCTCCCCCCTCTAGAGGATTTTTCAAGGGCGGTTACAGAGGGGACAATTTTAAAGGCAGAGGTAGAGGTACCCCAACATGTACCTCTCCATCTCCCAACAAACAGTGACTTCATATCTGAAAGAGACACGTTAGTGACAGATTCCTTACCTTAGAATATCCCCAGGCGTCAGGCTGGATCCGGAAAGTTTTGCGTAGCAGTACCCTTGCGCGTCGGTAGGCGGCGTCGTGCGGCTTCGCGTCCGTCGTCGGCGTCGTGATCGCCGGGATGACGTCGCGGGCAGTACTTAGGCGCCGCCCTGCGCGCTGACGTCAGTTCTTCTTTTTCCGCGCCAGCAAGCGCAGATCCGGGAAGAGCAGTGCCCTGGTCATTTTTTGACCATACTTTTTGGTGATTTTTTCACTGTTTTTCCATCTTTCAAGGTGTCGTAGGGATGCCCGGCTTCAAGCGATGCGGCGCCTGTGCGCGGATGATGTCCGTCACCGACCCGCATTGGGAGTGTCTCTTCTGCCTCGGCCGAGGCCACGACACGGAGTCTTGTACCTACTGCCAGGCCCTCCACCCGAAAGCTTTGCGAGAGCGGTCTCGAAAGCTCCTCGAGGCCCGGCATTCGGCTCCGCGGAAGCCCCGGTCGCGTGAGAGGTCCAGGGGTCGATCGCGGAGTCCACACCGGTCGTCGGCGTCGAAGTCTTCTTCGTCCGGTAAGTCGAAGCACAAAAAGTCCAAAAAGCATCATCGCTCTAGGACTTCGCCTCGCCGGTCTCGCGACTCGGCTGAGGCCCCTCCCGGCACCGTCCCCTCCCCGCGGCCCCGGACATGCCTGTGGAGTCGCCCCGCCATACCCGCCCTTCTCGGGTTCGGGGGCGGATCCGGCCAAAGTACAGGAATTCCTGTCGGCCATGGCCCGCCTCTTCGGGCCTTCAGGCCCCTCCGGTGCGCCTTCGGGCCCCGCGGGCCCTGATGGGGTTGCTCCGCGCGTCGCCGACGGCTCCGGCCCCGGCGTCGCCCGTGCCTCCAGCCTCGATCCCGGCTCCGGCCCCGATCCCGGCTCCACAACCCCCATCGACGCCGGTCGACCTAACGACACCTCCGCCGGCGCCGATGTCTCCGGTGCCGTTCTCGGCGCCGCCCTGGGCTCCGGGCGGCGTCGTCCCCCTGGTCCTTCCGGCTCTGGACATGGATCCGGACCGACGTCGCTTGACGCCGGCTCCGGCGCCGATGGGACCTTGGGTCCCAACTGTCCCTCCTCCTCCTTATTTTGAACCAGAGGAGGACCAGTTGGACTGGGAGGGGTCTGATGACCCTCTGACACGACACTGTCAGTACGATCAGGACTGGACAGAGAGTCTAGGGGAGGCCAGTGGTCTGGATACTTCCCCTGACACTGGCATGCTGTCTCCTCCCGTGGCTACGGAGGAGGGAGCCAATTTTGGTACGGTGTTGCGTAGGGCAGCTGGGGCCTTACGTCTCCAACTTCCTACTTTGACGGTCAAGCCTAACATCTTGACAGAGGTGCTTCAGCCGGCAGCCTCCTCTGCGGAGACTGTGCTGCCGTTTAACGACGCCCTCACTGACGTTCTTTTGGGCGCCTGGTCCAAGCCCAACACAGGGGCTCCTGTGGATCGGAACGTGTCACGACGCCATCGCCCAGCTCCGGGCGACCCCCTGTTTCTCTCTGTCCACCCCACTCCTGAGAGCTTGGTTGTCCAAGCCTCCGCTTCCCAAACCGCCTTCCCTACCGCTCCTCCGGATAGGGAATCCAAACGCCTGGATCAATTTGGGAAGAAGGGTTTTTCTTCCTCCAGTGCTGGCTTGCGGTCCATTAACACCGCTCGTCTTTTGGGCCGATATACCCACTCCCTGTGGGATTCGGTGGCGGATGTTTTGCCCCAGTGTCCTGAGGAGGTCCAGACACTGCTTTCCCGCGCCATTGCGGAAGGAAGGGATGCGGCTAAATACACCATTCGTTGTGGCCTTGACACCGCCGACTCGCTGGGCAGGTCTATTGCAACGACGGTGGCGCTCAGACGCCACGCCTGGCTGAGAACCACTGGTTTTTCAGGGGATGTCCAGAATACTCTCATGGACATGCCCTTTGATGGAGTCGGTCTTTTTGGGTCCAAAGCAGACCATGCGTTGGAGCGCTTTAAGGACTCACGGGCTACTGCCAAGTCCCTGGGCCTTTCTGCTACACGCCCTCCGCTGACTTCTGCTTTTCGCCCCTATCGTGGCCACGGTAGGGGCGCCCTTCACGTCAGCAGCCCAGCCACCGGCCCGCGCAGCAGGCGTCTTCGCGTGGCCGAGGACGTGGATTCCGCCGTGGCGGATCGGGCAACCAGCGTGCGGGTCAGGCCACCACCTCCAACCCGTCCGCGGCCTCCAAGCCCTCCTAGTCCCTCCTTTCAGGTGCACAGCACGCCAGTAGGGGGCAGGGTCCGCCATCACCTTCCCCACTGGCGCACAATCACCTCGGACAGGTGGGTCTTGGACATTGTCCGAAGGGGCTACTCCCTCCCCTTCGAGACCACCCCCCAGCCATGCCACCTCAATTCCACCGCATGTCAGGGGATCACTTGGTGCTTCTACAGAAGGAAGTCACGGCCCTCTTGACCAAGAGGGCCATCGAGCATGTTCCGACCCCAGAAGTAGGGCGTGGTTGCTACTCCCACTACTTTCTGGTGCCCAAAAAGGACAAGGAGGACATGCGTCCTATCTTGGACCTCCGGAACGTCAATCGCTTCCTCCGGAAGGAGAAGTTCAAGATGCTCACCCTAGCTCAGGTCTTGACTGCCCTCGACCCTGGAGACTGGTTGGTAGCGTTGGACTTGCAGGACGCGTATTTCCACATCCCCGTCCTGCCGGCCCACCGGCGTTACCTTCGGTTCACGGTAGGCCACGAGCATTTTCAGTTCACCGTGCTCCCCTTTGGCCTTAAAAGTGCCCCTCGGGTGTTCACGAAAGTGATGGCGGTGGTCGCAGCTCATCTGCGCCGGGCAGGGGTTTCAGTCTTCCCCTACCTCGACGACTGGCTGCTGAAGGCGGGCTCGTCCCAGGCAGTCGTCTCCCACCTCCAGACTACGGCCGAACTCCTGCACTCGCTGGGGTTCTCCATCAATGTGCCGAAGTCGCATCTGATTCCTTCTCCACAGCTCCTTTTCATCGGAGCAGTTCTGGACACGACGCAGTTTCGGGCCTATCCTCCCGAACGGCGAGTCCGGGATATTCAGGCTATGATTCCGATCTTTCGGCCTTTATCCTGGGTTTCGGTACGGATGACCCTGAGGCTGCTGGGCCTCATGGCCTCCTGCATCCTGCTGGTCACTCATGCCAGATGGCATATGCGGGCTCTGCAGTGGGACCTGAAGTTCCAGTGGGCGCAGCACCAGGGCAACCTGTCCGATCACGTCCAGATCTCGGAGGGGACTGCAAGACAGTTGCAGTGGTGGCTCTCGAACCGGCAATGGGTCATGGGCAGGTCCCTCTCCCTTCCCCAGCCAGAGCATACAGTTGTGACGGACGCGTCCCTTCTGGGATGGGGCGGTCACATGGGAGAGGCGGAGATCAGAGGCCTCTGGTCTCCGGCGGAGTCCCGGCTCCATATCAACCTTCTGGAGCTCCGGGCGATCCGACTTGCACTCAAGGCATTCCTTCCCTCTGTCAAAGGGCAGGTAGTGCAGGTGTTCACAGACAACACCACCGCCATGTGGTACTGCAACAAACAGGGCGGGGTGGGGTCTTGGACCCTTTGTCAGGAGGCTCTGCGCCTCTGGACATGGCTGGAACATCAGGGCATGTTCCTGATGGTTCAACACCTGGCAGGTTCCCTGAACGCCAGGGCGGACGAACTCAGCCGCAGGTGCATGATGGATCACGAATGGCGTCTTCACTCGGAAGTGGCGCAAGGACTCTTTCTACAGTGGGGAGAGCCTTGGTTAGATCTATTCGCCACCGAAGAGAACGCGCAATGTCATCAGTTCTGCGCGTTGGAATTTCCAAGGCGGCACTCGCTCGGCGACGCTTTTCGTCACGAGTGGAGTTGCGGTCTTTTGTACGCCTTTCCGCCTATACCACTTCTACCCAGAGTGTTGAAGAAGATTCGGCACGACCGGGCCCAAGTCATTCTTGTGGCTCCGGACTGGGCTCGAAGAGTTTGGTATCCCGAGCTACTCAATATCAGCATAGATCCCCCGATCCGTCTGCCTCTTCGGGAGGATCTTCTGTCGCAGCAGCAGGGAACGGTCCTCCACCCGAACCTGTCCAGTCTACACAACTGCTTGCGTGGAGATTGAGCGGCGGCAGTTGATTCCTTTCGACTTGCCTCCCGAAGTTTGTGATGTGATTCTGGCAGCCAGGCGTCCCTCCACTAAGGTGGTATACGCCTGCAGGTGGAACAAATTTGTGGCATGGTGCACAGCAAAGGCTGTGAATCCCCTTTCTACCACCTCTTTCTGAGGTCCTTCTGTTCCTTCTCTCTCTGGCCCAACAGGGTTCTGCCCTGGGTACCATCAAGGGTTATCTTTGTGCTATCTCGGCCTTCCTCAGGCTCCCTGATCAGCCCTCCCTTTTCAAGTCCCCTGTTGTTAACAGGTTCTTAAAAGGCATTACTCACCTCTTCCCTCCTGTTCCGTTTGTGATGCCTCAGTGGGACTTGAACTTGGTTCTTACCTTTTTAATGTGCGCTCCCTTTGAGCCTCTGCATAACTGTCCTCTTCGTCTTCTGACTCTGAAGACAGCCTTTCTGGAGGCCATCACCTCCGCTCGGCGGGTGAGTGAGCTCCAGGCTCTATCTTGCAAACCTCCCTTTCTGTCTGTTCATCCAGACAAGGTTGTTCTTCGGACGCGTCCGTCCTTCTTGCCAAAGGTGGTTACTGCTTTCCACATTGGGCAGACCATCACTTTGCCCACCTTCTTTCCGCCTCCGCATCCTTCTAGAGAGGAAGAGAGGCTCCACCGTCTGGACCCAAAACGTGCGCTCTCCTTCTATATCGACCGCACAAAACACTTCCGGGTGGATGACCAGCTCTTTGTTGGCTACGTGGGCGCCAAAAAAGGTCGGGCGGTGCACAAGAGGACCATCTCCCGCTGGGTTACCTTGTGCATCAAGACCTGCTATTCTTTGGCTAAGAAGGAGCCTCCTGTTGGGCTGCGTGCCCATTCCACCAGGGCGACGGCTGCTACCACGGCCTTGGGCCGCGGTGTTCCGCTGCCGGTTATCTGTCAGGCAGCTACGTGGGCCTCGCTGCACACGTTTACAAAGCATTACTGCCTTGACAGTCAGGTCCGGAGGGACGGCTTCTTTGGCCGTTCTGTCCTCCAGGACTTCCTTGTCTGATCTTTGTTCGCAGACCCACCACCGGGGTTGGTATTGCTGGGGTATCTATTCTAAGGTAAGGAATCTGTCACTAACGTGTCTCTTTCAGATGCACAAGTTACTAACTTGTGTAACGATATATCTGTAAGAGACAGTAGTTAGTGACAGATTCCTTACTGCCCCACCCATCCTCCCCGTTCTGCGAACTGATTTCTAGGGTTAAGGACATCCCTTTCAGGGCCCTAGTATTTTTTCAGACACCTATGTCAGCTTCTTGCATGGCTCTGCGTTCCTGGCGCGGAAAGTCGTGTACAGAACTGACGTCAGCGCGCAGGGGCGGCGCCTAAGTACTGCCCGCGACGTCATCCCGGCGATCACGACGCCGACGACTGATGCGGAGCCGCACGACG
Organism: Calotriton arnoldi; assembly: GCA_963921515.1. Lineage (NCBI taxonomy): Eukaryota > Metazoa > Chordata > Amphibia > Caudata > Salamandridae > Calotriton > Calotriton arnoldi. The sequence goes on from CAWUFW010000028.1 coordinate 3,718,724, forward strand.
CCGCCTACCGACGCGCAAGGGTACTGCTACGCAAAACTTTCCGGATCCAGCCTGACGCCTGGGGATATTCTAAGGTAAGGAATATGTCACTAACTACTGTCTCTTACAGATATATCGTTACACAAGTTAGTAACTTGTGCAACACACCCGCCAATCATCATACACCTGTCAGGAGAAGACCATCAATTTCTTCCCATTTGGCAGTCAATAACAGACAAATGGGTGTTGGACATTATCCAACATGGTTATTACCCGTAGCTCAAAAGCAATCCTCCCAATATTCCACCTCACATTCACAAACTCTCTCTAGAGCACCAACAACTGCTCAAACAAGAGGTACAAGCTCTTCTAACAAAAGGCACTATAGAACCAGTTCCAATACAACACCAAGGGTCTGTTGTTTACTCGCTCTACTTCCTAATCCAAAAAAGGCCGGTTCTCTATGACCAATATTAGATCTCAGGCCTTTAAATTTATATATACTATCAGAACCCTTCCATATGGTCACTCTTCAACAAGTGCTTCCCCTCTTACAGCAAAACGACTGTCAGCACTAGACTTAAAGGACACGTGCTTTTACATCCCTATTCACCCAGCACATCGCAAATACCTCAGATTTGTGGTAGCTGGAAAACACTATCAATTCAAAGTTCTCCCATTTGGAGTAACTACTGCACCCAGAGTATTCACCATATGTCTAGCAGTAGTAGCAGCTCATCTAAGAATACAACAAATTCATGTCTTCCCTTATCTAGAAGATTGGCTCATCAAAGCCAACACACATCTCAAGTGTTTACAACACACTCAAATTACAATAAATCTCCATCAATTGGGATTCACAATCAATGTGCAATAATCCCATCTTCAACCCACACAACTGCGACTCTATTTGGGAGCTATCCTAAAAACTCACAGGTTTAGCCTATCCCATTGCAGACAAAATTCACAATTTTCAAACACTGCTACTGCAATTTCAAAGCAACCAATATCTATCAGCGAGAACTTTCATGCAACTTTTAGAGATGGCATCATGCATCGCCATAGTACGTCATGCAGGATCAAACATGTGTCCTCTACAGGAAGGCTTAGCAAGCCAATGGAATCAATCACAGGGTCAACTAAAAGATCTAGTGTTGGTAGACAGCCGCACCCATCGCTCTCTGCAGTGATGGGACACCCAAAACTTATCAAAAGGGTGGCTCTTTATCGACCCTGTTCCACAACTTGTGCTCACAGCGGACTCATCCCTTACAGGGTGGGGTGCCCATCTACAACATCTAACAGTTCAGGGTCTCTGTGACACCAAACACAAAAGTCTCCAAATCACCTACCTAGTGCTTCTAGCTGTTCATCTAGCACTAAAAGCATTTCTACCTCACCTGATAGGTAAAGTTGCCCTAGTCCGGACAGACAATTTGACAGCTATGTACTATGTACAAAAACAGGGGGGGGGGGGGGGAGACACACTCTACAGTTATCACGCCTCTCTCAGACCATTTGGCGTTGGACAATACTTCACAAAATCCAACTGCTAGCAGAATACCTTCCAGGTACGGACAACTAATTTGCCGACCTCCTCAGCAGGATGCGACAGCAAGTCCACGAGTGGGAACTCCACCCTCAAGTTCTCCTCCCGTACTTCTACAAATTGGGGTTTCTACAGACGCATGTCTTCGCAACAGCCGAGAACTCAAAATGCTCAAACTTCGCCTCCAGGTTCCTACCCCCTCTATCCAAAGGCAATGCTCTATGGATGCATTTCCAGAGAGCTAATGCACGGACATGAGCCTTTGCTTTCTGCCGCACGGCCGGCTATCAAGATAATCTTGGCAATTTGTTTGCTTTTTTCGTATGGGCACCTGACTCCGCTGGATGCTAAGTGTATGTTTATTCATCACTTGCACTTTTGGAACCGCTAAGTGATCAACACTACTCCGCCTTAGTGCGGTGACCACCCATTTACCGGGAGCTGTGTACTGATCTGGTCCATATTTATGTTACGGACTACCCATTTATCGGGAGCTGTGGACTGACCCATTCTGTCTCTTTAGGCACCCGTCACAGTTCTCTTTCATTTCCATTGTCCTGATGAAGACCCGCACGCGGAGGTCTAAATTTACTCTCAACGCTCAAGTCTGGTCGAAACTTCAACACCCCTCAGTCTATGGCCTGGATTACACTTTACTGGTCTTCCCCGAAATTGGATGATGCATTCTAAAAAATAGGAGCATCATTCTGTAAAGTGGACATGGAAGAATATAATACAATTGTCTTGTAGACAGGCCTAAGAACACTGGTTTACTTTTCCCAGCATCATTGCAACCAGTACCCTTTGTGTAAATTATGATACTGAGATCTTCAACTGTTTCCTTTCGGACTTTCCCTTCCTCCACTCACCTTGCACTTGAGCATTTTTCCTGCAGTTCTTGTTTAAGCAACAGGCTATTAATATATTTGCATATGTTTTATTGATTATGCTATTACAATAAGGAAAAATATAGAGAAGATTTTGTCTCTAGAATTCAGTTGTTTTGTCTTTCTCTCTGGTGTCTTTCTGAAGAGTATTTGTTTCTCTCTTGTTTAGTGATTATGAGAACCTTTTTAGTGACTCAGCTAATTAATTTTAAGAGTCATTACCTCTTTGATTTTTCTAAAGAGGTACGTCAGGATCAATTGTTGTCCTTACCGCATTGCACCCAGGTCCTTCGACGCATTTTGGGTTACCCCATTAGCTTGTAATGGGCTAAAGATGAATTGGTCAGGGATATTTGCTTATGCTTTTTCGCCTCTCCCTCTTCTTCCATTTCTGGTTCAGAGGCTCAGGCAAACTTCCCTTACCCTTATTCTAATTGCTCCCACATGGGCTCGTCAACTATGGTTCACCACACTTCTAGATCTCTCAGTAGTTCCTCATCAGAAGCTTCACCTCAAACCTTCTCACTCAAAACCATGGAGAAATCAGACATCCAAACCCCAGGGAGCTCAACCTAGCGATTTGGCTCCTGAAGTTATAGAGTTTGGATACCTAAATTTGCCACCAGATTGCATGACAATTCTTAAAGAATCAAGAAAGCCTTCCACTAGAGCATGCTATGCAGCAAAATGGAAAATGTTTGTTATATATTGTAATAACCAGACCATTGACCCATTAGACAGATGCTTCTATACAACAAATCATTTATCTATTGCATCTACAACATGCAGGCCTTGCCTACACATCCATACACCTACACCTTGCAGCTGTCTATCTTCTACACCTTGCAGCTGTCTATCTTAATAACAGACAACACTTATCTCCATTCAAAGTACCAGTGATTACATTTATGGAAAGCCTTATATAACAGCAAAAGTTCCACCTGCATGCAACCTTATTATTGTTCTAACAAGACCTATTGGTCCACCTTTTTAACCATTGCACAATTGTCTACTGTAATTCCTTTCTTGGAGGTTGCTTTCTTGATTGCTATCACTTCACTAAGACGAGTCAGTGGGCTTCAGGCACTAACTTCAGAAGAACCATTCTCCAAACTCCATAAAGACAAAGTGGTTCTTCGAACTAACCCAAAGTTCCTTCCAAAAGTAGTCTCTGCTTTTCATATTAGCCGATCATTTGAGTTAACGGTTTTCTTCCCTCAATCCGATTCAGTAGCAGAAAGAGCGCTACATACATTAGATGTCAAAAGAGCAGTATTATATTATATTGATAAAACAAAAGATTTTCGCAGAACAAAAAAACTTTTTGTTGCCTTTGCTTCCCCTCATAAAGGAAAACCTATCTCTAAATCTGGTATTTCTAGATGGATTGCAAATGTATCCAAACTTGCTATATTAAAGCCAAAAGAACTTTATATATACCTCTTAGAGCACATTCTACTCGTAAAATAGGAGCATCTTTGGCCTTTTTAGGTAACATTCCTATTTCTGACATTTATGAAGCAGCTACATGGTCTACACCACACACATTTACCAAACGTTATTGCGTGGATGGATTAGCACGTCAACAGTCTAATGTATGACTAGCAGTGCTTAAAACACTTTTTCAAACAACTGCAACGCCCACTGGTTAGCCATCGCTTGGGAGGGTACTGCTATACAGTCTATGCAAAGCATGTGTTTCTACACCACACATGCCTCAAACAGAATGTTACTTAACCTGTAAGCATCTGTTCGTGGCATATAGAGCTGTAGATTCACATACGCCCTCCCTCCTCCCAGGACACCTATGGTCATTGCAGTTCTTATTATTTACATTATGCATGCATGGACATCTCTGTACTACACTTACTCCATTCTCACCCTCTTGCGGGACACCAATCTAGCAATGGAGTCGATGCCCATGCGCACTATCACCGAAAGGAGGAGTCACCTTACCTCATGACTGGAAAAGATTTCGTCAAAGAAAAACAACTTGCAAGCATCCGGACCCAACACTAGATGGAAGGAGTATGCAAAGCATGTGAATCTACAACTCTACATGTCAATAACATACTTGCATGAGATAGCTATAAGTATAACTGCTGAATTTCTGTGGTTTTATGTGTAAATTCTTAACCCAACTATAAGGTCCCTGTAACTTTTGTTTTTTCAGTGAAAACAAATATATAAGTATTATTATTGCAATCTCCTTTATTGCGCCACTCGCAGCAGCTCCTTTAAAGAATACAGAACTTTAACAAAATTCCAGTGCTAACAAAAGTCTAGAATCCTTAGCCATCTTACTTTTATTTTGCTGCTGCTCGCTGAGAAGTATAATTTTGATTACTTGTATTTGAGGGTTGCTGGAAAACGCTTAATTAATCTAGGAAAACATAATAATGGTTTTCTTGTAGTAAGAGTATATGTGAGCATGAGGAATGCATGTTATCTTTTGTTCAATTTAATTGAGCAAATAGATGTTTAACGTGGGAAATATGTAGGAGTAGAAAGGTTATTTTTTCCTGTTCGGTACCTGCAGGGTATGCAGTTGTTTCTTTTTCCGGTTACTGTCCGAAGTAAGAGTTTTTTTATGGAAACTCGTTCGGGGGCAGTTGGTGGTCGTTGGTGGTCGATCGGCTGTTGGTGCCGAGAGGGCAATCGGCTGCACAGGTGTTTGCCGCGAGCTCTCCCTTGTGTTTGTGAGGCCGAAGCGGAGTGCACAAGCTCTGTGTGAGCTCTATTTTGTCGCACACAGAATGAGACTCCGCGCTGTGTGAGACATGCGTGCTTTGCTAGGTTTTGCTTTGTGCGCAGAGTTTTGTATATTGTTTTCAAAATCTAGTAACTTTGAAGGAAATATTATTTAGGAAAGTTACCTTTGGGTTTTGAGTGCAGGAAATAATTTTCAGGAGGAAATTTGAATAGTGAATCACATGGTACCGGCAGCCTAGTTTTCGGTAAATTAAGATTTTTTTTTAAAGGAAAGCAGCATTGAAAGGGAAAAAAGACCACAGCTTACTAGGCGGCCATTTTAAGTGTTTGGGTTCATGTCAATGAAAGTGAATTGGTAGGAATATGCGTCTTTGGGATTTAGCACAGTTCTGACAGTTAACAGTTGTTACGTGTGTATTTTTTTTTTCAAAGCAGACGTCTATTTCACCTGTAAGAGTCCTTTGCGTGGTTTAGCACTGGTTTTTCATTAAATTGGTTTTTATCAATAATTTGAGTAATTAGAAAATTTGATAGTAACAATTCATAGTTGGTTTGTTGGTTTTGATTGATTGATTAGTAACCTGGCTGAGGAAAATGTAATTGGGGAGTCTGATATTTCCTTAGAGGATAGAATTGGTAATTTGTTGAATACGTTTCCTGTAGATGTAGATAAAAAAATCTAAAAGAAAATAGATGATTTGTTACAAGTTAAGGGTTTTTCTTCTCAGGGGGAACATTTTTTGTCATCTGGGGCGAGTCCAGCTGTTAGGAAAGGTGGTAAAGTAAACAGAAAACATAAACATATGGAGGCTGATCAGACACAAGCTAAAAAGAGTAAATCTGCGGTGGCAGGTGGTGGATTTTGTGGCTGCGCGAAACATGAAAGTGTTGAGGACACACAGGGGGACCAGAATAAGGGTCCAGTAAAGGCTAATATGAAAACTAAGTGTTTGCAAACATACCACCTTCCTTTGTGATGAATCATCTGGAAGTGCAGAGATAGAATTAAGTTGTTCCATTGGATTTGATTCAGATGAGGATGACGTTGGGACTGTTCAGCAGTCCGGACAGGTGGGTGGGGTTAAAGGTGTTGGACTTGGCTCTCTAACCGACCCTCTTGGAGAGTTTGTTTGACCCAGTGCTTCTAAAGCATCCACCTTCCCCTGAATGGACTTCGGCACCTCATGTGACGGAATATGTGGAACATGGCTGCGCAAACAGATCCCTAAGGATGTGAGGATGAGATTGCGGTCAGTGTCCTCAGCCAAATTTGGGCAATAAAATATCTGACACCTGATTTTGATGCTAAGATTTTAGCCTTCATAGGTAAAGGTGGTCGTGACCCGAGGAAGGGTTTGGACAAGGGTCTCAGAATGTGCCAAGATAGATTGCTAGACCTTATGGGCCCACTTACCAAAAATTTCGATATGGCAGAAGAGGCATATGTTGCGAAGAAGGCTCTGGATTTTGAAGAGCTGTTGGAGTGGGACCAGAGAGTAGTATGCCTACTGGATAACGTGAACACAGCCATATCAGTTAAAAGCAGGAAGAGTATTCTTCTTAAAATATACCCTAAATTGGTGGAGCTGGCCAATGAGGAGAGCCAGGAAGCAAATTGTATGCTTTTTGGAGACACTTTTATTAAAGAGATGTCAAAGTAAGTTGGTGGATTCAGTTGTTTATAAAAGTCTCAGAGAGAGATTAAGAAGGTCTTTGACGGTCAAGTTTTTGGTGAAGCCAGGCGAGTGAGAGGTTGGTTCCCCGGCCATGGGCAAGACATCACTAGATATTCTTTTACAAGAAGATTCAGGCCTTACCAGTACAAGACCTCCTACCAACCAGGAAAGTTCTATCCCCAGAGACAAAGATCAAGGGCTAGAGGAGGACGTCGAAACCAGGGATCAGGTAAGACAGGACCCTTTTGTTATCCAGTTAACGTTTTCGGACGGTGTTAGGGTATCATATAGATTTTGTGGAGGAGCCGGTACAGTATCTGCTTCCAGACATAAGATTGGATGCAAATCTATCAGATTTGGTGAACAGGTAGGTCTTAGAATTAGAAAGGAAAGGTGCAATTGTGGAAGTAAGAAACGTTGTGCCAGGTTTTGTGAGCAATATTTTCCTTGTGGAAAAGGACAAGGGCATGAGTCATGTCATAAATCTAAGGCATCACTTCAAGATGGAAGGAATGCACATGCTGAGAGATGTGTTGCAGGCAGGGGATTGGATGACCCGGTTAGATTTAAAGGATGCTTATTCGACGGTTCAGATTTGGGAACCTCATCTGAGGTTTCTTTAATTCAGGTGAGCAGAGAAGTTGTGGAAGTTAGTATGTCCCCCATTCGGACTGTCGTCTGCCCCTTGGTGCTTTAAGAAGGTGCTTTGTCCAGTGGCAGCCTACTTGAGGAAACGAGGAGTACGTCTGATAATATATTTGGACGATATTTTGTTAATGGATCAAAACGGGGTCAGAGTAGAGGAGCACACAAGGTTGGCAGAATCTTGGGTTTGTGGTGAACAGATAGAAATCTTGTTTGATACCGGGCCAGGAATCTCAGTTCTTAGGGTTTCTAGTGGATACATTACAGGGACAATTGAATCTGCCCATGGAAAAGTTGGAGAATAAGAAGAAAGATTCGGAAGGTGTTGAAGTTGGAAAAGATTTCTTTGAGAATGTTAGCGAGAGTGGTAGGTCAGCTATCATCTTCGATTCAGGCTATTTTTCCTGGACCTTTAAATTATTGCGCACTTCAGAGGTTGAAGGGCAGACATATGAGATGTGGTTTGAAATATTCGGAGCACATTGTGCTTATAGGGGAAGCGAAGGGTGAACTACAGTGTTGGTTAAGAAATATGGAAGCTTGGAATGGGAAAGCCATTTTTGGAGAGAATCGGAGTTGGTTATAGTCAGATGCAAGTTTGAATGGTTGGGGAGATCGTTGTGCTGCGATTTCAGCATGAGGTATTTGGACAGAGGAGGAAAGAAGGCTCCATATAAATTTTCTAAAGCTTCTGGCGGGTTCCTTTGGAATAAGGAGTTTCACAAGGGACAAGTCTCAGTGTTCAGTTCTTCTGAGGATGGACAATGGTTCAGTGGTGAAATATGTGAACAAGTAGGGGCGTTCGCGTTTGAAAGATCTGGCGAAGATTTTTTGGGATTACTGCTTGAACCAGAAAGCTCTAGTACAGGCAGAGCACATTCCAGGGTTTGAGAATGTGGAGGCAGATTGGTATTACAGGATTACAGTGATTGGAGACTGCACAGAGCAGTTTTCACAAGATTGATGGAAATTTGGGGGCCTTGTCAGGTGGATATGTTTGCGAACACATTAAATACTCTGTTGGAGAAGGTTTTCGTCTGGATCCGGAGTCGGCAGGATTATGGTTTCAGGCAGGATTGGAGGGGCCACAGACCTTATGCGTTCCCTCCATTTTCAATGATTACTCGTGTAACATTGATGGTGTGCAGATAGGGAGAGACGGTGGTCTTGGTGACACCTCTTTGGAAGTTGCAGGTTTGGGACCTGATTCTCCTGAAGATGTCAGTAGATTTTCCAATTCTACTCCCAATGTTTCAGGAGGTTCCGTTGGGGCCATTAGGAGAATTGCACAAGATGGTGAAATCAGATCAGTTGAGACTTGCAGCTTGGAGGATTTCAGGCTTATCTAAGAAGTTCCAGGACTTTCGCAGGAGTCTTCAAATCTTATTAGGGATTCCTGGGTACCAGAAAGATGTATAGATTGGCATGGCAGGAATGGCTTCGCTATTGTGTGGAGAGGGATTTTGATCACATTTCAGTGGGTATAGTTGAAGTGGTTAATTATTTAACCTGCTTGTTTAGGTCAGGCTTGGCTTACAGGACTATTAATGTGCATAGATCTGCTATTGCTGCAGGTCATGCTTTGGTGAATGGTGTATATGTGGGATAAATTTTTTTGGTGAGACGTTTAATGAGGAGTGTAAGAGTTTCAAAACCTCCAGTTTCAAGGTGCTGTTTGGGATGTGTTGAAAGTGCTTAACTATCTGGAAGGTTTAGGGGACAGTGCTGTTTTAGATGTGAAGGTTTGGATTCAGAAGCTAACCATTTTGTTATGTTTACTTCCATTTAGGAGAGTATCAAATGTTAAAGCTTTGGATGTTTGTGGAAGGGTTTTTAGTCCAGATGGTGTTTGTTTTTATTGGAGCAATAGGACAAAGACAAATTCAGAAACCATCTTCTATCCAAATTTTGATGAACATGAGAAGTTGTGTGTTCTGCAAAAAAGAGTATGAAAGGAGGACATCACGGCTATGGTCCCTTTCGGGACATCAGTTGCGAATATCTTTGACACTCACATAAAGCTGTATCAGCACCTACTCTTGCTCATTAAGTGAAAGGGGCTTAAGAATGCAGGTGTGGATATAAGCTTGTTTGGTGCACATCTGTGAGGGATGCTTCTGCTTCAAAAGCATTTATGCTGGGGGGTGCTTTGCAAGACATTTTGAGATGTGCGGATTGTTTTTAGGTCTCGCCTAACGTTGCAGCGCGCAATCGCTGCTCGCGTAGCGAGATTTATTGGGGTAAAGTATTTTGTGTAGAGGGACTTCTGTTACCGCTTTCTATTGGGCAATGTCGATATTTATTTAAAACCCTGTCTTGCGATTGCTCTGCAGGGTTTTTGGTTACCGCCCTGTGGCTTTTTTGTACAAGCCCTTGGGACACTGAGTCTACGGCGTCTCTCAGTTTTATGGTTTTCTGTTATCCGAGGCGTGCTAAACTAAGGTTCAGGCAGAGTTCACCAAGGCATCTGCTTTCCAGGCCCTCACGCGCGTCTTCTCTTTCCCTCCCCTCCCTCCTCCACCCCCACCCCACTCTCTCTGCTGTTCCTCCCCTCCCTCAAGTGCTGTGTGGGGCGCAACGGCAACAGCTTGTTATTTAAATTTTTTTTTTTTTTTACTCTGCAAACCCGTGAGACTGCGAGTCACAATCACTGACAGTTTGCACGTTTTCCCTTTGCACAAATCCTGTTCCACAGTGTAACTGTTAACACTGTGCACGGCTGTTCTGAGACTGTTCTCCGCCCTCGCCGCTTCACTTCCAGCCTCAAGGCACAAGCAGCTTCCACCAGGTGGTGTGTAGTTGAGACGTCCATTCCAATTTGCCGAAGAGCCCTTTTACGACCTGATGGACGATAATCAAATCCCACTCCCGACCGCCATAAATAATATCCTTTTCCAAATAACTAATGAGTTTATCACACACGGTGACTCGCCCACATCTTTTTGAAGCTGTCACACTTACCATACCCACAGGAACATACGCACTCACACTACTGGTACCGCGCCTTCACAAGTGAACCCAACGCGGGTCTGCGATGGAAAATACAGAACCATCTGGAAAGCCACCACTGGACTACTATCAGCGCTGCGATGCCACACACACGGCAAACAGTGCGCTACATGAGGCCGAATGCATTCAGCTGCTTTGTGTCACCACAAAAGGCCGCATGAAGGTGCCATGGTAAAATAATCACATCACATTGGCCATTTGTTTAGGGAGACGGAAACGACCAAAGAGCAAAATATAATTTTGCCTGGTGCTCCAAAATTCATTCTTCTGGCTTTAGTTCAGGAGCAATGCAAACAAAGGATGACTGGGGAAGGCTACTTGTAAATTGCATTTATATATCGCTTGCTACCTATGACGAGGCGTCGATGCACTTTTTACACGGTGACTCGCCCACATCTTTTTGAAGCTGCCACACTTACCGTACCCACAGGAACATACGCACTCACACTACTGGTAACGTGCCTTCACAAGTGAACCCAACGCGGGTCTGCGATGGAAAATACAGAACCATCTGGAAAGCCACCACTGGACTACTATCAGCGCTGCGATGCCACACACACGGCAAACTGTGCGCTACAGAGTTCGCAATAACGCCCCTCCTATATTACAAACCCGAAACAGCATAACTAGGGTAGAGGTCTTTAACGATTGATATAGCCCCCACCAGCAGGCTACAATATACACAATAATGAACAATTTAGGTGGTCAGACGTGGTGTTGAGTACAGTGGTTTACCTGACCTCTGTGTTCTACCAGGACTGGGGTATACAAACTGTGAACACTGCCAGGGTGATACCAAGTGCTGTATACACTAGTAAGGTGTGGGGGTGGGGCGACTTCCAGGTGTACAGAGGGGGGGGTTATTGACAGGGCTAGTCCTAAATGAGGCCCAATGCACTCAGCTGCTTTATTGTGTCACCACAAAAGGCCGCATGAAGGCGCCATGTTAAAATAATCACATCACAGTGGCCATTTCGTTAGGGAGACAAACGACCAAAGAGCAAAATATCATTTTGCCTGGTGCTCCAAAATTCATTCTTCTGGCTTTAGTTCAGGAGCAATGCAAACAAAGGATGACTGGGGAAGGGTACTTGTAAATTGCATTTATATAGCGCTTGCTACCCCTGACGAGGCGTCAATGCGCTTTTTACACGGTGACTCGCCCACATCTTTCTGAAGCTGTCACACTCACCGTACCCACAGGAACATACGCACTCACACTACTGGTAACCCGCCTTCACAAGTGAACCCAACCCGGGTCTGCGATGGAAAATACAGAACCATCTGAAAAGCCACCACTGGACTACTATCAGCGCTGCGATGCCACACACACGGCAAACTGTGCGCTACATGAGGCCCAATACATTCAGCTGCTTTATTGTCACCACAAATGGCCGCATGAAGGCGCCATGTTAAAATAATCACATCACAGTGGCCATTTCGTTAGGGAGACGGAAACCACCAAAGAGCAAAATATAATTTTGCCTGGTGCTCCAAAATTCATTCTTCTGGCTCTAGTTGAGGAGCAATGAAAACAAAAGCATGACTGGGGAAGGGTACTTGCAAATTGCATTTATATAGCGCTTGCTACCCCTAACGAGGCGTCCATGCGCTTTTTGGCGAGTAGCGCGCTACTCCGGAACCCAAAGAGGATTAGTGGTGAATAGTATAGGGAGAAATAAAACTAGTTTGAGCGATGGACATTTGGATTGAAAAAAGGATAGTGGAGGGACAGAAAAGTAGTCTTTGTTAAGGATAACGTGGCGCCTGCTTCAGAGACCGTGCTTTTTGTTTCTTTTTTTTTTTTTATACTTTAAAGCTGAGTGCAGCAAAACAAATGATTTTTTTTTTTTTTTTTACGGCTGCTTTTGTTTATGTAGATACACCCTTCAGGCACCTTTAGGAAGTTTTATTAGTATCAGTGTCACCATCTGTTAATCATTTGCTTGAAGAACAGATACGCAAACATCTTACATTGTTGCACCTTCCAATCTTGCCACCTTTGACATTTCCAGCAAGCTCTTACTTGCCTCTTGTTCTGCCTTTCCAATTGATCCTTCTCAGTTTCCTGGTTCTCCCTCCCCCCACACCACTATCTGCTGTTCCCTTGTAGTTATCTCTAACAACAAACTTTTGTTTTGGAAATTATCACAAGGAGTTAATAGAAGCTTTGTGGAATATTCTGCCTGTTCATAAACAAGAACATCCTTGGGTATTAGTCACAAGTTTATCTCAATCGTTGATTTGTAGAGCGCTGCTCATCACCCGTGCACGTGTCCAGGTGCTGGGGTGGGGGGAGGGAGGGAGGGGAGGAATCTCATGGACTCAGTTGATGGGCAAGCTTTCTGATGGATGTATATCTATGAGAACCCAATGTTTGCTTTGACAATTGTCTAGGTGTTGATTGTAAAGGAAGTGTAGCTTAAACCTATTTTTGTCTATGCCTGACATTCCTGCAAAAGTTCATGTGAATTATCCCACTTTCTCGCCAATTTGTCTTTGAAAACCCTCATTACAGGGAGCAAAATCTTCACACCCTTGGTGCTCAGAGAGGCTACCTTTATTTTTGAATGATAGTGAATGCTGTGCTTGCGTGTCACTTACATGAACCTTCCAACAGACCATGTGGTAAATCTGGCATACTTTAACTGATCTAGAAAATACGTATATTAACAGTTGGTTCTTGATTGAGTACTGTGGCCTTCATTTGAACCTCTTTGGATGTGTATTCTGCTTGATATTTAGTCATAAATAAGTGACTCAATGAAAGAAACCATGCTGGAAAATAATATTTGTCTGAACTTACTATTCACACTATACAATATTTTTCATAGAGACGGTAGCGGACCACTTTATAACCCTTTGAGGCTATACCTCTTGGTGAACTAACAGATTTAAAAGTATTGCCTTTCCTCATCGGTCATAAGGTGCAAAAACTCCCAGAGTTTTCAACTGATGCGGTTTCGTGGTTATGGACAGGTTCCCTGGGCTTTTGGCAGATACGATGGAGAACAGCGAACTCAATCTCTTGCCCCTATGGTTTGGGGGGTGGGATGAGGAATATAATCACATCCATGTTTTGAAAGTGGGAATACTTGCACTATGCGCTCTTCTCACTTTTGAATTGCAAGTTTAGGAGAGCCCTGATTATTGGATAGTTTCCCAGATGCATGGCATAGTCGGCAGATGTCATGCTTTCATGGAAGACTCCGTAAGTACCAGACTTGACAGGCCAGCACAGACGTGTCAAAAGGGCTGGTTGTTAATCATTCATCAATTAGACTCTATTGTAGGTGATGAAGTAATGTTCTTACATTTTCAGCAGTGAAGCAAGCTTCCTTGTCAGAAGGTTAAAGCTCAACTTTGATGCACCATTATTCCTTGGCCCACAGTGTTTAAAAGACCTTGCAGCAGTTGATCCTGTAGTGTGATGGACAACTGAAAGGTAGAGGATAATTGAATCTGTCAAGAGATTGGGTTCAGATGCTCTCTCCTGACATGCAACCAATCATGATTGAGTAGAAGATGTGAGTGTGGTGTGGTTTTAGGCTATCTGCTTCTCTTCAGTGCCTGAAACAGAAGATTTCATGAAGATTTTGCCAGTGTCCTGTACCTTTAAACAATAGGATGTCAAAGCCTATCAGATTTAATCATTTAATGTACATTTCTGTACTTATGCTCCTAACACAGTGGCAGTCTTCTTTCAATTAAATAAAAAGGTAATTTTTTGCGTCAAGAGGCAAGATGGCGTCCGAGTAGCTGCGTCTCACTGCAGCTCTCCCAACCTGTCCCACAACCATCACAAGAACTACCGGTATGGGACAGTGATTGCGGCGAGAAAATAAGAAAAGAAACATGGATTCTATAAAGAAGATCGCCCTGTAATATATGGAGCGAGTTTGCTATTTTTCAATGTCAGCTTTGTTTTTCACGAGCAAAATACCGAGGAGCTACGCAAAGAGAAATCTGGCAGCCTTACCCGAGAGAAGGAACAGCGCGGTAGTGGCTGCCGTGGTTTTCCTAATCATCTCGCATAGAACGAAGCCTCCGCAAATTCCTGTGCTTCACTCTGCCCTGCGGCGATATCCAACGTCACTCTGTCTCGTGGCAGCCCTATCTGCAACTATCGAGGCTTTGACAGCAGCTTCCAGGCGGGAAAAGATTGACGGTAGAAGCGGCAGCGGCAGCGGTGATCAGACGCGGCAGGCTCAACAGAGGATACAGTGTTGCACGACCCTGCATGTGAAGAGATACAAACAAGTAAGGATGGCTGGGCGCGCTGGGAGGAATGTTAAGCCTAAAAATACGCTTTTATTGCCAGCATCGCCCAACAATTCAGCAAAAAGGCCAGGCCAGCACGCTCCTTTGCATCGCCGAGAGACACGGGGGCTTAAAAATAAAGAGCAGGAGCTCAAAGGTACTGTTGAAGCCAGGGGAGAACAGGGGCTAAAGCAATTAAAACAAAACAAAAAACAACAGGGGGATAGGAATGGTAGGAATATTCCCCAGGCAACAAATACCCAAAGACTCATCTCGAATATGTTTGGCTCAATAGAGAGAGAAACAGAAGCAGAAGTAGATGGGGGAAAAACGGCAAGAGCACCAGCGTACTTCAGACCCCTCGTGGACGCCCTCTGCACGGAATAACCATCCTACAGATCTTATCGATTTGGTTGTCAATCCAGCTGCAGAAATTATAAATCATTCCTCGCTGACAGATAATCTAGAAAGACTTGAGGAGACAGGGGCAAATAACAATAGTATTCAGACCTATGAGACTCAGCTTCTGCCCTCCCCCGCTCAAAGAGTATGCAAAATGGTATCAGAGATAGAGATGGCTGACAAAGCGGCGCCAGCGCTAGCGGAGGAATCAGTGGAGGCATCTGCCGTAGCTATTAACATCGAGAGCTCTGAACATCCTGCGCATATGCGGAGTCTTGTCCCGGCAAATATAGTGCTTACACAGCAAGGCAACTTGGATACTACAGGGGACGTCAACCGAATAAAAAAACATTGTGAGCACTTATTCGGCTACAGATGAATCGGAACGGTATGAAACTGGCATCTTCTCGTCCAGTGAGAGCGAAGGCAGAGAAAAGGGGAAAAGACAGGACTGGGGGTCTAATACTGAGTCAGAATCCTCAGGGCAGAATGCTACACGTAAAAGGATAACAGGGTTGAAGCAGAGAAAGAAGAAAAGGCACAGTGGTTACAAAAGCGGCGAGACTATGGAACATGGAAGCAGTACCGAGCTTAGATGGGACTACTCATCTCAATTTGTTACCCCATCAGATTGCACAATACGCTCAGGTGGTAATAACTCAGCAGCTGGGAATATGGGCAGTGAAAACTCTAAAATGTTCAGGGGGGAAGAAGATGAAGAACCCTCACTAGCTGCAGTGCTGCGCTCAATTAAAGGCTTCCAGGAAGAGGTGAAAATGGATAACCGTAAAAACCGACAAGCCACCCAGAAGTTACAGGGAGCAATTCGAAAGGTGGGCCGCACTTGCACCGAGATAGTCGACAGAATGTCATTGGTGGAGTTGCGTACTGAGAATTTAGAAAAAGATGTTGCCTCACTCCAACAACAAGGGTGGATGGTATGGTATGGTTAAGGACTTAATGGCAAAAGTCGAGTTGCAGGAAAATAGACTACGGAGGAACAACCTCCGCATTCTTGGAGTTCCGGAGGGAGTGGAAGGGACTGACCCGAGAGCAAACATAATCACACTGCTGAGAGGAGCATTCCCTGAGCTTCAAACTTGGGATTGGGATAAGGAGATTCAAAGGGCGCACCGCTTTCCACTAACGCTCTCCAAACAGTCTCCGGCCCAATATCCCCGAGCATTTCTAGTCTTTTTTGGCAATTTTCTACTTCGACAGACATTGTTTGATTTAGCTAGGCCCAACAGCAAGAGAGAATTTAATGGGGTCAGCTTTTTTACCAGGCCTGACTTTGCTCACGCGACAGTGGAACGTCGATGGAGGATGCGACAGCTAATTACACCTTTTCAGCAATTAGGAGCAACGGTTTTCCTACAGAACCCAGCACGTCTAAAAATTATCATCAGTGGGGTTACACGAGCTTTACCTCCGAGGTACAAGCTGAAGGTTATCTGAAGGAGGTGACAGAATCAAGAAGAGATGGATCTAAGGACTAGAATGTTTTGGATATTTAATGTTGGAAAGTCAAATATAATGATATAATCAGGTGCAATCACAGAAGTAATTGCTATGAGCAGGTGGGATGGGATTGGGAGGCGCACTGGGGGTTCGGTCTATTCGGATGATCACACCCTGGTTCCTTGGGAACCAGGTTGCCTGTATGGGTGGGTGGTGGTGGGTGGGGGGGGATGGGGGATGGGGTTGGGCCAAGGGGGACAGTTGATAGTGAACAAAGAGCAGGTTCGAATGTTAGGATCTTTTATTAAATGTTATCTTATGTATGTATATTCTAAAGATGGGAAATGGCCATGAGTAAGCTGCGTATAGCTACAATTAATGTCTGTGGCCTGAATGATCCTAAGAAACGAAGAAACAGCAGTGGCCCTCCGATTACTCAAAGCTGACATATATTGTTTACAAGAAACACATATTGAAAGAACCCAGATTAAACTTCTAAGCACTATGGGATATACAGTAATAGGGGCTACAACACAAGATGCTAGGGTTAGGGGGGTGGCAATATTATCGGCGAAACGTTCATTACAATTTAAAAGAGTACTAGCAGATAAACACGGGAGGTGGATCATAGCCAATTGTCAGAATGCAAATGGTGGGTCCCTCACGATATGTTCTTTATATGGTAGCACTTTGGACGACCCAACAATCTTTGATGATATGAATAATGAGTTGGCTAACTGGCCACCTCCGCTAGTAATTTGCGGCGACCTTAATATAAATCTCCCGGCTAACAAAAATATAGTACAGGATAAAGAATGGATTTACTATGGGCGGAAGCCAAAGGTTTTTAAGGCACTGAGGATGTTATGCTCTGAACAAGCATTGAGTGATATTTGGCAGGCACGACACCCCACAGATCCTGGCCACACGTATTATTCCTTTCCACATAATAAGTTAGTAAGACTAGATTTTATTTTCGCATCTCACTCAATATCACAGTCGTGCACAATTGAAAAAGCGCCATGCATTGTTTCAGATCATAATCCGCTAGTGGTGGAAATAAGAGGAAGTGGGGGTAGTACCAGAGAGACTTCTAACTGGACATTCGAGCGATCCCTCCTTTTAAACGATAAATATTGTAATCATATGAAGAATTGGATTCCATATTTTATTAAGAAAAATTTAGGTAGCACGGGGATCGAAAGTGTGGGATGCATTAAAAGCAGCTATTAGGGGAGAAACAATGAGTTTTTCGCTCACGTTAAATAGAGATAAATGACAGCTTATGATTAATTTGCAAGCACAGCTGGTAGAAGCAGAAAAGAATCTAGTTACTATCATTAGAGATGGGAATGATCCAACAGAGGTTCTAGCCAAAATAACAGCAACAAAATCGGCGGTGCTAGAACACATTACAAAAAAAGCAGCAGATAAATTTGCAATATGGGGGAAGGAAGCTTATGAGTGTAGCGAACAAGTCGGACACCACTTGGCGGTTAGAACACGGCAGGACAGTACAAGAAATACTATTATAGAAATTAGAGATTCTACCCTTAGAATCACCAAAGAGCCGGAAGATATCCGGAAGGTTTTTGTAGAATACTATAAGAATTTATACCAAGAAAATAGTACGGCGCATTTAGAAGATATTACGACATATCTTAATTTAGTACCATCTACAGTTATCACAGGCTGATCGAGAGATACTTGATGAGCTTCCACAAAGGGTGGATCTACTATTATGTATTAATAGTCTTTCTAGTGGTAAAGCTACGGGATTGGATAATATTCCACTTGAATTCTATAAAACTTTTTGGTCTGTATTAAGTGGCATTATGCTTCAGCTATTCATACATGTCTTTAAGGGCAATAAACCTCCAGAATCATGGTCACAAGCCAAGATTATTATTCTGTTAAAGAAGAATAAATCCCCTGTCGATCCTTCCTCCTATCGACCTATCACCTTAATCAACACAGATAGCAAAATCTACTCGAAAATGTTAGCAGCTCGCCTGGCAGGTATTATCCACAAGATAATATCACCATGGCAACATGGCTTCATCCCTGGGCGAGGTACTACAGACCATATTAGGAGAACAATAGCGCTGTTCGATATGGCCCATATATTAGAAGAGCCAATGGCACTTATATTACTAGACGCAGAGAAGGCCTTCGACAGGGTTTCCTGGGTATTTCTATGGGAGACCCTGTCAAGGGCAGGGATAGGGCAGGGACTTATACGGGCCTTTAAAATGTTGTATGTCCAGCCAACTGCAAAAATACTTATAAATGGTACTTTAACGGAAACATTTAAAATCACAAGAGGTACACGGCAGGGGTGTCCGAGTTCACCACTGCTGTTTGCCCTGTATATAGATCCTTTTCTGCGTTTGCTTGAAATAAATAAAAAAATTAGTCCTATTGTTTGTCATGGCTGGCATACAAAGGTTTTAGCTTATGCAGACGATATAGCGCTAGTTACATCTAACCCTAATCTATCGATGGTCGAGGTCGAAAGAGAGGCGGATAGATTCGGAGGCTTATCAGGATATTCCCTGAATAGATCCAAGACTCAGATTATCTGTAAAAATGTTAGTATGGGCAATGATGTACGGCAAGTAGAAAAGGCTACATACTTGGGGGTGGATATCCTGGCTAATATCGAACAGATAGTTGATTGTAATATAGACCCTCTGATTAATAAAGTTAGACCTGAATTGCATCGTCTTCACAATCTGCATCTATCAATTATTGGCAGATGTAACGTAATTAAAATGATTTATTTCCTGAAATTTTTATATTTGATACGAGCAATTCCATTAGAGTTCAATACCTCTTGCCTGAAAAAGATTGAAGATTTATTTTCACGATTCATATGGGGATATAAAAGGCCTAGAAGAGCTTATAGATTTCTTTCACTGTCAAGAGCAAAGGGACGGTTAGCACTTCCTAATATAAAACTTTATTATTGGGCAACAACTCTGCTTAATAATTTAACTCTTTTTTTTTAATGAGCCTAGGGATAGGGATGACAGACTGGGAATGATTCCAACTCCAATAGAGCTTATAATGGGCAGAGAGGCATGGGGCTGGATATGGAAGTTTTTGAACGATTCACATTATAAGAAAGTTCGTTTTAAGATTCTTATAGCTGGATTTAAAACTATGAAAGCGGTTCGGAAAATACTTGGTTTGGGCCGGCTGAATTGTTATACTCCAATATATAACAATCATAATCTGCCAGGAATTTTTAACGATGCAATAATTAAAAACTGGCAAGAGAAAGGCTTATCGAAGCTAGGGGACTTTTATCTTCAATACGAGTTAATTTAATTTGAAATCCTTAAGGAGAAATATGATTTGAACTGGAGAGATTTTTTTAATTCTTACAAATACGTGATTTAAAAAAAAAAAAAAGGGGTGGCCCAGCAGGATTTATAAACAAAGTTGTAATAGATAATTTGGGAAATAAACATCAATCTATTGGGCCCTTATATAATTCTCTTAATATACTGATGCTGGATGACTTGAGCGCACGTGCCAGGAAATGGGAAGAGGAAATTAATATCCCGGAGGATTTATTTCACCATTCAATGGAATTTGCACAAAGTCTTCTAATCCCAGCAAGACTTCAGGCCCAATTCTATAAAACTTGCTTTTCACTATATAACACCCCTAAAAAGATTGCAAAATGGTGGACAGGAAAGGGAACCCTCTGTCCTCGATGCTCCCTATATCAGGCTGACCTAAGTCATATGTTGGCTACATGTAGTAAATTAAGTAACTTGAAGGCAGAGATTGCAAATTTTATAAAAAAATTTGCTTGGGAGAGATCTCATTCTGTCAACTTCCTTAATATGCCTTGGGGTGGATAAGGAAACGAGTCGGAAACCCGGGGAGCAATTGATTTTTATCTGCATGGCAATATTTAGGCTCTGTCTAACTACAGCATGGTTAGATCCAGTCCCACCGGGTTATCACCAATGGCTAACAAAATTGGTATCAAACTATAATTTTGAAAAGGCAATCTATGGGAATAGAAGGATGCAAGCACATAGGAAAGGATTAAAGATATGGGAACCACTGGCTAAATGGCTTGAGAGATAAGCTATTTGTGTTTTTGGATTCGAATAAGCTCTGATACGTTATGTTTACGATAGGGACAGCCCCGGGGAGGGATGGGCGGGTTAGGGAAGGGGTAAAAGGTACAAAAATTGTGCATGTGTGCTAACTTTATGTTGTATTTCATTATTGCATTTAAGCCATATCAAACGGGTGTTTGAAATGTAACTGGTTATATGTTTTTCCTATTTCTTTCTTCCTTGTTGGCAACATGCGCAAATAAATAATATTTAAAAAAATAAATAAATAAAAAGGTAATTTTTAACTTTTCTGGTCGCTTAAGGCAGTGCTCCTAAAGCCAATCGTGGTTTCTGCCCAGTTCGATGGATGAGCCTCCTGCACAGACATATTTGATTCGCCTGTTACTGACCATTAAAATGTGTATTTCCTAGGTTATGAGAATAGGGCTGGTCTTTGTTCATCAGTTGCTGGAGTTTGTGGACCAAGCATTGTGCATGTGTTTAATCTCCTGGTGCAGATTGATTCTAACCTACATTGATCAAGTTTTTCTCTATTAGTTAGGAAACCTGCACCATAGTTAGAAGCTCTCCTGGAGAAACTGCTCTTCCTAATCTGTTACCACAAAACTCATGACATTCATTCCTTTTTCACCTGTCAGCTGTATTCAAGGAAATGATGGGGCATTGTTTCCTGCTTATTATAGCACAACAAATTTGCCATCTACTTGTACATCATTTAGACAAAGGGCCCCTGTTGGCTGCCGTTTACGCCTACGCATCTCAAAGGATGCACCTTTGAAACACACAATGAGATGGATAGGGTACAGACACTAATATGTTAAATACATCTCTTAATACTACAATATTAATTATATAAAGGGTTCCTAGCCTGACTATCCGAATTCATTGCAGAACATAGAAGATATGTGGCATGTATGGCTACAGTACCCAGAGAGAGAAAGTTATACCGTGAACTGAATTTAATGGCAAGCCCTAGGAATTTGGAACATAGAAAATAAAAAAAATTGAAGAATAGGAGAAAGTATTATAAATAAAATAGAACTAGTGATCGCTATGAATAAATCAGTAAAACCGTTAGAGTAGAGAAGTATTTCCTAAGGATTGATAAAACAGATTTAGAGTTGCTGCTTAAAACTTATGTCACATTGTATACGGACTAGGTCTTGCCCTAGGAAAGCAAGTTAATACCAGTCTAGTCACGAAAGATATAAAACCTAGTTCTGAAATGGATGCTAATGTTAAAAAGAGCAACTCTGGATGATGTATTTCCTTTTATTCAGAATTTATAATTGAATGAAATAAATGTAATATAATCCTCAAAGTTGGTCATCTCTCTCTTTGATTATTACAGTAAGCAGTGCTAGGGACAGGGCATTGCACATTGAATGCTAACATTTCTGGTCATACGTTTAAGATTTTCTGCCCCTTAGTGACATTTTTTTAATTCACAAGAATGTGAATATATAAAAGGCACCATTACTAAAGAAATGTATTTACTCACACTTCCTTTTCCTTCTACCTAGCTGTGCTTTTCCTGTGGCTTTGTTCTTTTCCTTCTTTTACCCCTTTCTTCACAAACCTTACATAAACCTATATTTGTGTATTAACAATCACTCCAAATCTCCTTTGTTATTCCTAACTTGTGCATTTCTGTTCATGACTTGATACGACAAGCACTGATTTTAGTCACTGTTTCCACTTGAAGATAATTTTGACAGCTCCAGGTTTGCTTTATGACCTATAATAATCAGCTGTTGTTGAGTATCAGCTTTACATCTATCTTTTTATTTGGATCCTATTTCAATCTTTCTGGTGGAGACTCATTGATTTCCTCAGCCTAAAATAACGTGAATAGAATAGCATAGCTATGTATGTGTCGCTTGGTGTGATTCTGCACTTTTGTTGTTGTTTGCTGTACACATGCATGCTCTGAAGACTATTGCACTTTTTTGCAGTTTAATTATAGGATTAAGTATGTTCTTTAATTAGGTTATATTTTTATTAGGGTTTGGCAAAAGATGAAATCCATAGCATATTGCACAGCTCTTGGGCTGGCCTTCATTCACAGTGTTGACTTTGATGCAAGCCATGTCTCTTTATGATTAGCTTTGGCTCCAGAACTGTTGTATGTTGCAACTTGTGGTGGGCTTTTGGCTGATTTCACAGCAGACTGTTTTTTAGATCTCGCCTTGTAGATCGTGCATGCCCTGTCTGTTGTGAGACTTCTTGTTAGCTTACAGTGGGCTTAGAGCCCACCTGTTGCTTACCATTGGTTGGCTTCATTGTCACTTGTTTCCTTGCTTCTTAATCGTTAGTGTACGTTGGCTTTCCTTCTTCTTGTTTGTCTTTTCCCTGGTGTATGGATGCATTGCTGTGTCCTTACACTGCTCGCTTCTTCAGGTGCTACTTTTTTCGTTTTAAATACTCAACGAGGGAGCATGTGTTTATCATCTGCCTCCCTAGTATTTTTTTCTTACCCTCTCTGCACTGCTCTTTTCCCGGTGTGGTTCTCCCCCAACCCCCTGTGTGATAGGCTCATCCTTGTGTGCGCCTCTACCCCAGTTACTTTCTAACGTGTGCTTCTACCCTTTCCCACTGCACATTGCTCTCTTGCCTGTATGATTATCTCACCCGCCCACTGTGCTCCTAAGTTATTCATCTTTTCGCCTTTTTGCTCCCCGTGCGCCCTCTGTGTTGCTTCTGGCCCACATGTTGCTTGCGTCCCCCCTATCCACGTTGCTCAGCCCACCTGCTTTGCCCTGTATTTCTTCTTCCTCACCCGCTTTTCAAAAAAATAAACGCTTTTGCATGTCTTTTCTTTTTATTTGTCGATCTGAGTAGGATCTGCCAATTAAAAGGAAAAAGCATCCACATCCTTTTTTTAGGCGCATGCATGCATGTTACTTTTTTTATTTGCCGATCCGATTTAGATATGCAATTAAAAAGGAAAAAAGCATCCACGTTATTTTGTAGGCTCATCCATGCATGGTCGATCCCCACACCTACAAAATGATTCAATAGGTTTTTTTTTTTAAATCTTATTTTGCTTCATTGCATTGGGATTGCTGTATAGCATGACTGAAATGTTTTGGCAAAGCCAATAGGTCCCAAAGGTGAGACCTATTGACTTTGCCAGTGCCGGTTCTTAATCTTAATGGCTTACTTAATTCTTGCCACCCCACGGGCCTTCCTCAGTCAAAGCATCTGCTTTGACAGTAGACATACGATGTAAAAATCATGTTGCTGAGAACTCATCAAAGACATGAGCTGTGATGACAATCACTGTTTTATAAGGTGTAGTATTCATTATGCGTGCCATGAATCACTAGGTGGCTTCTTGCTGCACTACAGCAAACTGTTGAGAGACGAACTGCATCAGTACAGATTGGACATTTGTTCCCGGCCCATGCAGTGTTATTGTGTACTGGTTTTGCTCCTCGATTAAGGTATAAGTTCTGAAGGCATAGGTCTGACCTCCCCACAAACATCTCTGCTAGTGTATTTCTGTGGGGTTAGTTGTGAGATGAATATGGCCAGCAGTGTGGAAATGGATTGTGTTAATGCACCCTCTGCTTAAAGTTTTTGTGGTCGCCCGAGCATGCCTTGCCCTTTCTGCTCCCCTCCTGCCCCCAACCTTTTTAGGTCTCGCAGACCTAGAGCTGGAGCGCGCATGCGCTCCTCGCTCTGCGAGGCTTATTGTGATCGTGAAAATTTCTGTAGTGGACTTGTAGCCACGCCCATCATTTTAATTGGCTGGCGTCATCATTTGTTAAACGCTGGCCTCCGATTGAAAGTGAGGCTTTTTTGTTACCTCCCTGTCTCCTTCTGCGACGGCCCATCCGGACTGGATTGTTTTCTTGCGGCGTGACAGTCTCCTTCATTACTCGGTGTAGGTCCTTTTTTTAGGTCTCGACCATTGGTGAGATCTATTGTTGTTGCTTTGCTGTCCGGCTTCTTTGGAAGCGGGGTTGGTGTCCGCCCTGTCGCCCTTAGGCCCCGCCCACCCGTCATCTGTTGCTCGCGAGTCCAGACGGGAGATGTGCACGCGCCTGGACGGGAAGCAGCTTTCTGGTAGCGGGCCTCGCCCACCCGTCGTCTGTTGATCATTTTTCCTGCACTAGAGAGAAAATTCAGCCTGTCTCTCCAAAATATATATCTGCTTGTTATGTCCGTAATTGTAAGTTTCACAGAATGCCATGCCGCGGCCTTTCTGTGGTTGGGCCAATTTTTTTATCAATCTCTGCTTCACTGTAATCTGCGTCATTGCCTATTTCTAAACAATATACGTATCCTCTAACAGCTGTACACATAGTTCCATCTTTGTTCTATTTTACAACTGCATTCCTCTTGGCAGATACAGCTTCTGGTTTTTGGTGCACATTTTTATACTATGAAGAGCACAGAAATGAGCTAATTACATGAAGCACACTGGAGATTTTCAAAAAGTAAAGCAGTCTGCCATCTGAATTAAACACCATGCAACTTCTAAAGACGACAAGAAGACAGGCAATGGTTCTTTCTGTTTCGCTAGGCTGTAAGGACAAGCATTTGCAATGCAATAGGTCTCGCATTTACGCGAGTTTGAGCTATTGACATTGCAAATGACAATGCCTTTTATTTTTGTTTTCGTTTTTTTAAACATAAATAAAAGGCATTGTCATTTACGTCAATAGCTTAAACTCGCGTAAATGCGAGACCTATTGCATTGCAAATGCTTGTTTTCATTAAAGTGAAAAGCGTGATGGCGACAGCTTGTTTTTGTTTCCAGAGTTTACAGCTATCTCGAGCTCCGAGCCACAGGCGCAGCTCAGGACATTGTCGCTCGCTTGCTGTGCACGAGCCTCAAAGAAAAACAACTGTAGGGGGGGGAGTTAAGTCTTCTCAGGCAATAAGACGAAGGGACCAGCTTGCGGGCAAGTCTTCCGCGTTGTCTATTTCGTCATCCGTCCTTCTCCGCCTCACTGAGCAAAGTCTGCGCAACGGACCCCTCTTGCTGAGTGTGGAGAACGTGATGCTTTTGAAGCTTGAAATACTCGTGTGAATACGGTGAGCTTTCGGCGCCACCCGACTATCTTAAAAGACAATAATGTAGCTTCTGAGTCCGTGTATCGTGGAGTGCCCATAAAAGTAAACTCACATTAAGTCTTATTATTGGACTATTCAGGAGATCACTCAGACCAATTCTTACCATAAAGATTCCCCTTCTGTGTATTGCCAATCTGTGGACTTATGCCTCAAACCCACGGGAGTTCAAATGTCCCCCACCTGTTCCGTGACACTGCAGTCACCGTGGCGCATCCCACGCTGCGTCACTTCACTTGGAACACTTTAAGAACATGCTGTGAAAGTGAATGGGGCACCCACCGGAAGGGTCTCCCTCCCCCGCCGACTTCAACTCCACTCCTTCCAGATTATTTTGAGCATATCGCGATGGGCCCACCCGTTCCCTTGTAAAGTGGAATGCCGAGGTGCTGGGTGGTGTTGTCACTCCGTCTCCCTCCCACAGCCTGAAACATTGTTTTCTTCAACAGTCCAGACACACAGAATGTCAGAAATAAAACACATCCTCAACTACACCGCAACAACCAGCCACTCTGGCGACAACCTGACACAGACGGTTCTATGCCAGGTGGAGGGGGTCACACACCTTCCACTCTTGTATTTTAGTACTTATAGTGCTAGTTTATCTCAAACAAGTGAAAAACTCGTAGTCCCAGAATTCAAAGAAAACAGAACTGGAGGTCGTTTCCCGCTACCGTGGGACACGCTGGGATCTCATCCAGTCTCTACTTCAATCAAATAGCCCCAGAAGTAACAGAAAGCTGTGCGAAGTAACCGAAGGCTGTGGCCCACAGGGCCAGGGATATCAGATGCTGCAGAAGTGAACGACATTAGCATAAGTCCATCACTCCCGTAGCACACTACAGCTCGCACCCGTCTCCGTGAGCGCTGGTTTTACATTCCCGTTTAATTGCCTCCGACTTTACGCGCTATCGTGGGTCACATTCTGCAAATCCTTGTCATAGATATTCAACAAGCATTTCCAATGCAATAGGTCTCGCATTTAGGCGAGTTTGAGCTATTAACATTGCAAATAACAATGCCTTTTATTTTTGTTTTCGTTTCTAGAACATAAAAGGCATTGTCATTTACAATGCCAATAGCTTAAACTCGCATAAATGTGAGACCTATTGCATTGCAAATGCTTGTTTGCTCTGTTGCTCCTCCTGCTTGTGCTGTACTTCCCTGCCTAACCCTTTTTTCTCGTCTGCCTCACACTTTCTCCATATGTTTCATTTAACTCCGCATTTGTTCATCTGCCTCGTGATTTTTCTGCCCTTTTTCACCATCTGCATCTACCTTCACCTCTGCCTCTCTGCTCCCCAGACTGTCTCACTACTCCTCAAAAGTAGAGTTGTACATTTTGCACTAGCTGCATCAAATAAAGTTGGAAGAAGTCAGGCAGTTGCGGGTGAGGCCAGGAACACCCTAGCAATGCAGTACAGACATTGAATTGATAGTCTATGCTTGTAGATGTGCCATACACGCTGAAATGCTGTTCTGTACTCTTTTCCTCTCCAAGGCACTGCTTAGTAGCCTAGTCTAGCCATGCAGTACAGCCATCAAACTAGTAATTTCGGTTTTAAACCATTTGTTTTTTTTATGCTCAAAACCACAAATCCATTGCCTATATGCCTAGCCATACAGCACAGACCACGAGATGGTAGTCTTTACTCTCAGGCATGCACTACATACACTGAATTGATAGTCTTTGCTCCTAGGCATGCCTAGGCTTTGAATTGGATGTCTGTACTCATAGCCATGCATTATAGACCCCTAGTTGATGTTCTGTGCTCCTGGTCCTGCAACAAGAACCGTGTTTTGGTGATTTATCATCAGTTTGAACCCTGAATTGGTAGTCCGGGCTTGTAAGCATACAGTGAGTTGGTGATCTCTGATCTATTCAGTACTGGTACTAAATTGGAAGTCTGCACTCATAGTATTTTAAGGTAGCATTTCTGTAGCACCTTTCTGCCACTTGACTGACTCCCCAAACCTTTGTTTGGTGTAGTAAGTTCCTGCTCTGTTGTGCATGGTCGTACATAAGTGTTGGTAGAGGGGTCACCTACGAGAAGTGTGATTTGGTGCTGAAAGTCCGGCCCAGGGAAAGCGCTCCAGACTTGCTGTGTGCGCATTTTGTGGGAAGTGCTCAGGGTCTACACTTGTGTTACGGGTGAAAGAGCCGGCAAGGAGCATGAGAAGTGGCAGGACCATTAAAATAACTGCAGGAACAAAACACAATGTGCAGCATCAAATCGCATTAAAAAAAGCTACAATTCAACCTTTTGCTCTGTAGTTTTTTTCCTTTCTTTTTTCCATTACCCAGTCTAAAACATTTTGAATATCTAAACTGTCCCAGGCGAGACAGAGAAAAACGGGTACAATTATTTTGAGCAGTTTGTGATGCTTACGCTCTGTTCAGAGGGCAGAATGGAAATCTGGGACCCGAAAGGCAGTCTCTCGAAAGCATCACCTCAACATATTTTACTACCCCTCATGTTGCCCTCCTCCTTTTTAGACTCTGCAGAATACCCAAAGCTGGTAGATGCCCTTCACTCCTAAATTTGTGGTTTTCAAGTAGTAGGCGGGTTCCATCGTGGACAAAAATTATGGTTGGGTCTGGAGTTAGAATTTTTGGTGCTCTTAGCAGAGTGACTTGATTGAACCCCCTTCCTTACCTTTTCATAGCCTTCTACCAATGCAGGTGAAGTGACATTTTTAGCATGTTGAGGTGCTCTTGTTTTCTGTGGCACCTAAACTCTTGGCAACCTAGGTGTTCACCCAGTATTAATTTGAGTCTGGTGGCCCATGTTTTTATTCCTGTGCTTGATCTGGCGTTCTGAAGCAAGCTTTGCTTTTTTTATGAGTGAAGGAGTAAATTGGAGAGGCATATGCCAGGAAAGTGCAGGGGTTGATTCTTGCGCATGGTACATGATTCTGGGAAAGAGCTTGTGCCTAAGCTGTTGGGCTAAAATAAACATTTATCCAGTGATGTAAGTCTCTGAGGGTATTTGGACATAATATCAACCTCACCAGATATTTCTGGGATGGAGATGAAGTTTAAGGGCAGAAGAACAAGGGAGAAAATCTATGTTAAAAATAGAGGAGATCAATTCTTAGAGTGGCTTCAACAGGAAAAGATGTGAGATCAAGCTCGACCCTATTGCCAACCTTCCCATATATTTAATTGACAAGCTGTTAGAGAAGAGGAGATGTATTCTAAGCCAGCTTCCAGTTGTCATTTGAAGAATGGTAAGAATTATATAAAGTTATAGGAGACTTTCTCTTCTGTTTTAGTGGGAATTTGGGAGACTATGAAGGGTTCTGACACTTCATTATACTGAAAGAACTAATTCCCAACATAAGATTAGAAATGTGCTTTTATCATATTTTGTTGTTTTTAATTTAATTCTTAAAGAGCATCGATATGTACATTACTGCATCACTTTTTAAAAATGATTTTGATGGCACCGTTTTGTGTACGGGGATCCACTCAAAAATTGGCACTAAACGGTACCTATCTTAGCTGTGGCAAAAGTGTTTTCTACTTAGAATTTGGCATGGGCTTATGATCAGGTAGTCCTGGATGAGAAATAATGATACAAAATGGGGTAACTCCGTGGTCAGATTTTAATGTAAATGAATATTTGTTGGCCTGTCTACAAAGGCAACAGTATTTCCAAGATATAATGCAAGAGACTTTGTTGGAAATTTCTGATACCATAGCGGTCCAAGACATCCTTGTTAATTGAAGGTTTGGGGGTGGGCGGCAACAAGAACATGATGCATATTTGAAGATGGTTCTGCTATCTTTGTATTAGAAAGGTTTAGCTTTGACGTGGGGAAAATTCAATTTCAGCTGTTCTGAATTAGAATTCATTGAACATTGCTTTGGTTTGATACCAGAACCTGAAATGCAGAGTCACAGCAAAGCAATTTTGGAGACGACTTCTCAGGAATATAATGAGCAGTTAATGCCATTCATTGGGTTCCCAAAATTGTATTTGAACTTTGTGACTAACTATGTAGCGGTTCTGGATCCGCTGGAGATATATATATATATATATATATATATATATATATATATATATATATATATGTGTGTGTGTGTGTGTGTGTGTGTGTTTTTGATGACATTTGTGGCTGTAAATACACATGCTCTGCATACTCCTGCCATCTAGTGTTGGGTCCGTAGTTGTGCGAGTTGTTTTTCTTCGAAGACGTTTTTCGAGTCACGAGGACGAGTGACTGCTCCTCTTGGTGATATTGCACATGGGCATCATACTTTGTTAGATTGTTTTCTATCCGTCGTTGAGTTCAGACACGTGTTCCTCTGCTCCATGTTTCAGCTTCGTTTGGTGCGATTCTTAGGTTCTTTTACTGTCTTCGCCGGTATTGTTTTGGTCACGCTTTACACTTCTGCGCTGCTCTCAAATTTAGTCGGTTTGGGCTTTGCCTGACCACCCTTCAGGGCGCTGCGCATCTCGGGCCTACTTGTACGTGCACTCGTATCCATTGAGGATGCCCTTCTGATGGAACGCACACCATTCAGATTCTGCCCACGTTGTCTTTTGCCAGACCACAGTGAAACAGACTGCGACACGTGTCAGTCCTTTCGGTCCAAGAAAGCTCTTTGGGATCAAAGGGCATGTTGATTGGAAATGTCTCGCAAAAGCGGAGATGACACCTCCGACAATTTCAGCGAGGAGCACACCCAGGAGGAGCCAGCTTCAGAGGACGATCAAGGGGTCTTCTCCCCTGATGAAAGCTCCAGCTCCAACGTGGAGATCGATATGGAGATGTGTAGCCTTTCATCCAGCCAGCGGGTGAGTACTAAGGACCCTGACCCTTCTCCAATACCCAAGCAGGCCTCAAAACATTCTCATACAGAGCTTGCCGGACCACCACTGCCTTATGGTCATGGTCAGATCAGAAAGACTGTTTCGGATGCCCCGCCCTCTGGCCTGGAATTGAAAACTGATACCAAGGCTAAGCCTTCGCCATTGACCCCTTCAGACCGAGAATGACCTTCGGGATCAAGCCGGCAACCTACCACATCTACCTCTGTTCCAAGCAAAAAAACTCTGTTCCCCACTGAAAGATTCGGTCCCAAACATTATGGAGCCGAAAGCTTTTAAATCTTCATTGGCTTTCATGTCTCCAGTCGAGCCCATTCTCGAGAAAATGGACATTCTACAACAGAAAATTCAGATCCAGCAAGGTAGAAAATGGATACTTGCTTCTCCGCCACCAAAGAGGAAGCTGTCCTTCCAAGGAGCACTAGACAGCCCTCTCCCTCAAAAAAGGAAAATGAAGGACAAAGCCACCAGTCCTATACACCAGCCTCCTCCTCCACCACCTACTCCTCCAACACCCCTTCCCCCCTCCTCCACCACCACCATCACCCCTCCTATGTTTCCACCACCTGACCCATTTGATGCTTCACCTACAGGATCACCAGGTACAGATGATTAAGGGGGGGTTACAAGGGCCATTAAGGCATCTTGACTCCAGGGATGCCTATGACACTGTTCCCCTTACCCCCAACGATCCTGATCTATATCCCGCTCGTCCATCCCCTCCAAAAGATGCCACTTCTTTTCAACAATTAATTGCTTGGGCAGCTGCTTTCCACAATGTTGAGCTGCACAAAGAGTCTCTAGAACAGAACTTTTTGTTTGACACCTTCTCTTTCACACATAGACACCCAGTATTTACCCATGATTCCTGGCATGATGAGGCATGCTGGGGACATTTTTAAAGAGCCATTCTGTGCTCGAGTTATCACCCCACAGGCAGACAAAAAATACAAGGCTGCTCCTTCTGTCCCTCTCTTTATCAGGGATCAAGTTCCACCTGACTCCACAGTTGCCACTACAGCTTGTAAGAGAGCGAACTGCCAGGCTACTGGGGATACTCCGCCTCCTGAAAAGGAGAGTAAGCGAATAGATGCAGCTGGGAAAAGAGTCGCAGCACAGGCAGCTAATCATTGGCGTATCGCCAATTGCCAAGCCCTTCTGGTCTGCTATGACAGAGCTCATTGGGATGAGATGGAGAAACTCTTGCAGTACCTCTAGGAGGAACACCACAAAAGAGGACAACAAATTGTCACCAAAGGTCAGGCCATTAACAGCAACTCCATCCGATGTGCATTAGATTCGGCGGATACAGCTGCTAGCGGTGTGAATACCAGCGTGCTTCTTAGGCAACACGTATGGCTTGGGTGTTGTGGGTTCAAACCAGAGTTCCAGCATGCAGTACCAAATATGCTTTTTAACAAAGCGCACCTTTTTTGGCACACAAGTAGAAACTACCTTTGATAAAATGAAAAAGGATTCTGACACAGCTAAGGCCATGGGAGCATTACAAACAACCCCTAGGGGGTTCTTTCGTTGCACATGCTACAGGGGTGCATATAAGTCTGCCTACAATAAGGACTATTTCAGAGGTTCCTTCAGAGGCGGAAACAACCAGTGAAGGGGCTGGGGTTCCTCCGCACACGGAGCAACACCCTCTGCAAAGCAGTGACCCCTTTCGGGGGCAGACTACAATCTTTTCACCCAGTCTGGGAATCCAGCACCACAGACCAATGGGTACTAGCCATTATGCAACATGGCCATTGTCTGGAGCTCATTACCACACCACCCAACATCCCACCTCACACTCACAGGTTATCACAAGATGATCTAACACTTCTGAAACAAGAAGTCAAAGCCCTTCTTCTCAAAGGGGCTATATAGCCTGTCCCACTTCAATAGCAGGGATCAGGGGTATATTCTCTATACTTTCTCATCCCCAAAAAGGATTGGTCACTAAGACCAATCTTAGATCTCCGATCCCTCAACCAATAAATCCTATCAAACTGTCCATATGGTTACTCTACAGGATGTTATTCCACTTCTCCAACAGGGCGACTTTATGGCAACACTGGATCTAAAGGATGCATCTTTCCATATACCAATAATCTCTGCACACCGTAAATACCTAAGTTTGCCATAGCAGGCAAGCATTACCTATTCAAGGTTGTACAGTTTGGAGTGACCACAGCACCTCGAGTTTTCACAAAATGTTTGTCAGTTGTTACAGCTCATCTGCGAAGACAAAACGTTCATGTATTCTCATACCCCTGACTCATACACCTTCCGCCCTAAACACACGCAAACAATATAAGCGACGTGCCACACCACACAACTTCGCTTCCCCATGTCTACAGCACAACAATGTTACACCACGAAAACAACACAGCACACCAACTCACTCTCAAACACCGTCTTCACCACCTATACACGCAGACCCATCAAAACGCCTTCTTAGCATGCTGGATGAGGAACATGATACAGAACAGCTACACAATTGCTATCCTAACACAGCTAATACCAGCACTAAAAACACACCTGCTACAAACCCACACAATACTAATCACTATTCTACAAAACAAAGTCTCACTATCACCAAAGCCCATTCTCTAAACCAAGGGTCTCAAACCTTTTCTGTAGTGGGAGCTACTTCTGGTCAGTGAAAATCGTCGCGAGCTACTAAAGGCCAAGCAACTCGCGCATTTTTTCGAGAGACGCCCCACGCCCAGTTTCATTGACTTTAAGCCTAATTTCTTCGGAGCCCTTACTGTCGTTTGAACAAAAGGGGCCACACTCCCTTTTTTGAAGTGACAGACAGCTGCAGGTTGTGCTACCTGAAGCAAAAGCTTGTCTTGCTTGGATGCATTCCTGGAAAGTATAAAGAGCTATGTGGGATACAAGCCTAAGACCTCCTTTTGTGAACCTCGATCAACTTGTTCACACACTGCAAAATTTAAACCTCAACATATATCCTTACCAAATGTAATTTATTGAAGTCTAGCTTAGATGTGCTGTCACTAGTTTTCGAAAAAGAGACTAATTTTAGTAAGAACCTCAATTATTTCCCCTTCACCACATACTCTTTTTTGTAAAGTTTTAATATCTCCCATCCTGCTTCAGATTTAAATAATTTTTAACTCTTTTGATTCATTAAGGGTTTTATTTTCTACCATGTTTTCTTTGTGGGGGTGAAAAGGGATTTTTCTTTATGTAGAATACATATTTTTCAACATAATACATGTCCCAATCAAGTACAAGCTTCACTGAGTTTGTGAAAAATAGAATTTCAACAGTCACAGATGCTTAATGCACAGGGCCAATGGGAAGGTTTCCAGTTCTTTATGTGGCTATTCTGTTTAGGCAGGTAGGTACCCTCCCATAGCTTCCTTCGTAATATGGATGCTATTTTTTTGGAGAAAAAGAGTTTGAAACACTGCTTTATTTCAATGAATAAATGAATTCATTAATAAAGCAGAGTTTCACACCGTTTTTTTTTTGGACAGCATTTAGTGTGCAAGTAAAATCTGCAAAGCCGCCTCACCGATGCAGCTACTGGGCCTGGGCAGTGGCTCACAATGCATCTGTAAAACAATTTTGGGACCTGACTCTTTATGAAAGTGTGGGAAACACCTGTTTTTAACTGCTTTTATTGAATAAAGAGTAAGGCTGGCTATTTTCATTACTATATTGGCGTCAAAGCACTCTTAACAGACATGCTCTGGTCCTAAGTGGCAGTCAAACTAAACTGAGGATTTAACTAGAATACTCCAGATCTGTCCATGATCCGGAACTTTGCTACCCAGAGAAAATGATGTAGTGTTGATTACCACATGCATTGGAAAAGAGAAGATTTAAGGCATGGGCAAAGTGGGCTCTGGCCCAGAGCCCCACCCTTTCAGGGGGCCGATAGAGCCAGCTCTGTTCTGCAGAGAGCCTTGCCTGAATGGCCTTCAATTTTTAAACAAATCGTTTTAAATATCATTTTCCTTCAATTTATTATGAATGTGGATGACGTGTGAGAGTCTGCTACAGACTTTTTGCAGAGAAATGTTGTGTTAATGTTCATGCAATATCCATAAAAAGTTTATTTTGATCGAAACAGAATATCACATATTAGAAATGCGACAGCATCACAGAGACTATTTGCAGTAATGTTAGTGAGCTGCTGCTGTGTCAAATATTGAAAACACACATTCCTATCCTTGAATATTTTATAAACACATGCATAATTTAGATGAGCGTGCCTGTGCTCTGTCAATGACCTGGCCACAGAGGGTATGAAAGAGTTAAAACTGGATCATAAATTCATAGCTGTTCTGAAGAGTGGAACAATTACATTCTTTTTGGGAGTGCAGACGGGAAGAGCTTTCTTTATGGTGTGCCTTTGGTAAAGGAAACTGAAACTCGGCAACACACTGCTGTCCTGATTTATAACCCAGAGCTGGAAAGCGGGAGAAAAAGATATTCCCAGTCTTTCAAGAGCCCGTGGCATACCAGCGGCTAAGTAAAGAAGGGGCACATGGCAGCTCCAGTCTAAAGAACAATGCATTATGGAGTTTCCTGGCCAGGCCAGCGCTTACCGTGTTTGTTCTGCTGCTGAAATATGTCCCAGGCAGAAAAAGGCAGGTGGTGGGGTTCGTAGCAGTTCAATACTGCTTGTGCCACCTGCATGGTAGCAGGCTTTCCGGAACCTGCTGCTCCACTCCGACCCATCTGGTGCTTGCTCCGGCACATGTCTTGCACAATCAAGACTGCGG
Organism: Calotriton arnoldi; assembly: GCA_963921515.1. Lineage (NCBI taxonomy): Eukaryota > Metazoa > Chordata > Amphibia > Caudata > Salamandridae > Calotriton > Calotriton arnoldi. The sequence goes on from CAWUFW010000028.1 coordinate 3,754,081, forward strand.
CGCCAGGCTGTGAAAGGCAGGTGGCGTGGAGGCCAGTTCAGCAACAGCGTCATCATCTTTGCCCTGCCCCGCCCCAGCTAAGCTCAGTTAGGCCAATCGGAGCAGCTGGTTTTGGTGATGGCAGGCAACGGCTATGAAAATAGGCCTAAGAACAATAAATGACAAGAACAGGCTACAAAATTGAGATGCGATGCGCGAGCTACTCATGGGGGTTCGGCGAGCTACCGGTAGCTCGCGATCGACCGGTTGGAGACCCCTGCTCTAAACTGTCTACTAATAAATGCTCGATCCCTCTCTAAAAACAAACATCACATCTACGACCTTCTCATCGATACAAAACCTGACATACTAAATAGTAACTGAATCATGGTTGGGAGATATGGCTCCAGTCCTGCATGAAGCCGTTCCTCTAGGCTATCAAACGATCACCCAAAATCGTATAGGCAAAAAAGGAGGTGGTCTAGCTGTTGTGTTCAGGCAAACATTACATATCACTAAAGTTGACGACATCACCATAAAGAATTGTGAGGCTCTCCTCACCAGATGCAATCCTACACCGTCTTCCTCCTGTAACTTCCTGCTCCTTTACAGACCTCCACCTAGCAAGGCGACATTCCCAGACGCACTTCTAGACACAGTTTCAAACCGGATTACAATACACTCCAACCTATGCGTTCTGGGTGACCTCACCATTTGGTTTGACAAACCCAATATGACCCATCCAAAAACAATAATCACTGGCCTAGTCGCACTAAACCTGCATCAGATTGTCCACAAACCCACACACATCGCTGGACATATCCTAGATGTCATTTTTGCTAATACTGAACTGTTACCTTTCAAACTATAACTCCAGTCACATGGTCAGACCACCACTTGCTTGCTTTCCAAGATAAAACAACACTAAGCGACTCACCTAAAACTACCTTACGTCTATCCACCTATCGACCGTGGAACTAACCCAATTTGGAACACTTAGAAACACAACTGACATCCAGTACAAATCTGGAAAAAATAAATTCTGGTCAAAAACTATGAGTGGTTACAGGAAGCTTTTGACATCCTGATACCACTCAAAACCACACCACAGAACAAAAGAAAAAAAGCGCCTTGGAGAAACAGATAAGACATAAAAAAACAAATTAGAAAGCTGGAACGTAACTGGCTCAAAACAAACGCCAAACAAGACAAACTTCACCTACAGAAAATTAACAGATTATACAAGTCAGCTATCAAAAAAACTAAGAAAAGGTACTATTCAGACAGAATTCAAAATGCTAAATGTGCAAATAAAGAATTCTATAAAATACTCAATGAATTTCGCAAACCAAGTTGCCTAGAAGGAACTCATCCTGTTACTCAAGATTTCACAGACAAACTGGCAAATCATTACACTGACAAAGCAGGAACGTTGGACTCATACTTAAAACAGAGACAAAGCACCAGCACTAACCCTTTGACAAAACAACAATCCAAGAATACTCTAACCCAGCCTCTCCGTTCCTTCCAACACATCTCACACGATGAATTTATGGACCTGGTCAAAGCAAGCAGGCCTGCCGGCAGCCCTTCTGTAAAAATGTAAAATGTAAGTCCGTTTTTATATAGCGCAGCTACTCACCCTTACGGGTCTCAAGGCGCTGGGGGCCGTAGTGGAAATTAAGTGAGCTATTGCCCAGAGTCACACGGTGCTGAGCTGCCGCCGGAGCCGGGGATCGAACCGTGAACCCTGTGCTCCGAAGTCAGCTGCCCTGGCCGCTGCACCACACCTCTCCACCACAAACTTTCAAGACAATTCTTTTAACAACCTCTGCTGCCACTCCAGTAAGAAGAATCATCAACGATTCCTTAACTACCAGAATATTTCCAGAAGAACTCAAAAAGTCATACCTATGCCCTTTACTGAAGAAAACAAACTTGGACCCGCTGAACCCTGACAACTACAGACCCATTACAAATGGACCTTTCTTGGGCAAACTGATAGAGCAGCGAGATGTCACAATTCATTGAAGAGAATGAAATACTTTCAGACTTCCAAACAGGTTTCCGTCCGGGAAGAGGCACAGAATCTGCCCTCCTTGCCGTCTGGGATGACCTGAAGAACACAGTAGACTGCAACGGGGTTGCTGCGCTTCTCCTCTTGGACCTCTCGGCTGCCTTTGACACGGTTGACCATGACACTCTGAAACAAAGACTCTATGAAGCCGGCATAGAGGGGACTGCTCTAGACTGGATCGCGTCCTACCTTCGAAACAGAACTAATGTCATCCATACCCCACTTTTCTCATCCAAACCATACTCCACAAAAGCAGGGGTCCCTCAAGGCTCTATCATCTCGCCCATGCTTTTCAACATCTACATGAAGTCATTACTGGTACTGATCAATCAATTACACCTCATGTGCTATAATTATGCAGATGACACACAAATACTGCTTCAACTGGAATGCCCCAAAGATATTGGAAACGCCCCAATTTTCAGTTGTCTCAGAGCCGTGGATGACTTGGAGCCATCTCAAATTGAATGCTTCCAAAACTGAAATACTCACGTGTGGCGATTGGAAACATTATGACCCGCTTGCCGCCTGGCCTGATGAACTGGGATCACCACCTAAAGTATCGAAGGAAGTAAGAAACCTCGGAATGACCATGGACTCCAAGCTGTCGATGAATGCCCAAGTGGAAAAACTAGCAAGATCAAGCTTTGTCACTATAAAAACGCTGCAACACATTTTCCCTCATTTGAGATTTCCACACAAGGTCCAAGATACCATCTCCCTTGTTCTGTCCAAACTCGATTACGCCAATAGCCTCTACCACGGATCACCTTTAACGACCATGAAAAGACTACAACGGATTCAGAACTCTGCTGCCAGACTACTTTTGCATATCAAACCGCGAGACCACATCTCACCTGCCTTGAAAGCCCTGCATTGGTTACTTGTTGCCAGAAGATCCACGTTCAAGCTGCTTTGTATCACCCACAAAGCAATACATGGAATGGGACCGCTCTTCATCAGGAATAAAATCACCAAACGCATTCAACAGAGGAACCTCCGCTCTAAAATGGCACCTCGCCTCAAAATCCCAAGATACAAGAAAAAAACCATGGGTGGCACATCCTTCTCTGTTCAAGCAGCCAAACTATGGAACTCTTTACCCCCCAACATAAGATCCACGGACAGCCACCTTATCTTCAGAAAACTGCTCAAGAATTGGCTCTTCTCCACATAAGCACCATACGCAAACAGAAATTTACAGCATATCCCTCTGTATATAATCATTTATTTTTACTATAAATATGTACCTATATTTGTGTATTGCTTTGTATAAACATGTAGAATATATATATATTTTTTTTAAATTAATAAAAATATTTAAAGTACAATAACACTTGAAAACCAGAGTTTATCTGGTGCATCTTTGGTCTACATGTACTTCTTCCATTGTGCATCTATGTACCTTCCATGTACTTGGATCTGTGTGTTTGTTACTTTCCTCCATATCCAATGCACTACCCTATTTCTCATCCTGTACCTCTATCAATATCTTTAATCTACATATACCTACCTCCTTTATGCATCTATATACTTCCAATGTACTTATGGATCTATATTTTTATCACTTTCTTCTAATTCAGCATATCCAATGCACTACCCTATTTCTCACCCTATACTTATCTCAATATATCTTCTAACCCAACTTTCTGACTCATCTCAAACTTTTCTACTGCTCTTTCCAATGCACTACCCTATTTCTCACCCTATACATCTATCAATATATCCTTTACACCCACTCTTTTATCCCAAACCCCATACCACTAGTATGATCCCCAAAATAACCCTTTCTAGACTCTCCCTTACTCTACCCCTCCTTGCATCATCCGACACCTCTTTTACTATACCGATCCCCAAAACAAACCTTTCTAAACTCTTCCCTCTGACTCTTCCCCTCCACAACCCCTTTTTACTCATTCAAAAGCCGCCTCCTACTGCTATGACCTCCAAAAAAATAAAAAAATAAAAAACTCCTTCATTCTCCTATCCCTCCACTATCTTTTTCAATCAAAATAACAGACTAACATGTTCACTTCTCAAATTTCATATTCCACTATACTAATTCACCACTAATCCTTTATGGGTTCCAAAGTAGCGTGCTACTCGCCAATAAAGCGCTACAACACCCCATCAGGGTTACAAGCGCTATATAAATGCAAACCTTTTCCCTTTTCTACCCCTCCCCAACCCTTCTCAATCCAAATAGCTGACTAACATATCCACCACTCAAATTACTTTCATATTTCACTATACTAATTCAACACTAATCCTTATGGGTTCCAGAGTAGCGTGCTACTCACCAAAAAAAAGCGATTCAAACCCCATCAGGGGTAGCAAGCGCTATATAAATACAAACCTTTTCCCTCTTCTATCCTGCCGCTACCCTTCTCTATCCAAATATCTGAATAACATATCCACCACTCAAATTACTTCATATTTCACTATACTAATTTCAACACTAATCCTTTTATGGGTTCCGGAGTAGCGTACTACTCGCCAGAAAAGCGCTGCAACACCCTTTCAGGGGTAACAAGCGCTATATGAATGCAAACCTTTCTCCCCCTTCTATCCCTCCGCTATCCTTCTCACTCCAAATAACTGACTAATATCCACCACTCAAATTACCTTCATATTTCACCATACTAATTCACCACTAATCCTTTATGGGTTTCCATAGTTGCGTGTTACTGCCCCAAAAAAAAAAAGAGAAAAAAAAGCCGCTTCAACACCCCATCAGGGGTAACGAGCGCTATATAAATACAAACCTTTTTTTCCTCTATCCTGCCGCTATCCTTCCGAATCCAAATAACTGACTAACCTATCCACCACTTTAATTACTTTCATATTTCACTATACTAATTCAACACTAATCCTTTATGGGTCCCGGAGTAGCGTGCTACTCGCCGTAAAAGCGCTTCGACGCCTCGTCAGGGGTAGAAAGCGCTATATAAATGCAATTACAATACAATACCTGGACGATTGGCTCATCAAAGCCAGTACCCACCTACAGTGTCAACCGTACACTCAAGTCACAGTAAATCTGTTCATAGACACCGATGACGCCCAGCTGATCCTCGCCCTCACCAACGAACCCACAGCCTCCAGAATCAACTTCCACAGCGTGATGAAGGCTGTGGCCACCTGGATGACAGATAGCTTCTTCAAGCTCAACTCTGATAAGACCGAAGTACTCATCCTGGGACCCACTCCCTCAGCCTGGGACGACTCGTGGTGGCCCTCCATTCTGGGAACCCCTCCCACCCCCAAGGACCACGCACACAACCTCTGCATCATACTGGACTCCTCTCTCACAACGAACCGCCAGATGAACGCCTTATCCTCATCCTGTTTCCACATGCTCGGCCTGCTCTGAAAGATTCAGATGGATCACCACAGAATCCAGAAAGACGGTCACCCACGCACTCATTACCAGCAGACTCGACCACCGCAACTCACTCTACGCCGGCATCACCCAGAAACAGCTCAGGAAACTACAGAACGTCTAACGCTTCAGCCAGACTGGTCCTCAACATCCCCTGCCACATCACTCAACACCTCTGACAACTCCACTGGCTCCCAGTCAACAAGAGAATCACCTTCAAGCTCCTCACACATGCCTACACAGCTCTCCACGACGCAGGACCATCATATCTGAACCACCGCCTCTCATTCCACGTACCCGCCAGACAACTTCGCTCCACCCAACTTGCCCTGGCCACCTTCCCACAAATTCACAAGACCAGAACCGGAGGAAGATCCTTCTCCTACCATGCCATCAAGCACTGGAACACCTTGCCCCCTCCACCTTAGACATTCCCCGTCGCTGATCCAATTCAGGAAGGATCCCAAGACCTGGCTCTTTGACCGAATGCCCATGTCCAGACGTATCAGCAGCCCCCTCAGTGCCTTGAGACCCTTACGGGTAAGTAGCCATGCTTTACAAACCCCTGATTTTTTGACTACGGTTTACAATAAATTTCCCCAAGTCTCACCTTCAACCTCTCCAAATTCAACCTTACTTAGGAGCAATCCTCAACACACAGTTAGGACTAGCTAATCCCAATCCTGCTCAAATTCAAAACTTTCAGGTAACTACCACAGTTCGGACCCTGATGTGTCTTTTAGGAATGATGGCCTCTTGCATTGCCATAGTACCCCACACGAGGTTGCACGTGTCCCCTGCAGCAATGTCTAGCACACCAGTGGTCTCAATCACAGGTCACCTCAAAGATGTACTGTTGATAGACTGCCACACTCACTGTTCTCTGCAGTGGTGGAACACCAACAACCTGCTACAGGGATGGCCTTTTCTAGACCCTGTTCCTCACCTCACTCCAGACGCATCGGAGATGGGTTGGGGTGCCCATTTACAAGACCTCACTGTACAAGGTATGTGGGGTGCCAAACATCAGTCTCTACACATCCAACTACTTGGAGCTTCAGGTGATCTTCATAGTAACAAAAGCTTTCCTTCCTTTCCTATCTCACAAGGTTGTTCTAGTCCAGAAGAACAATATGAAAGTCATGTATTTGCAAAAATAAGGGGGAACACGGTCTTCTCAACTGTCAAAACTGTCTCAGATCATATGAAACTGGCCTCTTTACCACCACGTTCATCTCTTCGCGGAATATCTGCCAGGAGCAGACAACGATTTTGCAGACCTGCTCAGCAGGATGCAGCAACAGACCCATGAGCGGGGGAACTCCAACCACAAGTCCTCCTTCCCTACTTTCAAAAGTGGGGTTTTCCTCAAATAGACTTTTTTGCCACAGCGGAAAACACAGAATGACCATCTTCGCTTCCAGGTACCCACACCCAGTATCCAAGGGCAACGCACTATGGATGAGTTCGTCTGGGATATTTGCCTACGATTTGCCACCTCTCCCCTCTCATCGCTTTTCTGGTTTGGAGACTCGGGTAAACCATGATCCTAGTGGCTCCCACTTGGGCGCGTCAGCCCTGGTTCACAACACTACTAGATCTCTCAGTAGTTCCGCACGAGAAGCTCCCCTAACAGGCTGGACCTTCTCACTCAGAATCAAACAGTACCACATCAGTTTCCTGCACTTAAGAAGTGGCCAAAAGGGTTAATGTAGGGCACTCGCCTAATGTTATGTGCTCTCCCCCCCCGCCCCCCCCCCCCCCAAATAATGTTTGGAACAGGGAGTACACACTATGTTCTGTTTAGGCAGCGCGTAGAATAATTAAAAGGACGTCTTCAAATCGGGATGAAGATAACTTTGGTTGAGCATTAGAGATTTTTTTTTTTTTTTTTTTTTTTTTTTAAGAGGTCAGTATGGCCAAACAAAATGAAATTCGGATCGGATGGCTGTGACAATCCAATGAGATTTTCAACATGGTAAATATATTTTTTTATATTACAAGGAAACGATCTTAGAAAATGCCTATTTCTCCTCACGTTTACTAAAGCATAGCATGAGTACATCAACACGAAGCTCTCTAGGAAGCGAAGTATCTTTTCTTCTTTTTTTTTTAAAATATTTTTTTAATTAAAAGGGCACAGTTGGCACTGCTCCGAACTAGAACTTTCTTGCTGCTTGCTAAAAGACTGCCCTGCGCCGTAGTCAAAGATATAAAGGGATTAATGTGGCTTGCGCATTTTCGAGTGTACTTCCGGACACCATCCAGCGTTCTTTGATTGTTTCTGGAGCTTTAGAGAGCGCTCATTTGTGACCTTTAGGGACACTTTATGGCACTAAGCTGCCGCAGGAGAGGTACGGGTTGTGGTTAAGTGCCAGTGTTTAGGGACATGCTGGGCTGCCAGCTTGAAGTGCTATAAAGAAATAAGCCATTTTCTAGCTGTGAAACTCCTCCCAGGCATTTGCTAGTCCATGTTTCTTTGCTCCTTCCCAGTCAGCTCACTGCAGCTTCCCATAGCAGGCGAGAGGGGTGCTGGGGTTGGTGCCAACTGTGCCCACCAGTAATCACTTGCTTTCTCAATCTTAGCTCTCAAACATCGTACTACCTTTAAAGCACACGTTCTGCAGACAGGTGTGTGAAGCAAACTTTTCACAAGGTTGCCCTGAATAATTACATATTTCGGTAATTGGTTAGCTGTTGGTGTGAAATTCACAACAGTCTTTTAAATGTTTCACACTTTTGGCTTCTATGCACTGTTACCTTCCTGTTCCTCCACACGCTATGCACTGGTCCACCTCTACCACCCCCCCCACTCCCCCCAGGTGCTCTTCCCACTCGCCCCTCTCTCTCGTACAATATCTTACACCTTCTCTCGCTCTCTCACACACACTTTCCACCTCTCATGTGGTTCACTTCAGGTCTTCGAGCACAGCTTCTTTCCTGTGCCTTTTCAAGGTTTACCTCCTTCAAACCCGCCCTCTCCTCCTCTTCTTGTGGTGTCTACTGCATTCACAGGCGCTCCCTCTTTATGCGTCTGTGGCCTGCTCTCCACCTCTTTATTTCTTTCTTACACTCTTTCTGCGCCTCCATCTGCAGTTCATTCACCACTTCATGCGCAAACTACCTATTCCTCTCTACCTTTCTAACTATTCTGTGCAGCTCTCACCCCTATCTATTCACCATGCCACATAATTCCACTACACAAATCCACTACTCACAACACAATTCCATCACACTCAATTCCACAACTAACAATTCAAATCCAACACACATAATTCCACTCCACTCCAAACCAAAACACATAGGTGTAAGTCATTGTCATTTACAACGCCAATAGCTCAAACTTTCATAAATGCGAGACCTATTGCATTGCAAATGCTTGTTCATGTTAGTTTTGGGATATGCCGGTTTTTATTGATCTTAAATATGTGAGGTGCTGTCTGCTATGAGGTTTTAGTTTTATATGTACGGTGGTTCTATTTCTTTGAAGAGCCCTGAGATTTGTAACGCCTGTAGGTGCTGTTTTTTTGTTTGACGAGTTGAGAGATCGCGGAGTTAATAAGCTGTGCATTATATAATATCTTAATCATAGTCATTTTAAATGAGTTTTAAAAACTATGAGCTGCTTGAAATTCTCGTTTCGTATGCCAGCGAAGGAGGCCTGATGTCCTGGAACCAATTCCGGGACTTGCAAATTACCAAGATTCTGTTTGTGCTTGAACGGTTGGCCGCTTGCCAAGAGAGCTACTGATTCGTTCTTTTCATGCCAAGTAAGGGCCACTGATGGGCTGGACTAACTTTTAAACGTAGATATATATTCGAAGATACAAAAGGTAGAGCAGAATTAATTATCTGCCTATGATGGCATGCTTTGGACGTTCGGCGCTGGCGTGGTTCTTTCTTTCGCAGTGCATGCAACATTTCTCTCTCCCCTTAAGAAGCAGGCCCACCTCACGTTGGGTTTGTCTTTGAGGTCATCTGTGTCACTAGCTACCTGCATGCAAAGGAGTATTTGACACAATACTGCCATCGTATGGTCTACTTGCGAAAATGCTTGTCTTAGAACATGATCGCACGCTGCTTCCATCACAAACACGCGAGTAATAATGGCAATGTACAGGGCTCGATTTCTCAGAAAATGGGGGGATAGGGGTGGGAGTAGAGATTAGTATATGTAATTCACAATGACGTCCTGTCATTCTAGTATTGCTCAGTAAAAACAAGTTTACTTAATCATGCAGAAATGTGAAAAGAAAATTGTTGTTGGGTTTTAATTTTTATAAATCACATTTATGATTCTCTCATTTCACTGTGCAATTGATGTCCAAAATGGGCATTATTTTTAGACTGATGTGTCGAGCTTACTGTTAGATGTTGCACCTTTATTCAGAGTAAACAAAATGTACTGGGTGTATTTATTCAAACAGTCAAGCTTGTTGTTAAGGTTATGTGTTCCAAATCACAAAATAGCCTCGCATTTGCAGTTCATTATGCAATAGAAGGGTTAACGGTGTGATGTTCCGCTAATTCTCGGATAAAGAGATTCAAAGATAACTCCATACTGGCCCTTTCTCATGCAGCCAGTGGGGATTAAGAATCTCCCTAAAGCCAGATTACACATGTACAGTGTTTGCAAATGCTAGCAGTTGCAGTGCTGCGTCACATGATGACACACCAGCTTCCTGTAAGGGAACCGGAGTCGCCTTCATAGTGGAGGACTCTGTACACGCTGAACCACCGCCGACTTGTGGCCTTGCAATACGAGTACTTTAAAAAAAAAAAAAAAAAAGTGGAGAGACTAACCAAGTTAGGCAGTATGCAAGTGGCATCATGATGCTTGACATCACAGCGCGACATGGCATCACAGGAATTGATATCACAAACCATGACGTCCTAGGAAGTGACATCACAAGAAGTTGCATCAGATCTTAACACTTCACCCATGTTTCGTAGGTGTATCATGAGTCAATTTGAGCGCATTATAAAATTTAACAAATTAGATTTTGTCTCTGGATTGTGCCAAAAAAGTGATGCAATCCCGACGCAAAAGGTGGGCCTTATTTTTCATATTATTATTTTTTTTTAACTCTGCCTTAAAGAAGTTGGCAACAAAGAGAAACATAGCAGTACATCTATTCAGCTTAATTGGTTGCAAAGTCTTCATTTTAAAATATTTTACGGGATTAAGGCACCTGCTGCAGAGATCATTGCGTGCCCAGGGAATACTAATAATGGTAAAATAAGTTTGGAGGGTAGCACATTTGCAGGAGAGACTGGTTTTTAGGTCTCGCCTACGCAGCGCGCATGCTCTGCATAGGAGGGCCTTTAGCCGTTGCTCTGCTCATTTTCAAGCACACACTCGTGCTTGTGGCGGCATCCACCTTGCGGGAGCGAGCAGGGGCGCGCCACAAGCACGAGTGCAGTGCTTGAAAATGAGCAGACTGCTCTCCCAAGCGCGCGCGCGCCTCTCTCCTCGCCCACAAGTCCCGGCCACTCACTCGCTCTGCCCTCTCCGTCTCCTTTTTGCTTACGCTTCTTGTTCCTTCTGCAAGGGTATTGCCCGTGTTCTATTCTACTGATTGCACCTTCTATGCTTGTTTACTTTTGTCCTCAAAAGCTTCCCTTTCTCCCTTGCTATTACGCGCGTCCCTCTGTCAATTTGCCTGTTGCCCTTGCTTACTTCACCTCCTGACAGCCCTGATTTCTCCCTTCTTCCTCCTTTAAATTTACACAGTGGCGATGGTGATCTTTGAGAGTGTTGTGGGGTGCAATTCTTGCCCCAAATTCCAGCGAGTGAGTGAAGAGAGTAAGCCCAACTTTTTCTAGGATGATTTTGGAAGTCCCTCCCCTTAGAAAATGTTGAAAAAAGGAGTCAAATAGTGCATTTCACATGTGTCACAATTGCCACATAAATTTGTTCAGAATCCATAGGCTCTGAAAGGGCACTCATTCTCACTCACTTCCCTGTCACTTTCAGTCACACTTTTTCACACTCACTCATTTTCACAGCATAGACCTGGGGGAGGTGAGGCTCTTTCCGTCCCAGTACTGGGACTTTACCCCCGGGGCTCTGTCCGGCCTCGGCGCTTCATCATCATCTGCTCGAAGGCTGTACATCCAAGCAGGGATCACGCACCTCCCGAGTATGTTTATTGTAAGGCCCGCTTCACGCGCCAGCAGTGACGTCACCTGCAAGGATAGCCGCAGCGTCTCTGAAGCCAACGAGACGGGCAGAGATATTTTTTAAATAATTTTTTCCGGGATGTATCCTAAAAAAGATCTAAGTGCAGCCATTTTAAATGTTATTTTCACGTTTTGGGAAGGGACGTGGAAAAACGTACTGGCTGGATTTCTTCTCTTGCAGGCGTAAGGCAGAGCTTGTTCAGGTTGGGTTGGCCGAGGGAATACTGCAGCTTTTGACTTTATTTTCCCCATTTGCATTTACTCTCTTCATTTTGTTGCCTGGGCTGCCAGTGGAGTAGCCAGTGAATCATGAACCCATGTGCAATAAAGTACACGCCCCCCTGGACACTGTTTTCAATCACCAGGGTTCAGGGGGGCCCTCAAGCCTCTAGACCCCGGCGCCACTGCACCAGTTGCACTAGTGGAAGCTACGGCCGTGTGCAATGCCTGCACTCTGCCATTTTAGCGTCGTAGGCTACTCTTGCAGGTTTTACCTTCGATTTAGCTGGTGCTTTAAAGGGGCCGGTGCTCACAAGTGCCGAGTGCCTGCACTTCTCGAGGGGGGGGGGGTTCAGTACTTTTAGTGGGAGAGTACCTGCACTGTAAAATAGGTCGCACGCATACTCCTATCCAGTGAGTTCCACTTCTGTAATTCCATTTCAAACATTGGATTTAGCTTGCGTTTCCCTTCATATAGCATGTCTTTTTGCGCGGTGACTGCCAGAAATGCCCCGCTGTGTTTTGCCTTCTGTCGGGTTGTTCATCTGTCGCCCCAGTAGTTGGGCGTTTCCTAGTTGGCAACCCCTGCAGCAGAGCCGGGTGTGGATTTATTTGGTGCTGTTTTGGGTGGAAGGTTGCCTTTCTGTTGATGTGGCGCTCTGACTCCCATCGTGTTTTTTGCTTCCTTGGCATGGTACTGTAAGCTCAATCATCTGCTTGCAAAACAGGAGGTGCGTGCTGACGTGACGCCAGTGGGTCTTTTGTCCTCCAGAAAATGGCTACTTAATCAGCCACACAGGCTTCGTTTTCTTCCTATAGAGTGGGTGGTTTAGTGCTGTCCAAAATCTGCAATACGGGTTTTCTGCTGCGGGTAGTCTGCACACACTTCAAAAGTGCAGTCTTGTAGTATTTCAAACATAATTCTGTCGGAAGTGCGAACATATTCTTCGTGAGTGTTGTACACCATACTACCAAGAATGCTCTGCAAAGTATGGAAATAATCTTAGTTTGCCCTGGAAAATGAAACCATCGTGAGTATTTCCTGCAATTTGCCTCTCCTCAGAAAACAAAATACGGGCAAAAGGCCATTTCCACGAAAAATTGGGCAGTAGGGCATATTTCCATACTCACTTGCCGGATTGCAATTGGCCACCTGTTTTTACTGGCACTCCCACTGACTGACTCTCTCACTCTCACTGACTGTCTGACCGACTGACTCACTCTCTCAATCTCTCTCTCACTGACTGGCTGACTGACTCTCACTCTCTCACTGACTGACTCTCTCACTCATTGACTCTCACACACTCTCTCTCACTGACTGACTCTCACTGACTGACACTGACTCTCAGACTGACTGACACTCTCTCACTAACTGACTCACTGACTGACTCACTAACTGACTCTCACTGACTCTCAATCTCTCACTGACTCTCAATCTCTCTCTCACTGACTGACTCTCTCACTGACTGACTCTCTCACTGACTGACTCTCTCACTGACTGACTCTCTCACTGACTGACTCTCTCACTGACTGACTCTCTCACTGACTGACTCTCTCACTGACTGACTCTCTCACTGACTCTCTCACTGACTGACTCTCTCACTGACTCTCTCACTGACTGACTCTCTCACTGACTGACTCTCTCACTGACTGACTCTCTCACTGACTGACTCTCTCACTGACTCTCTCTCTCACTGACTCTCTCTCTCACTGACTCTCTCTCACCGACTCTCTCTCTCACCGACTCTCTCTCTCACTGACTCTCTCTCACTGACTCTCTCTCACTGACTCTCTCTCACTGACTCTCTCTCACTGACTCTCTCACTCACTCTCTCACTCACTCTCTCACTCACTGACTCTCTCACTCACTGACTCTCTCACTCACTGACTCTCTCACTCACTGACTCTCTCACTCACTGACTCTCTCACTCACTGACTCTCTCACTCACTGACTCTCTCACTCACTGACTCTCACTCACTGACTCTCACTCACTGACTCTCTCTCACTCTCTCTCTCACTGACTGACTCTCTCACTCTCTCTCTCACTCTCTCTCTCTCACTCTCTCTCTCTCTCTCACTGACTGACTGACTCTCTCTCTCTCACTGACTGACTCTCTCTCTCTCACTGACTGACTCTCTCTCTCACACTGACTGACTCTCTCTCTCACACTGACTGACTCTCTCTCTCACACTGACTGACTCTCTCTCTCTCACTGACTGACTCTCTCACTGACTGACTCTCTCACTGACTGACTCTCTCACTGACTGACTCTCTCACTGACTGACTCTCTCACTGACTGACTCTCTCACTGACTGACTCTCACACTGACTGACTCTCACACACACACTCTCTCTCACACACTCTCTCTCACTGACTGACTCTCTCGCTCTCTCACTGACTCTCTCGCTCTCTCACAGACTGACTCTCTCGCTCTCTCACGGACTGACTCTCTCGCTCTCTCATGGACTGACTGACTCTCACTGACTGACTCTCTCTCACTGACTCACTGACTGACACTCTCTCTCACTGACTCTCTCAATCTCTCTCACTGACTCTCTCAATCTCTCTCACTGACTCTCTCAATCTCTCTCACTGACTCTCTCAATCTCTCTCACTGACTCTCTCAATCTCTCTCACTGACTCTCTCAATCTCTCTCACTGACTCTCAATCTCTCACTGACTCTCAATCTCTCACTGACTCTCTCAATCTCTCACTGACTCTCAATCTCTCACTGACTCTCTCAATCTCTCTCACTGACTCTCTCAATCTCTCTCACTGACTCTCTCAATCTCTCTCACTGACTCTCAATCTCTCTCACTGACTCTCTCAATCTCTCTCACTGACTCTCTCAATCTCTCTCACTGACTCTCTCAATCTCTCTCACTGACTCTCAATCTCTCTCACTGACTCTCTCAATCTCTCTCACTGACTCTCTCTCACTGACTCTCTCTCACTGACTCTCTCTCACTGACTCTCTCTCACTGACTCTCTCTCACTGACTCTCTCACTGACTGACTCTCTCTCACTGACTGACTCTCTCACTCACAGACTCTCTCACTCAGACTCTCTCACTCAGACTCTCTCACTCAGACTCTCTCACTCAGACTCTCTCACTCAGACTCTCTCACTCAGACTCTCTCACTCAGACTCTCTCACTCAGACTCTCTCACTCAGACTCTCTCACTCAGACTCTCACTCAGACTCTCTCACTCAGACTCTCTCACTCAGACTCTCTCACTCCAGACTCTCTCACTCAGACTCTCTCACTCAGACTCTCTCACTCAGACTCTCTCACTCAGACTCTCTCACTCAGACTCTCTCACTCAGACTCTCTCACTCCAGACTCTCTCACTCAGACTCTCTCACTCAGACTCTCTCACTCAGACTCTCTCACTCAGACTCTCTCACTCAGACTCTCTCACTCAGACTCTCTCACTCAGACTCTCTCACTCAGACTCTCTCACTCAGACTCTCTCACTCAGACTCTCTCACTCACTGACTCTCTCACTCACTGACTCTCTCACTCACTGACTCTCTCACTCACGACTCTCTCACTCAGACTCTCTCACTCAGACTCTCTCACTCAGACTCTCTCACTCAGACTCTCTCACTCAGACTCTCTCACTCACTCTCTCACTCACTGACTCTCTCACTCACTGACTCTCTCACTCACTGACTCTCTCACTCACTGACTCTCTCACTCACTGACTCTCACTCACTGACTCTCTCACTCACTGACTCTCTCACTCACTGACTCTCTCACTCACTGACTCTCTCTCACTGACTCTCTCTCTCACTGACTCTCTCTCTCACTGACTCTCTCTCTCACTGACTCTCTCTCTCACTGACTCTCTCTCTCACTGACTCTCTCACTCACTGACTCTCTCACTCACTGACTCTCTCACTCACTGACTCTCTCACTCACTGACTCTCTCACTCACTGACTCTCTCACTCACTGACTCTCTCACTCACTGACTCTCTCACTCACTGACTCTCTCACTCACTGACTCTCTCACTCACTGACTCTCTCACTCACAGACTCTCTCACTCAGACTCTCTCACTCAGACTCTCTCACTCAGACTCTCTCACTCAGACTCTCTCACTCAGACTCTCTCACTCAGACTCTCTCACTCAGACTCTCTCACTCAGACTCTCTCACTCAGACTCTCACACTCACTGACTCTCTCACTCACTGACTCTCTCACTCACTGACTCTCTCACTCACTGACTCTCACTCACTGACTCTCACTCACTGACTCTCACTCACTGACTCTCACTCACTGACTCTCTCTCACTGACTCTCTCTCTCACTGACTCTCTCTCTCACTGACTCTCTCTCTCACTGACTCTCTCTCTCACTGACTCTCACTCACTGACTCTCTCACTCACTGACTCTCTCACTCACTGACTCTCTCACTCACTGACTCTCTCACTCACTGACTCTCTCACTCACTGACTCTCTCACTCACTGACTCTCTCACTCACTGACTCTCTCACTCACTGACTCTCTCACTCACTGACTCTCTCACTCACTGACTCTCTCACTCACTGACTCTCTCACTCACTGACTCTCTCACTCACTGACTCTCTCACTCACTGACTCTCTCACTCACTGACTCTCTCACTCACTGACTCTCTCACTCACTGACTCTCTCACTCACTGACTCTCTCACTCACTGACTCTCTCACTCACTGACTCTCTCACTCACTGACTCTCTCTCTCACTGACTCTCTCTCTCACTGACTCTCTCTCTCACTGACTCTCTCACTCACTGACTCTCTCACTCACTCACTGACTCTCTCACTCACTGACTCTCTCACTCACTGACTCTCTCACTCACTGACTCTCTCACTCACTGACTCTCTCTCTCACTGACTCTCTCTCTCACTGACTCTCTCACTCACTCACTGACTCTCTCACTCACTGACTCTCTCACTCACTGACTCTCTCACTCACTGACTCTCTCTCTCACTGACTCTCTCTCTCACTGACTCTCTCACTCACTGACTCTCTCACTCACTGACTCACTCACTCACTGACTCTCTCACTCACTGACTCTCTCACTCACTCACTGACTCTCTCACTCACTCACTGACTCTCTCACTCACTGACTCTCTCACTCACTCACTGACTCTCTCACTCACTCACTGACTCTCTCTCACTGACTCTCTCACTCACTGACTCTCACTCACTGACTCTCTCACTCACTGACTCTCTCACTCACTGACTCTCTCACTCACTGACTCTCTCACTCACTGACTCTCTCACTCACAGACTCTCTCACTCAGACTCTCTCACTCAGACTCTCACTCAGACTCTCTCACTCAGACTCTCTCACTCAGACTCTCTCACTCCAGACTCTCTCACTCAGACTCTCTCACTCAGACTCTCTCACTCAGACTCTCTCACTCAGACTCTCTCACTCCAGACTCTCTCACTCAGACTCTCTCACTCAGACTCTCTCACTCAGACTCTCTCACTCAGACTCTCACTCACTGACTCTCTCACTCACTGACTCTCTCACTCACTGACTCTCTCACTCACTGACTCTCTCACTCACTGACTCTCTCACTCACTGACTCTCTCACTCACTGACTCTCTCACTCACTGACTCTCTCACTCACTGACTCTCTCACTCACTGACTCTCTCACTCAGACTCTCTCACTCAGACTCTCTCACTCAGACTCTCACTCAGACTCTCTCACTCAGACTCTCTCACTCAGACTCTCTCACTCAGACTCTCTCACTCAGACTCTCTCACTCAGACTCTCTCACTCAGACTCTCTCACTCAGACTCTCTCACTCAGACTCTCTCACTCAGACTCTCTCACTCAGACTCTCTCACTCAGACTCTCTCACTCAGACTCTCTCACTCAGACTCTCTCACTCAGACTCTCTCACTCAGACTCTCTCACTCAGACTCTCTCACTCAGACTCTCTCACTCAGACTCTCTCACTCAGACTCTCTCACTCAGACTCTCTCACTCAGACTCTCTCACTCAGACTCTCACTCACTGACTCTCTCACTCACTGACTCTCTCACTCACTGACTCTCTCACTCACTGACTCTCTCACTCACTGACTCTCTCACTCACTGACTCTCTCACTCACTGACTCTCTCACTCACTGACTCTCTCACTCACTGACTCTCTCACTCACAGACTCTCTCACTCAGACTCTCTCACTCAGACTCTCTCACTCAGACTCTCTCACTCAGACTCTCTCACTCAGACTCTCTCACTCAGACTCTCTCACTCAGACTCTCTCACTCAGACTCTCTCACTCAGACTCTCTCACTCAGACTCTCTCACTCAGACTCTCTCACTCAGACTCTCTCACTCAGACTCTCTCACTCAGACTCTCTCACTCCAGACTCTCTCACTCCAGACTCTCTCACTCAGACTCTCTCACTCAGACTCTCTCACTCACTGACTCTCTCACTCACTGACTCTCTCACTCACTGACTCTCTCACTCACTGACTCTCTCACTCACTGACTCTCTCACTCACTGACTCTCTCACTCACTGACTCTCTCACTCACTGACTCTCTCACTCACTGACTCTCTCACTCACTGACTCTCTCACTCACTGACTCTCTCACTCACTGACTCTCTCACTCACTGACTCTCTCACTCACTGACTCTCTCACTCACTGACTCTCTCACTGACTCTCTCACTGACTCTCTCACTCTCTCTCTCTCTCTCTCTCTCTCACTGACTCTCTCTCTCACTGACTCTCTCTCTCACTGACTCTCTCTCTCACTGACTCTCTCTCTCACTGACTCTCTCTCACTGACTCTCTCACTCACTGACTCTCTCACTCACTGACTCTCTCACTCACTGACTCTCTCACTCACTGACTCTCTCACTCACTGACTCTCTCACTCACTGACTCTCTCACTCACTGACTCTCTCACTCACTGACTCTCTCACTCACTGACTCTCTCACTCACTGACTCTCTCACTCACTGACTCTCTCTCTCACTGACTCTCTCTCTCACTGACTCTCTCTCTCACTGACTCTCTCTCTCACTGACTCTCTCTCTCACTGACTCTCTCTCTCACTGACTCTCTCTCTCACTGACTCTCTCACTCACTGACTCTCTCACTCACTGACTCACTCACTCACTCACTCACTCACTCACTGACTCACTGACTCACTCACTGACTCTCTCACTCACTCAGACTCTCTCACTCACTGACTCTCTCACTCACTCACTGACTCTCTCACTCACTGACTCTCTCACTCACTGACTCTCTCACTCACTGACTCTCACTCACTGACTCTCTCTCTCACTGACTCTCTCTCTCACTGACTCTCTCACTCACTGACTCTCTCACTCACTGACTCTCACTCACTGACTCTCTCACTCACTGACTCTCTCACTCACTGACTCTCTCACTCACTGACTCTCTCACTCACTGACTCTCTCTCTCACTGACTCTCTCTCTCACTGACTCTCTCTCTCACTGACTCTCTCACTCACTGACTCTCTCACTCACTCACTGACTCTCTCACTCACTGACTCTCTCACTCACTGACTCTCTCACTCACTGACTCTCTCACTCACTGACTCTCTCTCTCACTGACTCTCTCTCTCACTGACTCTCTCACTCACTCACTGACTCTCTCACTCACTGACTCTCTCACTCACTGACTCTCTCACTCACTGACTCTCTCTCTCACTGACTCTCTCTCTCACTGACTCTCTCACTCACTGACTCTCTCACTCACTGACTCACTCACTCACTGACTCTCTCACTCACTGACTCTCTCACTCACTCACTGACTCTCTCACTCACTCACTGACTCTCTCACTCACTGACTCTCTCACTCACTCACTGACTCTCTCACTCACTCACTGACTCTCTCTCACTGACTCTCTCACTCACTGACTCTCACTCACTGACTCTCTCACTCACTGACTCTCTCACTCACTGACTCTCTCACTCACTGACTCTCTCACTCACTGACTCTCTCACTCACAGACTCTCTCACTCAGACTCTCTCACTCAGACTCTCACTCAGACTCTCTCACTCAGACTCTCTCACTCAGACTCTCTCACTCAGACTCTCTCACTCAGACTCTCTCACTCAGACTCTCTCACTCAGACTCTCTCACTCAGACTCTCTCACTCAGACTCTCTCACTCAGACTCTCTCACTCAGACTCTCTCACTCAGACTCTCACTCACTGACTCTCTCACTCACTGACTCTCTCACTCACTGACTCTCTCACTCACTGACTCTCTCACTCACTGACTCTCTCACTCACTGACTCTCTCACTCACTGACTCTCTCACTCACTGACTCTCTCACTCACTGACTCTCTCACTCACTGACTCTCTCACTCCAGACTCTCTCACTCAGACTCTCTCACTCAGACTCTCACTCAGACTCTCTCACTCAGACTCTCTCACTCCAGACTCTCTCACTCAGACTCTCTCACTCAGACTCTCTCACTCAGACTCTCTCACTCAGACTCTCTCACTCAGACTCTCTCACTCAGACTCTCTCACTCAGACTCTCTCACTCCAGACTCTCTCACTCAGACTCTCTCACTCAGACTCTCTCACTCAGACTCTCTCACTCAGACTCTCTCACTCCAGACTCTCTCACTCAGACTCTCTCACTCAGACTCTCTCACTCAGACTCTCTCACTCAGACTCTCTCACTCAGACTCTCTCACTCAGACTCTCTCACTCAGACTCTCACTCACTGACTCTCTCACTCACTGACTCTCTCACTCACTGACTCTCTCACTCACTGACTCTCTCACTCACTGACTCTCTCACTCACTGACTCTCTCACTCACTGACTCTCTCACTCACTGACTCTCTCACTCACTGACTCTCTCACTCACAGACTCTCTCACTCAGACTCTCTCACTCCAGACTCTCTCACTCAGACTCTCTCACTCAGACTCTCTCACTCAGACTCTCTCACTCAGACTCTCTCACTCAGACTCTCTCACTCAGACTCTCTCACTCAGACTCTCTCACTCAGACTCTCTCACTCAGACTCTCTCACTCAGACTCTCTCACTCAGACTCTCTCACTCAGACTCTCTCACTCAGACTCTCTCACTCAGACTCTCTCACTCAGACTCTCTCACTCACTGACTCTCTCACTCACTGACTCTCTCACTCACTGACTCTCTCACTCACTGACTCTCTCACTCACTGACTCTCTCACTCACTGACTCTCTCACTCACTGACTCTCTCACTCACTGACTCTCTCACTCACTGACTCTCTCACTCACTGACTCTCTCACTCACTGACTCTCTCACTCACTGACTCTCTCACTCACTGACTCTCTCACTCACTGACTCTCTCACTCACTGACTCTCTCACTGACTCTCTCACTGACTCTCTCACTCTCTCTCTCTCTCTCTCTCTCTCTCTCACTGACTCTCTCTCTCACTGACTCTCTCTCTCACTGACTCTCTCTCTCACTGACTCTCTCTCTCACTGACTCTCTCTCACTGACTCTCTCACTCACTGACTCTCTCACTCACTGACTCTCTCACTCACTGACTCTCTCACTCACTGACTCTCTCACTCACTGACTCTCTCACTCACTGACTCTCTCACTCACTGACTCTCTCACTCACTGACTCTCTCACTCACTGACTCTCTCACTCACTGACTCTCTCACTCACTGACTCTCTCTCTCACTGACTCTCTCTCTCACTGACTCTCTCTCTCACTGACTCTCTCTCTCACTGACTCTCTCTCTCACTGACTCTCTCTCTCACTGACTCTCTCTCTCACTGACTCTCTCACTCACTGACTCTCTCACTCACTGACTCACTCACTCACTCACTCACTCACTCACTGACTCACTGACTCACTCACTGACTCTCTCACTCACTCAGACTCTCTCACTCACTGACTCTCTCACTCACTCACTGACTCTCTCACTCACTGACTCTCTCACTCACTGACTCTCTCACTCACTGACTCTCACTCACTGACTCTCTCTCTCACTGACTCTCTCTCTCACTGACTCTCTCACTCACTGACTCTCTCACTCACTGACTCTCACTCACTGACTCTCTCTCTCACTGACTCTCTCACTCACTGACTCTCTCACTCACTGACTCTCTCACTCACTGACTCTCTCACTCACTGACTCTCTCACTCACTGACTCTCTCACTCACTGACTCTCTCACTCACTGACTCTCTCACTCACTGACTCTCTCACTCAGACTCTCTCCACTCCAGACTCTCTCACTCAGACTCTCTCACTCAGACTCTCTCACTCAGACTCTCTCACTCAGACTCTCTCACTCAGACTCTCACACTCAGACTCTCTCACTCAGACTCTCTCACTCAGACTCTCTCACTCAGACTCTCACTCAGACTCTCACTCAGACTCTCTCACTCACTGACTCTCTCACTCACTGACTCTCTCACTCACTGACTCTCTCACTCACTGACTCTCTCACTCACTCACTGACTCTCTCACTCACTCACTGACTCTCTCACTCACTGACTCTCACTCACTGACTCTCTCTCTCACTGACTCTCTCTCTCACTGACTCTCTCACTCACTGACTCTCACTCACTGACTCTCTCACTCACTGACTCTCTCACTCACTGACTCTCTCACTCACTGACTCTCTCACTCACTGACTCTCTCACTCACTGACTCTCTCACTCACTGACTCTCTCACTCACTGACTCTCTCACTCACTGACTCTCTCACTCACTGACTCTCTCACTCACTGACTCTCTCACTCACTGACTCTCTCACTCAGACTCTCTCACTCAGACTCTCTCACTCAGACTCTCTCACTCAGACTCTCTCACTCAGACTCTCTCTGACTCTCTCACTCACTCACTGACTCTCTCACTCACTCACTGACTCTCTCACTCACTGACTCTCACTCACTGACTCTCTCTCTCACTGACTCTCTCTCTCACTGACTCTCTCACTCACTGACTCTCACTCACTGACTCTCTCACTCACTGACTCTCTCACTCACTGACTCTCTCACTCACTGACTCTCTCACTCACTGACTCTCTCACTCACTGACTCTCTCACTCACTGACTCTCTCACTCACTGACTCTCTCACTCACTGACTCTCTCACTCACTGACTCTCTCACTCACTGACTCTCTCACTCAGACTCTCTCACTCAGACTCTCTCACTCAGACTCTCTCACTCAGACTCTCTCACTCAGACTCTCTCACTCAGACTCTCTCACTCAGACTCTCACACTCAGACTCTCTCACTCAGACTCTCTCACTCAGACTCTCTCACTCAGACTCTCACTCAGACTCTCACACTCAGACTCTCACACTCAGACTCTCTCACTCAGACTCTCTCACTCAGACTCTCTCACTCAGACTCTCTCACTCAGACTCTCTCACTCAGACACTCTCACTCAGACTCTCTCACTCAGACTCTCTCACTCAGACTCTCACTCAGACTCTCTCACTCACTGACTCTCACTCACTGACTCTCACTCACTGACTCTCACTCACTGACTCTCACTCACTGACTCTCACTCACTGACTCTCACTCACTGACTCTCACTCACTGACTCTCACTCACTGACTCT